>JASXTE010000010.1:1772500-2333226 GCA_030280995.1 Hemileia vastatrix | reverse complement strand
AGAAAGAGAAAGAGAAAGAGAAAGAGAAAGATAAAGATAAAGATAAGATAAAGATAAAAATAAAAATAAAGATAAAGATAAAGAGGGGAACTCACAGTATGGATTGAATCTTCGGAGAAGTGTGAGTGACAGTTGAAATAAGAAGAAACACTCAACATAGGCAGGTAATGAGTCCTCTTTTCTTGTATTTGAGCAAGTATTGGAGTTTTAGGAGTAGCAGGAGAAGGGCTCCTTATCGCTAACTGAATCATGAGGTTCAATGTAAACACATTTGGATCAACAATGGCAGAAGTCATGGTGATGCTGGGTGGACCATTGTGGATGCATTTCTTCATGTTAGTCTTGCAAAAAGCATATGACTAAAGGAAAAACAGAAGAAAGGAAAGGAAAGGAAACCTAAAGTGAAGAAGCAATTTCCACAGCAGGATTTTTAAAATTAAAATGGAGGAATTTTATAATTGATGCAGCACTGACAACGACTGGCTTTCTTTGAGGATAGTTTTGAAAGTGGGAGCAGTAGTGGCAGCAGTTTTTTGAGTATCAACAAATTGAAAATAGCATTAATAATATTTTTGGTTTTCATGATGATAAAAGAAGAAGAAAGAAGAGAAGAAGATGAAGGAATGAGGAATAATTTCAAGATATGAACTTGGTTTTATAGTGCCTGGGGACAGTTGCAAGTAGCGTGAGACTATGGTACACATCTTGCAGAGAAACAGAATTTGTCTCAGTTTTCAGCAAGCACACAATAGGAGTTTCTATGAAGGATTGTTACAAAAGTGAAAAAAAGGGATTTTTAAAAGCACAGAAAAAGTAGAATCTCTGTGCATAGTTTTTAGTGTGATATGGGTATATGTTTCACAGCAAATAGAAGTTATAGAAAATTGCATACAAGACTATAGGAAAAGATCACAGTATGTACTTGAGGAAAAAAAGCTAGCACTAAAGAAATAGTATAGGTCTAGGAGTCAGCTTCAAGTGATGCTACAGGCTTAACCCAAAGATAGATAAAAAAGCATTTAGGCATAGTCCATGGGTATTAATCACTGGTGATTTAGTCTTTAATGTCTAGAAGGTTTTTAAGGGCGGTCCAATGGCAGTAACATTGGAAATTTTAGTATTTCAAAGTGTAGAGTACTTTATATATCTTTTTATTTATTTTACTCAAATATAAGAGGTAAGAAATTTAATTATTATTATAAATTAATGAGATAGTACTATGAAAATGTAATTACTAAAAAAAATAATATATAGCAATAAGTATTTAATTGAAATTAATGTTTTGTTAAATGTAAGTAAGTAATGAATGGATCAAAAACAACCAGAAAGGAAGGCCTTATATAAGAAAAGGAGAGACAAACCAAGGTGTTAAAATTCTAAATACAGTAGTCTGAGAGAAGAAAAGAATATTCCAGAAAAATATTTCCAATTAATTAGGTTGTTCCAAAAAGAAGGTGTCAGAAAAGTGTATTTACTGTATATGAAAGAAACAAATTAATGTATTTAAAATTTACTCTAAATGTCAATTTTAAATAAGTAAATTAAATTTTTTTTAGGTTGTTAATTTTATTTAAATATTAAATTTTTATTTTTATTAATTTTATTATTAATTTCTATTTCTTTTAACCTGTCATTGAGCATGGTGTTAGAAAATAAAAATATAAGGGACATTTTAATATTAATTTTAATTATTCACTATCTTTACCATTTTGTTATTAGTTAATTTGTTATAGGTAAATTTAATGTAAATAAATTATAATTAATAAAATTAAAATAATAAGGCGTGGCTTCATCCCAGTAAATAATTAATTATTTTACTGGGTAAGTCTAGCAGCCTGGCTGACACTCCCTCACTCTAAAAAACAATAAAAAAAATGCTATGATTTTTTCTTATTATATTTCTTTAGAAGAGTAGGAAGATTAGATATATCCTTCCCAGGTATCCAAGAATCATAATCAGAAGATTTATTCTTGAATCTTGATAGGTATTCTGTACCTTTTTCAGCAGTAACTATTCTGTCATTTAGAATCTTATCAATTTCTTCTGTCTCAGTGATTTTGTAAGGGTTCTTTTTTGGTCTTCCCCTCCTTTTGAGAAATAAATCACTATTAAATGTGTAAGGTTTCAAAAGAGATATTGGAAAAACAGGATGTTTTCGGTCATATGTAGAATACAAAATAACTTCAACTGAATTATCACCAACCATTCTTCTGACAAATAATGGACCTAAAAATGGGTCTTTTAATTTGTTTTTACCTTGTAAATTGAAGTGTACTATAGAAATCAGTACTTCATTACCCTTTTTATAAGTGTCTTCTTTATGGGATTTGTCCCATCTCTTCTTCTCATATTCAAATGATTTTTCAATACATTTTTGAGCATGACTTCTGCAAAGTTGTTGCATTTGAAGAAAAGATTATACACCAGGATGTAAATCCAATTTAGGTATTTTATTCTTGAGGATTTGGGCAGGAGTAATTGGAACATATCCAAGCCAGAGCTCAAAAGGCTATCTTTGAGTAACATAATGAACAGTGCTATTATAAGAAAATTCTAACACAGGCAGTAAGGTAACCCAATCATGAGTGAATCTGTTATTACTTTATACTCAAGGCCAAAGGCACAATACCTTCTTATCATGTCCTCTAAAGTCTGAATCTTTCTTTCAGCTAATCCATCAGTCTGAGGGTGATGGGCAGTAGAAAGTTTCAGATCACAGCCACAAACATCCATCAGAGACATCCAAAATTCAGAAGTAAATTTAGGTTCACTGTCAGAGGTTGTGGCCTTAGTAAAACCAGCAGTATTAAACATATGAGACCACCATAAGAAAGCTAATTCTTCAGTGGAAACATCCTTGTGAGTAGGGATAAATTTACACATTTTTGTGAATCTGTCCACAATAACCCAACAAGAGTTATAACTGTCTTTTCCAGCAATGGTAATCCATTTACAAAATCCATGTTTATTATCTGCCATGTTGCATCAGGAGGTTCAATATGTTTCATTAATCCAGCTCTCTTACCATTCAATATTTATGATTTTTGGCAAGAATCACAAGATTCAACATATAATTTGGTGTCTTCAGACATATTAACCCACCAAGAAGTGTTTTTAATTCTGATCATTGTTTTTTCAAGATCAAAATGTCCAGCTAATATGTCATCATGACAAATTTTCAAGATGATTTCTTTCATAGAAGGAGGAATAACAATGACATTACTCAACTTTCTTCTATAATATAGATATCCTTCATCAATTGAAAATTTACCTTTTTCCAAAGCCTTTTGGTACTTTGGTGGAAGGATTTTAATTAATGCTTGAATTGAAGCATTCTTTGGATCATTTAATATTGTGCACAACTTTTTTATGTAAGTGTCCTTATCATATGAATCCAGAATAAGCTGTAATAGCTCTTCCTCCATATCAACCACATATATTCCATGAATATGAATAATTTTATCCTCAGGATCATAAGCAGGACCACAGTCATCATTTGGTAAAGGTAACCTTGATAAAACATACACATTTGAGTGAACAATACCAGCCCTATGAATAATTGTCATTCTCCCTCTGTATTCATGAACAGCTGACTGCCATCTGAACATATGTCTGTTAGGTGTTTTCAAGTTTAAAAGGGATTTAACTTCACTGCAGTCAGTGAAAAGTTCCAATTTCTGGTCATCTAGGTAATAATGTAGCTTTTCTAGATCCCACACTACGGCTAAACATTCAAGCTGACTGGCACCATATTTCAATTCACTATTTCTCAAGCTTCTTGAAATATAAAAAATTAATACTTCTGATAATTTATTATTCATCACTTGTTTTTGATGGAGGGAAGCATCAAGACCAATAAAACTGGCATCAGTTTACAAAACAAATGGTTGATTAAAGTCAGGTAAAGCAAGGATTGGTGCTGACATCAAACAGTGTTTCATAGTGTCAAAAGCTCTCTGTCTTTCACTATTCCAGACAAAAGCAACATCCTTTCTAGTCAATTGGGTAAGGGGTAAAGCTATGACTTGGTAATTTCTAATATACTGTCTATAGTATCCACACATTCCCAAAAAAACTCTGGAGTTCTCTAACTGTGGTAGGAGCCTTCACCTGTTGTATGGCTGCCACTTTGTTTTGGTAAACACATATCTGTAAGCCTGAAACAACATGACCAAGTACTTTTAAAGAATAAAAACCAAATTTAAATTTCTTCAAAGCAAGTTTCATATTTATTTCATCCATTTTGCGGAACACTTTACACAGGTGGTTAAGATGGTCCTCAAATGGTTTTGAGAATATAATGATATAATAAATATAAACCAGAAGCCATCCTTCAATTATCTCTTGATGGAATGTGTTATCCATAATTTTTTTGAAAAACTGAAGGGGCATTTTTAGGGCCTAATGACATCCTAACATACTTGTAAATACCCTTATGAGTAGCAATCATCAGAAAATTCTGGGAATTCTTCTCAAAAGGTACCTGGTGATATCCCTTGTTACCATCCATACAGCTGATATATTTATCACCTTTTAAGGTAGCATGTATAGAGCTAATTCTAGGTAAAGGATAGATATCATTAACAGTATAAGTATTTAGTGCTCTATAATCACCACATAACCTGGCTTTATCTTTCTCATAATAAATTAGGACAGGTGAGATAACACAATATTTAGGTGTTTCAACTACCTTTTCAATAATATTCATTTTTAAAAGGGTAGAGATATTGTCTTCAATATCTTTTCTCTTTGTGGGAGAAGCAGGATAAGGCTTCTTCTTTAAACTAGGTGGTATTCCAGTTAATGGACAAAATAATGAAAGTTTCATTTCTTCTTTAACTAATACTAGTTCATGTTACCCATGAGCAAAGGCCATAGGAAAAGATTATATCAATTTAATGATGGAATATTTATCCTCACCAGAAATTTGTTCTCCAAAAGAAGCATTGTCTATTTCAGACATAAGGGCATGCATTTCCTTTGTAGATCTTCCTTTATATTGAACCACAGAATTACATGTGTTTAATTCTGGTTTTAAAAATTTTTAAGGGGAGTAAATCTTAAATTTTCTCTTCCCATTAATCCCCATTGTGAAACATTGGTTTGAAGGATCCAATTTTATGCCATATTTGGTTAAAATGTTATTTCCTATAATAAACCAACTGCTTAAGTTAGTTATCATAATTGTTGTTTAGAAGGATATAATTACAAGTATTAATGAAAGAATAAGGTTCTCTGGAGAACTCAGTCCTAGCCACTATCAAGTCTCTTAAAGACATTGGTAATTTATAAAGGATCCTGTCCTTCCATAACTCAAACTCCATATTTGGGTCCATTTCCCTCAATATTTTAACAGGTTTCATTAAGAACTCAATAGGTTTATCAGTAGAAGAGCTATATCTAGTTTTCTCATACTGCCTTTGTTGAGCCATCCTAAACTTTTAGCCACCAAATTTTGCTTTAATCAATTTCTTCCTATCTTCCCATGAGTAGTCATTCCTATCCAAGAGAACAGATTGATACCACATTAGGGCTACATTGGTAAACAAAGGAATTGACTTTGCATGTTTTTAATTATATGAATATGTTTAGCAATAATATCTATCAAATATTCATCATTAATTTTTTTTACATCTGGAGTATTTCTTAATAGTGAAACAGAATAAATTTCCAGATTCTCATAAAACTCAGGATCAAGTATCTCATCAATAATAGCCATATCTGGATTTATTATTGAAGTAGAAATTAAAAACAAAGGATTAGATACATTAGAAAATTTAGCAATTTATCTACTGTTCTCAGCCTCTACTGGTCTCACAGTCTCATCTCCTCTTCCAGAATTACCTGAAGGAACTGAATCAGTTACAATAAATGGTACTTGATATTCAATAGAGGGGCTTAGCATGGCTTGGGAAAGACTTGGATGTGGTTGTTTTTTCTCCTTCTTCCTACTTGGTAGGGATGAGGAGGTGTTGGATTGAACTGATTTGTTCTTGAAGGACCTGTCTGAGGTACTTGTTGCTGTTGCTGTTGGGACAGATAATCCCACTGGGTGTTCAGCTAATCCCACTTCCACTTTAAGACTTCCACCTTTTACTTGTTGCTGGGGGGCCAGTTGTGGAAGGGCTTTCGGAAGAGGAGGTTTCTTCTTCTCTTGAAGAAAGGACTCAATTTTTCTTACCTTGTCTTCTAGAGAGTCTATTTTTGACCTCAACTTCTTGATGTGAGCAGAGAGATTTTTGACTTGCTGATTCAAGGGCATCTTTTTTATTTTGAAGCCCTTGGGAAGCTCTTCTGGGGGGTTGATAGAAGGCTTTTGTTCTCGAGCAGTAGTCTCCACTAATATTTCAATCTCCTGCATTTCTACATCCTGATTGGTCCAGTAATTGATTAATTTGAGACATTTTTGTAGTCAAAGGGGAACTTACAGAAGAAGCTTCATCATAATCCAAAAAATCTAGTTCCTCATCACGGCCAGCAGAAGCACCTTAATGAGTCATAGTTGTAATTAACCTGAACTGAGAGAAAGAAATATTTAATCAGTTAATATTTTTACTTTATTCAAAGAAAAAAAGGAAAAAAAATATATTATATAAGTAATTATCAGGACCTTGTAATCAACTGGAATAATTAAATTATAATGTTTATCAGGACAAAAAATCAACTAAAATAATAATCACAATTTTATTAATTTTAAGGTAATTTTATAACCAGGATTTGAAACAAATCAACTTATATAATAAAAAAATCTAATAATTAGTAATATTTTAATAATTATCAGGACTAGAAGTCAACTTAAAAATAATTTAATTACCAGAAATTATTGTCAACTGAAATAATTTAATTCTCAGGACTTATTGTCAACTGAAATAATTTTAATTACCAGGACTTATTGTCAACTGAAATAGTTTTAATTACCAGGACTTATTGTCAACTGAAATAATTTTAATTACCAGGACTTATTGTCAACTGAAATAATTTTTAATTACCAGGACTTAATGTCAAATGAAATAATTTGATATAATTTATTTAATTAATTTTTAATATTATTAATTCACTTCCAGGACAATTTGTCAACTGAAACAATAATATAAACTTCTAATTATCAGGACAGAAGTCAACTGAAATACTTAAAAAAAATATATGTTTAATTTAACTTTTATATCACTTCTAAGACTAAGAACAATATAGTTCTATCTTTGTCAACCATGAAAAAAATTATTTTTCCAGACACCTACCCCTATAAAATGAGCAAGTTATTTCCGCTTTACAGAGTGCTGAGTAACAAAAGATGTACGTGTACAATGAAATGTGTAAAATGACCCACAAATAGTAATCAAATAATTACCACAAATATATATGACTATTGTCAATATATGAACCTAATTTTTGGAGTGTGGTTCGATTCCCGGTTGCAGAAAAAAAGTAAGTCACGTGGCTGATGACATTTGTCGTCTTCGTTGTATACTTGTCCTATTGGCACCTCTTTTTTGATGGTCCCTTGGTCACCAGCTTCAAGATATCGATGCACCGTCAACTATTCGGAAAGGGCCTCAATTTTCAAGGGGTCTTTTATGTCTAGAAAGTTTTTAATGGTGGTTCAACAGCGGCAACAGTTGAAAGTTTAGGATTTCAAAGTGTAGAGTATGTTATATATCTATTTATAGAAGTTATAGAAAATTGCATACAAGACTATAGGAAAAGATCACAGTATGTACTTGAGGAAAAAAAAGCTAGCACTAAAGAAATAGTATAGGTCTAGGAGTCAGCTTCAAGTGATGCTACAGGCTTAACCCTAAGATAGATAAAAAAGCATTTAGGCATAGTCCATGGGTATTAATCACTGGTGATTTAGTCTTTAATGTCTAGAAGGTTTTTAAGGGCGGTCCAATGGCAGTAACATTGGAAATTTTAGGATTTCAAAGTGTAGAGTACTTTATATATCTTTTTATTTATTTTACTCAAATATAAGAGGTAAGAAATTTAATTATTATTATAAATTAATGAGATAGTACTATGAAAATGTAATTACTAAAAAAAATAATATATAGCAATAAGTATTTAATTGAAATTAATGTTTTGTTAAATGTAAGTAAGTAATGAATGGATCAAAACAACCAGAAAGGAAGGCCTTATATAGGCAAAGAAGAGACAAAGCACAGTGTTAAAATCCAAAATACAGTATTCTGAGAGAAGAAAGAATATTCCAGAAAAAAAAACCAATTAATAAGGTTGTTCCAAAAAGAAGGTGTCAGAAAAGTGTATTTACTGTATATGACAGAAAGAAATTAATGTATTTAAAGTTTACTGTAAATGTCAATTTTAAATAAGTAATTTAAATTTTTTTAAGGTAATTAATTTTATTTGAATATTAAATTTTTATTTTTATTTATTTTAATATTAATTTCTATTTCTTTTAACCTGTCATTGAGCATGGTGATAGAAAATAGAAATATAAGGGACATTTTAATATTAATTTTAATTATTCACTAACTTTACCATTTTGTTATTTGTTAATTTGTTATAGGTAAATTTAATTAAAATAAATTATAATTAATAAAATTAAAATGATAAGGCTTGGCTTCATCCCTGTAAATAATTAATTATTTTACTGGGTAAGTCTAGCAGCCTGGCTGACACTTGCAATGATGATTAAACATGGTTTTAGGTGAATAAGTAGACTAAAAAACAAGTAAATATAGAGATCTCAAATATAAGAAAAGGCAAAAGTAAGAATTTCAGCTGAAGGGATAAAACAACTGACAAATAAGAAAGAAAGGGAAAAGGATGGGATACAAATAAATACACAGCTGATAATAGAAGAGAAGATAAAGAGGATAAAGGGAGAAAGAATGATACAAACAAATACATAGCTTAGAATAGAATAGAGATAAGAAAGAATAAAGGGAAGAAATAAAGGAAATAGCTGTGTAGAAACAAACAGAAGAACAAACACAACTATAATAAACAGTAGGAATATGATATGGGACAAATAATAAAAAGAAAAAGGGATACTGGGTATAAACAGGGTTAAGGGCATAGAAAATATTATGAAACAAAATAAAGAAATGACAAAGTGAGAGAAAGATGTAAATAGAAGTAAATAAAACAAATGAAAGAGAATATAAAGAGGTTATTTCCCTTAGAAATCACCATCTATTATACACACACCAATTCATATAAATCCTAGTTTGAGCTGCTACTACTATAGCCTTATAACAAGACAAGCATCCAATAATTATTATAGTTTCCCTGCTATATTGAGTGAGACACTGCATAGCAAATACTGTTTAATTATTATTCCCCTTATCAAATAATATTAAAGATTATATTACTTGGTATTGTATCTTAAATTGGTGAGCTCTGTTACTTCTATAAGATAGTTTATATTCCTTATTCCTGATACTTACTGAAGAATATCTTAAGTGAGTATTGCAGAAGCATAAGATAATATAAGTGTTATATAACTGACAACTTACTGGTCCTGGTAACATACTTAAAATATATTGAATACTAGTACCTGGTCTATAGCTTATATAGACACTGTGGGAATTATTATTTCATATTTATTTATTGTTAAAACATTTAATTGGTTAACTTATAGTACTATATAAACAGTACCTTATGTATAGCATTTAATCAAAGCTATAAGATAAGTGGGATTTATTAATATTCTACTATATTTCTTTCTCACTTAAATCTTAATCAGACCTCAGTGCTGCTGATAAGACTTGATTTATCTCTCTTACAGTGACTCAGGCCTGACAAAGAATCTGAACAGAGGATTGATGTTACTAAGGGCTGAGTGTTTCACAGTTAGTGAATACTCACAATGCACAGAAGAAAATATCAGTTAACTAGACATATAGTTGTTTTTTTGGATCTGGTTGTGACCCTGTATGTGATTCTGTTAATTACCCTGTATAAGCACAATTCAATTTATTTTACCCCTTTACACCTCAAAATATTCTCTTTTAGTTATATTCACAACTTCTCCCTTATTTCCACCATTCATTGTTGCATTTCATAACTTCTCTTTTGTATTGTTCACTAACCCATTCTACTTACTCTATCTTCTATCTTTATCTCTAGCATAATTTTGAGCTGATTGTTGTCTAGGACTTTTTTGTCAGATAATATCATCAGAATCTGATTTGTGACTGACTTACTTATTTTCTAATTGTTTATCAGATGGAAAACATGAAAAAGGACTTGATTTATTTGAATAAACATCATCTTCCTTTTCCTTTCCTTTCAAAGACCACTCATCTTCAGATTCACCTGAGGATGAGTGGGCTGTTTTTTTAAATTTTCTTTTTTTTAAATCTTAATCAACATTTTTTTACATAAGAGTTTTTAAAGTGGAACTAGATTTTGATTTATTATCAGAAGGTAGAATAGCTGTTGTTAATTTATTATTTTAGTTACTCTTAGATTATTATTAAAAAAGAATTTAGTAAAAAAAATAAATTAGCTAGCACAGATGGCTTGTGCCTTCAAGCTGGGTTAATTTTTATGATTATTAATTTTAAATTTTTGTTTTTTTTGGCAGGAGATCCCTACTTAAAGCACAAATGCGCAAAAACAACACCACTACTCTATGTATTGAAGAATAAGACAAAATTACTATATCTAAATGGACCAGTAATCAATGCAGAGACAGTTTCTCAACCATTATGATGATGAAAGGCAACTGGAGTTGAAGATGGTGTAAAGAAGTGTAAATTATGAAAAATCTCAGCCTCAACCAAGACTCTACTATAATAGCTAAGTGTTAAAAGCTATACACAGTGTTTTTCTCTCTACTTCTCCAAATTTTTGTAACAAGAAAAATTAACTAGCACAAATGGCTTTTGCCCTCAAGATTAGTTAAAATTTATGATTGTTAATTTTATCTCTTTGTTTTTTTTGGCATTAGATCCCTACTCAAAGCACAAATGCACAAAAACAGAACCCCTCCCCTATGTATTGAAGAATTGGACACAATTACTAGATCTAAGTGGCCCAGTAATCAATGAAGTGACAGTCTCTCACCATTATGATGATGAAAGGCAACTGCAGTTGAAGCTGGTGTAAAGGAGCGTATAGCTTGAACAATCTCAGCTTCAACTGCAACTCAACTATGTTAGCTAAGTGTTACAAGCAATGCACAGTACTTTTCTCACTATTTGTCCATATTTTTTAATCTTCAAAACCATACTCAAAAATGAAAATTTGTGAAGGAGAATGATCGATTTCACTTGCCAGTCTTAATTATGCAATATTCAAATCAATATTGAGTATCCTTTTTTTGATACTGTTGATAAAATCTTTTCAACAACAAATTAAGAACTAAGTAAGCACTTTTTTGTAATTCCAATAGATCAATAAGCTAATATAATAATTGAAAACCAATGAGCTATTCAAATTGAAAACCTAAATAAAATTGGCTATGTAATAGCCATTTAATCCTAACATGTGATTTTCACTAAGAAGTGCTATATCTCAAACAAAATTTAAGCTACAATAATAATTTCAGGATATAGAAATCTTCACAACACCAAAAAATAGACAGCACCTTCTAGCAGGTGCCAACCCCTCATATCATTTTTGATTCAATCATTAATTAGATTTGATATTGTGCAAGCTGGCATGCTCAGTGTTCAGTGCACAGTCTTCTCAGAAAAATTACAGCTGAACTAAAACTGAATCAAATCAAAATTAGGGATTGTCACCTGCTATCGGGTGCCCATATTTTTTTTCAAGTGTCATATAGTGATTTTTAATCTAATGAGCTAATGAGATTTAGAATCTAAGTAAAATTATCTGAGTTATAGCCATTTCAACCTGATATGTGATTTTTGCTAAGAATTGATATATCTCGCTCAAATTTCAAGCTACAATAATAATTTAAAGATATATAAAGCTCATATAGTGATTCGAAATTGTATGAGCTAATCAGATTTAGAATCTAAGTAGTAATAGCTAAGTTATAGCCACTTCAACATAACATGTGATTTTCACTAAGTGCCACATCTCACTAATTGACATAACTTAACCAATTTCAATATGATTTTAAATATGAATAGCTTTTTGGATTTGAAATCACTATATGAAGCTTTCTATATCTTGATATTTTTATTGTAGCTTGAAGCACTTCTTAGAAAAAATCACATGTCAGGTTGAAATGGATACAACTTAGCCAATTTTACTTAGATTCTAAATGTGATTAGCTCATTAGATTCGGAATTACTATATGAAGCTTTCTATATCCTGAAATTATTATTGTAGCTTGAAAATTGAGTGAGATATAGCACTTCTTAGTTAAAATCACATGTTAGGATTAAATGGCTATTACTTAGCCAATTTTATTTAGGTTTTCAATCTGAATAGCTCATTTCATTTGCAATTATTATATTAACTTGTTTATACATTGGAATTAAAAAATAGTGTTTACTTAATTCTTAATTTGTTGTTGAAAATATTATATCAACAGTATCAAAAAAAGGATATTCAATATTGATTTGAATATTGCATAATAATACTGGCAAGTGAAATTTTTCATTCTCATTCACAAACTTTCACTTTTGAGTATTGTTTTGGGGAATAAAAAATTTGGACAAGTACTGAGAAAAATACTGTGCATTGCTTTTAACACTTAGCTAACATAGTAGAGTCTCAGTTGAAGCTGAGATTGTTCAAGATATATGCTCCTTTACACCAGCTTCAACTGCAGTTGCCTTTAATCATCATAATGGTGAGCAACTGTCACTGCATTGATTACTGGGCCACTTAGATCTAGTAATTTTGTCCAATTCTTCAATACAAAGGGGAGGGGTGCTGTTTTTGTGCATTTTTTCTTTGAGTAGGGATCTCCTTCCAAACAAAAAATAAAGTTAAAATTAAAAATAATAAAGTTTAACCCAGCTTGAGGGCACAAGTAAACTGTGCAGGTTAATTTTTTTGTTACAAAAATTTGGAGAAGTAGTGAGAAAAACACTGTGTATAGCTTTTAACACTTAGTTAACATAGTAGAGTCTTGGTTGAGGCTGAGATTGCTCAAGCTATACACTTCTTTACACCAGTTTCAACTCCATTTGCCTTTCATCATCATAATGGTGAGAAACTGTCACTACATTGATTACTGGGCCATTTAGATCTAGTAACCCAGTCCTATTCTTCAATACCTAGGGGAGGGGTGTTGTTTTTGCACATTTGTGCTTTGAGTAAGGATCTCCTGCCAAAAAAAACAAAAATCTAAAATCAAAAATCATAAAGTTTAACCCAGCTTGAGGGCACAAGCCATCTGTGCTTGTTAATTTTTTTTGTTACAAAATTTTGGAGAAGTATTGAGAAAAACACTGTGTATAGCTTTTAACACTTAGTTAACATAGTAGAGTCTCAGTTGAGTTTGAGATTGGTTAAACTATTCCTTTCTTTACACCAGCTCCAACTCCAGTTACCTTTCATCATTATAATGTTGAGAAACTGTCCCTGCATTGATTACTGGGCCATTTAGATCTTGTAATTTTGTCCTATTCTTCAATACATATAGCAGAAGTGTTGCTTTTTCACATTTGTGTATTGAGTAGGGATCTTGTGCCAAAAAAAACATGACATAGTGTCTTTTAAATGGTTTCATTTCATTGCATTCATTTATCTTTGATAATAAAATATTTATGGGTAGGCTGATTTATTTTAAATAATTTTTAGGAAATTGTAACCTGTGATGCAAACATAACATAATTTTCCCCTAGTACACATCATATAAACTGTTGGGTAATCTGTCTTTTTTTAATCATTTCAATTTTTAATTGTTCATTTTTTCTCACTACAGAAGTGCATCCAACTATTATTTCTAAAATACAACATTAAAGGAAAAATTTAAATAATTTCATTTTGTGTTTTAAGCCTTTTTTCAAATGGAATGAGTCCCCAAATTGTAAGGATGTAAGTGGATATCTAATTTAAATGCTTTGTGTGCTAAAGAACAAGCCAAAAAAGAAAAATGGTAAGCAGTTAGGGGAAAAAGAGAAAAAAAGGAACAAAGAATTAAAAAAGGGGGAAGAAAAAAATGATAAAATAAGCAATAAAGTGATAATGGAAAGAGGGAGAAAGCGGATAAGCAAAAAAGTGAGTTTTTATAGACATTAAAAGGGGGAATGGCTCAGCCAAGGTCACTCCAATGTATTGAGACACATGGTAAAATAAAAGACAACTTTTAGGCAAGTCATTTTTTTGTCCCTCAGACTACCCCAATTGTAACCTCAGTAGTAACTCCAGTGGCCCTATTTTTGTGAATGACGGTTGCCTCATGAATCAAGGATCAAAATTTTTATCATCTATGAATGAATTTTCCTTTAAAAAAATAAAGCAGGAGTTGGTATGAGTCAAGAATTTTCCAGTATAAAAATATATGAATACCAAATCTCTTTAAAAAATACATATTTATCTTATTTTTTATTTTATATATTTTTGGAACAATTTCATCAATTTTTTCACTTGTATTAAAATTTTTATTCAATTTTTAAAATTTATTAAGATTTTATTTTAAGTGCTTCATATTATTAAAATAATTTCTTAATTTTCTACTGATATTCAGAATTTTTAGAATTTTTAGCATTGTTGGATTTTTTAAAAAAAATTTTGGCCTTTAAATAATTTTTATGAATTTTTTAGAATTTAATAGCTTTTCATTTAAGTATTTTAAATTTTTTTGGATTTTAGGAATTTTTTTTGATCAAATAGCATTTTTTTGCATTTTTTTTTGAAGTTTTTTGAAGTTTTCTGAATTTTTTAGGTTTTTTTAAATTTTTTTTTGTATTTTTTGAAATTTTTTTGATTTTTTCTGAATTTTTTGACTTTCTTTGATATTTTTTGACTTATATTTTTACTTCATTTTTTCTATTTTACTATTATTATTATTTTTTATTTTATTTTATTTTTATTTTTTATTCTTAATTATTATTTTTATTTCACTATTTTTTTATTTTAATTTCAATTTTATTTAATTTTTAATTTTGATTCAATTTAATTTTTTTATAACTTTAACTTAAATTTTTATTCTTGTTTTTTGTCTTTTCTTTTTCTTTTTCTTTTTATATTAATATTTTTTTTATTTTAACATTTTTATTTTAATTTTAATTTTTCTTTTATTTATTTTAATTTTTACTAATTTTATTTTAATTATTATTTTGTATTTTTACTTATAATTTTATTTTCATTTTATTTTATTTTTTATTTTATGGTTATTTTTGTATTTATTTAATTTTTTAATATTTTTTTACATTTTTTTTACTTTACAGTGTAGAAATTTCTGCATCCAATTCCTGACCCACATCTTCTCCCAGCTTTTTTCCTTATTTTCTCCTCATTCTCCAAGCTCATATTGTCTTTTCCTGCTTATTATGGCCAAGGAACCACTGAGATACAAGCTCAAACATTGAGGACAACTGTTCTTTCCCACCTGGAGTCATATTCCTTGATTTGGACCTCAAGGACTTGTTTTTGCATTTGGAATGTCAAACTGTCATTGTGTGGGAATTTCTCCCTTGACTTTTTTCTCTTGTTTCTGTATTGTAGTTGAGTAGTTTTCTGTTGTTTTGGATGGTGGACTTTGTCATATAATCAAGCCTCTGCTTGCTGTTTCTGTTTTCCCCATCCAAATATTTTTTCTCTATTCTCTTTGTTCCCTATATTGCTTCTTCCTGTCCCCTTCTTCCCCTTTGGCTGCTTCTGACAGTCATTTCACTGTGTGGGGAGAATAGAGTCATTTGTTCAGGTTCTTTCTTTTCTTTTCTGTTTTCTTTTCTACTAATATTGTTCATCCTTACCACAGAAGCTCACAACTGCTTCCCTTATAGTATTAGCACACGCTTTGTTGTAGAAACTTTTTGTTTTAAGGTGAACAGTTGCTGATCAACCTGTGATTAGGTATGTTTTATTCTTGAAATACATTTAAATCTTTTTCTCTCTATTCTCTTTGTTCCCTCCATTGCTTTTTCCTGTCCCCGGCTTCCTCTTTGGCAGCTTCTGACAGTCATTGCACTGTATGGGGAGAATAGAGTCTTTTGTTCAGTTTTAGCACACACTTTGTTGTAGTTACTTGTTGTTGTAAGGTGCACAGTTGCTCATTGACCTGTGTTTAGCTTTCCCCTGTGCTAAAACTTCTATATACATTTTTTTTATTTTTTTTTATTTTTTATTTATTTTTACTAGTTTTTTATTTTAATATTTTTATATTTATAATTATATTTATTTTATTTTTATTTATATTTTCATTTTATTTATATCTTTTATATTTTTATATATTTTTTATTATGTTTTTATTTTTATTTATTTAATTATTATTATGATTTTTATTTTCTATTTTCCATTTTTTATTCTTTACTAATTTTATTTTGATTATTTTAATTTTTAATTTATCATTTTATATCATATATTTTAGTATTTTTTCTTTTTTTTTACTAATTTTCATTATAAACAATTTTTTATATATTCATTATTTTTTTATTTTTACTATATTTTACTATTTTTAATCTTACTTTTTTTTTTACTTTTTTCATTTTTTTTACTAATTTCATATTTTTATTTTTATTTTTTATTTGATTATTTTTTTATTATACTATTTTAATTTTAATTTTTCATTTTATTTTTCTATTTATTTTTTATTTTACTTTTTTTATCTTACTATTTTTTTTCTCTTATTTAAATTTTTTTTGTTACCATTTTAATTTTATTTTATCTAATTTTTTATTATTTATTTATTTATATTTTTAATTTACTATTTTATTTTTATTTTAGTGTTGTCATTGTTATTTTTTATTTTTGTTTTACTCTTTTTTTAAATTTTTTTTTACAATTTTCATTTTATTACTGTAACGATTTTTATTACTATTTTATTTTATTTATATTTTTAATATTTTCTTTCTTTTTGTTTTAATGTTTTTATTTATTTAAGATTTATTTTACAATTTTTATTTTTTATTTTCACCATGAAATTGGGGGGCAGACTTGCTAGAAAGTCTACAACCTTGAAGCTGAATTCATATCCATTTGAGCATATGTTGAAGGAGTTTTGATAATATTATGAAGAAATAGTAAAATTACTTTGAACACACTTTGTATGAAACTTGAACATGCATTGAAAAACCAGTGATCATTATAAAAATAATTTGGTTTCTTGGCTTACAAAAATTTTCACAGGAATATTCAGTTAAGTGAAACCCACTACCAAAATTATGAAGCACATTCAAAAAAATTTGAAAAATCATTTATTTTTTTCATTGTTTAAAAATAATTAAATTTTTAAATAAATTGAACTAAAATCCTATTTTACATGTCTATAAATAATTTTTTTACCTATCAATTGATAAATGAAACATCCAATACTATAAAAAGTTATTCAATAAATAACAATTATTAAACTTATAATTTTCATTAAATTTTAATCAATATAAGTTTCTAGAACTATATATTTCTTTTCATTGTTTGAATATAAACTCTTGTGTATTTTTAAAGCTTTAAAAGATCTGTGTAGGTTACATTACTCTCAAAATTGAAGTTAGAAAAAATTTAGTTAAATGCATAATTTATAATTTAATTTTTTACCATAATTTTAGAAGTAAAATCAATATATGGGCTCTTTTTTTCAAAAAACTAATTTACTTTTATCTTCATTATAGAAAAAAAAAAGATTAAATTTTTATGAGAATAAATTATAATTTGAGAAAGAGATCAGCTCAGGGATTCATAGAGTTAAATCAAGCACTGCTAGGCCTTATAACTCAGCCTACCACAGTAGTCAGAAACCCTTCCACAGTTTTTCTAGCAGAACCTCTAGCTTTAACTGTAGAAGATGACCAAAATATTAAAGTAAGCAAATATAAATTGGACTGGTTCTCTCAAAACTACAACCATCCTCCTCAACAGAGCTCCAACAGTCACCCTAACAGGGGAAGGAGAAAGGGAGGCAGAGGAGGTGGAATAAGACCTTGGTAAGTCATTCATCTTCTAATGATAAATTATATAATACAAATGATGAATTAATCATAGTTAATGAAATTGATAAGGATGAATTGAACAAAATTGATAAGGATATTAAGGATTATTCATGTGAACATAGTATTTTTGATCTATCTTTAAATGATAACAATGTAAATAGTATTATTGAACACAAGGATAATACTAGGAAAATTAAAATTGAACCAAATGAATTGAATCTTAAATCCAATAATAATGATGAGTCTTTTGAGTTAGACACTGATTTAATTGAATATTTTTTCAAAGAAAATCCAATGGAATAAAAAATCATAAGCAAATTATTATTAAGAACTGTAAAATTAAAAGAACTCTCTAAAGAATCTAACATTAATACAGAAATTTTTGTATTAAACCTTACTAAAGCATTGAGTCCTACTTCCAATAAGTTAAAAGTCCTTTAAAATTCAAAAAATGAATTGACCAATGAAAATGAAAAATTAAACTATGAGATAAAGAATTTATAGAGTAAATCAGAACATTCTCAGAATATAATGGCTACAATTGAGGGACAGGTAAAATTTTATTTTTTAAATATATATGATACTTAATCACATGTACCTGTAATAAAAGATAGATTACAGAGATTAGAAGTAGAAGTATCTAATATTGTGAAAAATACTAAAAAAATAAATGACAACACCTCTTATGTGGAAAATAAACCACTTCATATAAAACATTCATATGAAAAACCAATGATTGAAAAAGGAAATAATGTCATGGACTCTGAGAGTGAAAAAAAAGTAAAAGATGTAATACATGATCATCTTTATAAAGTAGGTGAATTATTAAATATTCTTTAGGTTAAGGAATTAAGA
This sequence comes from Hemileia vastatrix, assembly GCA_030280995.1. NCBI lineage: Eukaryota > Fungi > Basidiomycota > Pucciniomycetes > Pucciniales > Zaghouaniaceae > Hemileia > Hemileia vastatrix. Next base: position 2,314,389 of record JASXTE010000010.1, on the reverse strand, counting down.
ACTAACCAATAGAGCTGGCCTAAGCTAGATTGGAACCCTTCTTTAGATGAGGATTCAAAATCTGATTGGGAACAATTCATACAAAGAATTGATAACTTAAAATTTTCATACAAATTATCTGATGAAGAAATTAAATCAAAATGAATAACTTTATTTACAGATGTGGCCGTATTATTTTTTGAATCTGTATTGAGTGAAGGAATTAATTATTCCTGGGTTTAATGGAAGGCACTTATTGATATACATTTTGGTAGCCCAAAATTTGTAATCACTCAACAAATATTCCATGAAAAATAAAGATATAATCCAAATGCTGGGAATAAACCAAAGGTATTTTTAATGAATTTAATAAAAATTATGAAATCCATGGATCCAAAAATGAATTATGATGAAAGGAAAGAAAAAATAATATATTTATTGCCTATATCAGTCAGAGACATTATTGTAGCTAGAACTGAATCCATCAGAGATACTTCTGGGTTTATAAATATATGCAATGTAATATTATTGTACCACATATATGAGAAAATGTATAATAATTTTGAGCAAAATGTTGAGGTAGTAAAACCTAATTCAAATAAATTACCAGTGAATAATTAAAAACCTTCTTCTCCTCTTGTTGCTAAGATACAAGAAATTAAACTTTTCTACAAATGTAATGAACCTTTGGTAAAAGGTCATACTTGTAAGAAGAGAATAAATGTAATTTAGAACTCACAAGATTCTAAACCAGTAATTATGAAGATTAAAAGAGGAGTATGGTGAGGATTGTGAAAGTAAAATTTCTTACAATGATGAGTAATATGAGGTATTTGCATTAGAGCAAGATAGTACACCACACAATATGGGGGTTGGAATTGCTAAATAGTCTGCAAACTTGAACCTAAATTCATATCTAAACATGTGAATTTTAAATAAAACTCACGCATGTGTTATCTATCATAATCTATTATATTTGTATTAATTTTAGTAGGCTCACCCCCATCCTATTTATTAAAAGCCTTCCTAGACTTACTTTTTCACACAACAAAATGCCCATGATGCTCTTTAGTATAAATCCCTTCATATACACCCCCCCCCCCTCATTAGACTTTTTATGATATAAAGGAGTTGAACAGGAACAAAAAATTTAATTTCATCCTATCCATAAATATCTTAGTATGACTATTACTATATTTAAGTTAAAGTTATTCTATGGTGGGTTTTTAAATATTTCTTTTAATTTTTTTTTCTTTTTTCTATTTCTTTTAATATTATTTTTCATTTTCATTTTTTTTCTTTTCTTTTCTCTTTTTTTTCTTTTAAATTTCTATTCATTTTCATTTTAGTTTTTTTCTTTTCATTTTTTTTATTTTTTTATTTTATTTTTTTTTTCATTTTTTTCATTTTAGTTTTTAATTTTTTCTTTTCTTTCTTTCATTTTAAATTTTTTTTTTTTTTCATTTTTTACTTTTTTTTATTTTTTTCATCTTCTTTTATTCCTTTTTTTCATTTCTTTTTATTGTTATTTCTTTTCTAATTTTTTTTATTTACATTTTTTTTCTTATTTTTTTCTTTTCATTTCTTTTCATTTTAATTTTTTCTTTTAACTTTTCTTTTCTTTTATTCATTTTATATTTTTCATTTTTAATTCTTTTTTTCATTTTTTTCATTTCATTTCATTTTTATCTTTCTTTTATTTTTATTTTATTTTTTTATTTATTTTTTTATTTTTATTTTCTTCTTTTCTTTAATTTTTATTTTATTCTTTTTTTCATTTTACTTTTTACTTTTATTTTTAATTTTTTATCTTTTACTTTAACTTTTTTTTCATTTTCATTTTTTTTTAATTTTAATTTTTTACATTTTAATTTATTTTTTATTGTTATTTATTTTTTTCTAGTATTTTTTTCTTTTCCTTTGTTTTTCTTTTATTTTTTATTTTTTATTTTTTTCATTTTGTTTTTTATTTTTCTTTCATTTCATTTTTTTCTTTTCATTTCATTTTTTTTATTTTTCTTTCTCTTTTCCTTTTTACTTTATTATTTTTAATTTTATTTATCATTTTTATTTTTATCTTTTAATTTTTTAATTTTTCTTTTTGTCAGGCTGAGATCAAATACAAAGACATGAATTAACTTAAATATTCAGTTTTCAAGAAGATTTTAATGGTCCTATATGAATACTGTAGTACAAATCCAATATGTATTGAAATATAACTCAATATAACAGACTCAGTAATTTAAATCTCACTAATTATATATGGCTTAAAATATTATATTCGGTAGAAAAATAGATGTAATAACTCAGATACAATTCAAAGACTTTATAAGTACTATTGATAGGTATTGTAATTGTATGAGTTATATAATTGATTGAAATGATAAAGAATGTAGAAAAAAAGAGCAAAAACCCCCTCCTTTTTATACCCAATAACTTCCCAATGAACCGCTTGATTTACCAGCTCTATACATGGTTAATGACGCCTCATTCCAACTAATAAATATTTCCAAAAACATAAAGAGTGACAAGTAACATAATTAGAATGATATCACCTGCCAAAATCCTGCAGTAATAGGGATAATCCATCAAAAATAAAGAATAAGCGAAAAAGAGAGTATATGCGCTGTAGACAATCCTATAGCACTAGCTATAGGCCTTGACCAAGGGAGTTGGAGAAAACCCAGAGTGAAAATCCCCTGTCCTTTTTGAAAAATTAAGTGAGATTTACCTGCTACAGTAAATTGGTTCCTGTTTGCTAAGCCCCTTTTCCAACACACTTTATTGCCTGATCAGCCAAGAAAGTAGTCTCCAGACAGACTACCAAACCAAAGAACTGAAATTTATTCCAATGTCCACACCAGATAAAGCAATGATACTTGATGTATGTTGCAAATCCACACCAGAGACAGAAATAATACTTGATATAGCTTGCAAGACTATACCAGAGAAACCAGTTGCCAAGTTAAGTTAAATGTAGAACTCACCTTGCAACAAAAACAGCTAATTGTGGCCAAAAGCAGTGAAAAATGACTGAGGAACAAGGATATCACCTCCGGATGGTTGTATGATAATTAAATTTGCCCCAAACTGTCTTATTCACTATGTACACACTGACCACTATCTAAGAGTTCCTGCACAACAACTAATTTGGCCTTTTTGAGAGCCAAACTGCATAAAACCCCTCTAGAATCACTTGCCAGCCTTCTAGAACCAAGGAAGGCAGTCCTCCTGATGTCAGGAGGCCTGCCTGAGGCAGCCGGACCATCCTGAAGCCAGAAAACCCTTAAAATACCCAAAATACTTAGAAAAATCTACTATGACCACTAAAACCTTTCAAACACATAATTAGGCTATAACAACATTGTGACATGAATTGTAAAGAAAAATTAGCCCATTATAAAGGTACTTAGAGCTTAAACCTAAGGCTTAAGGTTAGCCTGTAAAACACAAAAAACAAAATTAAACAGCTATCTTTTTAAATAAAAAATGAGAAAATGACCCCTTAAAACTTAGAATATGAAAAATGTCAACAAGACATAAAATATAGAGAAACCCCGGGGCTATCCAATGGTAGTACCCACATCCCCTCATTCCAAATATTATCCAAATAATTCAAGAAAAACACCCAATTAATAAATAATGCCATTTAAGACATATCTTAACAATGCCAAATAGACCAACAAAGGGCTCTGCCAATGTTGGAAGACCACATCCTCCCTCAAATAGAGAATGTCCGCATTCTCCTTCATCACAACCACCATGTTCAGCTTTCTTTCCAATTCTGCTACTGACATGGGTCCTTGCCAATATTGCATTGACGACAATCTCATCTGTACAATCACACCACCGGCTCATCCCTACAGAACCTCCTGTGATACCTGTCACTCTAGGAAGAAGACTTGTTTCAGACCTGGTATATTGTACTCTTCAACATCTTCTCCTCCTCCACAACCTGATCTACCTTCTACCAGCATCAAAAGATCCAGACCATCCATCCTGATCCCCAGACTGGCCAAAAAATTACACCCTTCAAAAAAGAGTGCCAACCCTTCTACAACCACTAGCTCTACCATCCCTGGTCCTTCTGATGGTAAGCCTAATACTTCTTTGTACTGAAATTCAATCTGACATATTTCCAGTTCATTTCCATCCAGACAGTGATGATGACAATGTGGGAACCATTGAAGCACCCCTACCTAATCCATTTCCCACAATCAAAGATGAATTGCAACAACATTCTTCTCAACAGAAGCATCTCATTCTAAATTACTTTCAAACCACTCCTTCCAGGAATCCACAGGACCTTGAGAAAAGGAAGAACCTCATACACCAGTTCAAAGCCAATGCTGAACATTTTGTTACATCTCATGATTCTTTTCTGTAATTGCTTCTTGCCTCAAAATCTTGAATTAAAAATAATAATAAAAAATTTTTTTTTCTCAGTTTAAAGTCTTGCTGGACTAATCCTCAGTTTTAAGTCTTGTGGGACTAACAGACCTCATTTTATAGTCTTGGGGGACTCAAAACCCTCAGTGTATAGTCTTGGGGGACTCAAAACCCTCAGTTTATCGTCTTGGGGGACTCAAAACCCTCAGTTTATAGTCTTGGGGGGCGCAAAACCTAAATCAAAAATACTGATCAAGAGATCAAACCATTAAAGACCAAAGAGAATAGACTAACATTCTGGAGTATCTTTTCTACAGAGCAGCCAGCTCATCAGTTATTCCCACACTTGCCTTAACTAAATTCAGAGACTCCCCCTTTAGATGCCCTCTGCCAGAATCACACTATCACCACATTATCAGTTTATAGTCCTGAAGGACTCAACCATCAAACCATCCTCATTTTATAGTCTTGGGGGACTGTACCATTCTTCAGTTTAAAGTCTTTATGGACTGGCCACAGTTTTCAGTTTAAAGTATTGATGAACTTTACACAGTGTTCAGTTTAAAGTTTTGACAGACTATACACATTTTTGAATAAAAAAAAGGCAGAGACACCTCCATGCACAATGCTCCGTAGCCAACCTTCTGAACTTCCACTCTTTCTTCATCATCTACACATCACTGATAAAATTTTAATTAATCTCTTTTCTCTTCATTTTTGTTCCTTCACAGATCATGGCTGGATCCACAGATTTTGACCCATTGGACCTTCCCTGTTTCACTGCTCCAAAGGACTATGCTTGTAAACAGTGCATCCACATGTGCAGACCTTGCACTTTCACTCTCCCTACTCCTCAGACCAAGTTCTATAAAAGGGCCTGTAATTCCTGAAATTCTAAAAAGAAAAGATGTGACAGAGACCCCAACTATCCAATACCTCTGCCTTCACCTTCACATAAATATATTACCAGATCCTCTACCAGGTCAAAAGAACTTTGACCAGCTTCTTCATCTTTATCTTCTGCTCCTTCCAAAAGATTCTTCTGTTCTATTCCCAAAACACTTCCTAAAATACCTACTTTATCATTGCACGAAACAGCCTTTATCTCTTCAAATTCAGTTAAAACAGCTTCAAAATCAGCTCCCAGGCTGTTAGACTGCGTCCAGGCAGCCGCCCTCCCTGCCAGAAAGCAAAAATCTGGCTCAAAACTCCAAAATTCAGCCAGATAACAGCCGAATCCCTCCATCAAACACTAACAACTCTAAAAAACAACCTCCTAATTCTCCCAGAGCAATGCGTACCACCACCATTTCTTCATCTGACCACACCAAAGCTTACAAAATCACTAGAAAGCCTGCTAGAGGACCCTCTGACAACACACAAACACCCAACAATTCCCCTAAACAAAAAACTCCTGTTATTTCAAGAAGAACTAACTTCACCTCTCCTCTGGCTTCCATTTATTCCTCTTGTAGTTCCCTTTCTTCCAGATCTTCATCAAGAAGATTCCAATCAGATTCCAGGTCACCTACTCCTGGTCCATCCTACAACAACCCTGGCACTCCACCACCAGTATCAAACCCAACCAGGCCAAGCAATAATATCAAAAACAACAACAGCAGCCCTACTGCACTAACCAGGCCACAGGAATTCCCTCCTTTGCGTTCATCTTCTCAAAAAAATTTAGAGCATGATAATGAGAATCCATAACTCCATCTGGTTGATCCTCCTTCAACATCCATTCAGAATTCTTCAACATCTCAAATCCCAGCCGCTTACAAATTCGATGAGCTCCCAATCTGTAAGTACCAAATTAATAATCCAATTTCTTTAACAGTGAACAATTACTGATCCAATTATTCTGTTTAGTTGGAACCCTGCCTCCTGAAACTTCAATTGGGATTGGCCAACCACTAGAAACTACCTTAACGCTGGATCATGCTGACATGAAACAACACCTGAGCATGATGTGCTCTAACATGCATAAGGCCTTTACTCTTCATGGTCTGTTGAATGAATTTGAAAAGAATTTGAGGAAACAGCTCCTTGATGACCACTGGAAAATGTCTAGAATAATCAAGCACACCTTCCAACCCTCTATCCTTGCTTCTTCCACTTCTTCTCAAAAACTACCTTCAAACCTAGTACCTGACCATTAAAACCCATATACTCTTTCCAGCCGTCTTCATCACAAAGAACACAGTTCTTTATCCAATCCTAACAAAAAGAAAAAATGACACCATAATCTGGACCACCCGCCAAAGACTTTTTCTTCCAGACATTAAATTAAATAAAAAAGAATAGTAAAAAATCACTAAATATAGAGAACAATAATAATTAGCTGATATATATAAAATAAAATTTGTTATATTTTATTTTTATTTTTATTTTTTATATTTTTACCTTTATTTTTTATTTTTATTTTAATTATATTTTTATTATTTCTATTTAAACTACTAACATACTAAAAAAAACTTGAAAATAATTAAACAAAATTACATAAAAAATATGAGAGCTGAGAATTTAAAATGAAATGAATAATAATAATTACAAATGGTATCCCCCAGCCAATTGATGAGCTGATCCCCTTATACCTTACCCACATCCAAGAGCACCTTGATGTGAATACACCTTAAAAAAATTTTTAAATGAATTGAAATCAAAAATAAATTTAGAAAAATAATATAAATAAAGAAAATATGAAATAAATAGAAATCAAAGAAAATAATTTAAAAATGAGATAGTGATAAACAGAAAATAGCATTGCCCAGCCAATTGATGAGCCTTTCCCAACCAATGCTTGCTCACATCCAGGTGACCCTGATGTGGTGACACCATAAAATATAATTTTGTGATTTTTTCCTCTTTATATCCTAATATCCCCCATAAAAAATTAAAAGAAAAAAAGAGTGAAAAAAAAATCTAAAACAACTATCTAACGCAACCCAAGAGACAAAAATTTGAGAAAAGAAAATGAAAATGAAAAAGTATGGCTTGATAGACAGTCCAGTCCAATAAAATGAACACTGGTTGGGATTCCTCCAATAAGTAAAAATGATGGGGGACCACCAGTGATCCACCACCAAACTAAATAGACCAAAGAAGCCAGTTTAAAGTCATAGTGGACTTAAAACCTGAGGAACAAAAACCAGAACAAGGATTCAACTAGGACAAACAAAATAATTGAAGCAGACAATATGGGGTAACTGCTCTACAGAGAAGCTAGCTCATTAGTTACCCCCACACTTGCCAACTAAAATCTAGAAGCCCCCCCCCTGGGTACCTTCTAACAAAAACACAACATCCAACACAATAAAACATAACCAATAAGCGTGAAGAGTCCGGCACTTGAAGACCAAAAGAATTTCTAGTTAAAATTCATAGAGGACTAAAACCTTTGAAGAAAAACCAATAATAGGGTTCAACCAAATTAAGAGAAGGGGTTGGAAACAGACAATCTGGGGTAACTGTTCTACAGAGAAGTCAGCCCATTGGTTACCCTACATTTTCCAAGATCAAATCTAGAAGCCCCACCCATGGGTACCTTCTAACAAAAAAGTTTTCAACAAAACAGACGCACGGAATAATCAAAAATCTAAAATTAAAGAATGGTCCATAGTTTATGCTCATTGCCAAGTCAATCTTCTTCACTTCTTGTGCCTCTTGGGTAAAATATTATCACCTGATCTGTAGCAACTCTCTTCTTTAAGACTGCACCATCTAGCTCCTCCAAAACATAAGAACCTCCAGACACCTGAGACCTGACTCTGTAAGGTCTATTCCATCTATCAGCATACATTTTTCCCCAGACTCTCAAAACTTCTGTTATACACCAAAACCAAACAACCAGGTTTCAAGAGGTTCCTTAGTCTATGAGCAAACTTCTTTTCCCAGTCTCTGACTGTTTTATTTCTTATCTTCATCATTCTAGAGTATTCCTTCTCTTGAAATTCCTCTCTACATTCCAACTGTTGCATCCTGGCACAGAGAAATTCTTCTGTTAAGTACACATCATCCCAATTGATTCCAAGATAAGAGAAAGCTTCCAAATCCACTGGTAGAGCATCTTTCTTTCCTAAACTTAATTCATAAGGGGAATAGTCAGTTGTCCATTTCACAGTGACCCTATCAGAAAATAACGCCAAGGGCAAATAATGCCTCCATTTTTCAGCACTATCTTAACACATCTTCACCAAAGAATTCTTGATAACTTGATGGCCTCTTTCAACCATGCATTCAGCACCAGGATAATAAGGTATAGCCACTCTGACTTTAGAACCAATACTTGTCACAGCTTCTTTAAATTCAGCTCCAAAGTCTGGCCCACCATCAACAGTCACCAACTTCATCAACCCGTACCTAAACACCCATTCCTTCTTCAAAAATTCTGCCACATTTTTGGCAGTCAAATTCACAAGAGGCACCACCTCAACCCAACCAGACAAATAATCTCTGGAAACAATTAAGTGTTTATATCTGCCCTCTTTGATATGGACAGCATCCAGATTGACTCTTCCAAAAACAGTTGTTTCACCAGTAGCACAGTGTAGAGAGTTCTAAAGTTCTAAGCAGTAGACACAATGCAAGATGGCTTGGTTCTTCTTTTCAATTTATAAAAAGAAGTGCCTGCCACACTTTTTTTAAAGACAGCGCTGTAGACTGTTCTAAAGTACTAAGCAGTAGAAACAATGCAAGATGGGTTGGTTCTCCTCTTCAATTTCTAAAAAGAAGCGCCTGCCACTCTTTTTTTATATACAGCGCAATAATGTGTAACACTAATATTTGATAAGAAAGTTTATAAGATGAGAGATGAGTTTTAGAGATCAGGAAAAACAAGTATTACTATCTGTATATTTCTATTCTTAATAAGCGCTAATATCCACAGTTACTCCCTCTTGAAGCACTCCTTTGAATATGCCTTATAATAGCAATAAAATAACTCTAATAATAGTCAATCCTACTAAATCTATATATTCCCTCTATGTTGCAGTCTTTCACTAATGCTATATGAAATACACACACAGATGCATGAATGATAAAAGACTCAGAAATATCTCTCTATATATTCTACTTTTTTTTAAAAAGACTCCCTATCTTTATCAAATAGGTCTCCTTTTTATATTTTTCCAGTACTCAAGACACAGTTCCCTAGTGGATCTCCAGCGCTGCCTCTAGCGCCACATTAGTAAAACAATAGCTAATCTATTAGTAAACTACGTACACTGCTTGTAACAAGTACGGCGCCTAAAACATACCCTATGATTACTAATGCTAGTATTAACTTGTTTCACTCATACTCCACATATGGGCTTTTGACTATACCTTTGTTTTTGTTTCAGCGCTATTTTCAGGTTTGACCCATTCTAACGTTGATCCTAGCCTCCTTGACTCTTGGGTAGTTTTGTGATTGAGTCCCCACTCTCCTTTCTTTAATACTAAGTTCATAGACCTAACAATTCACTTAATTAGTTAGCCTCTCTTATTACCTGTTTCAGTAAGTTTACCCAACTAGCCGCCGTACAGTATACTATGCACTTGAGTTGTCCTTAAGCCATAACTCTTTCCTTAATTCATAACACATAATTATTGGAAAGTCCAAATCCATATTGTTTAGCGCTTTACAGTCCTAAATCAATAACACACAATTCCCCATTGTGCGGCACATCTTGCTGCAAAATCCAAGCACATAGACCCTTAATCCTTTTCCGCGCTTCCATTTCCTTTTTTCTTTGAAACACACAAATACATATTATATTTTAGCACTACCTACTGCACTAACTTCCTTTGTTCTTCCTGGACTACGCCCACTGATTGGTCTAAAATTATGCTACCTGCGAGGCGCGTACCACATCGCAATAATGTGTAACACTAATATGTGATTAGAAAGTTTATAAGTTGGGAAATGAGTTTTAGAAAAAAACAAGTATTACTATCTAGATATTTCTATTCTTAACAAGCGCTAATATTCACAGCTATTCCCTCCTGAAGCGCTCTCTTTGAATATGCCTTATTCACCACGGGAAATCTGGGGGTGAACTGCTAGCAGTTCCCTCTTTTTGAAACTATTAGGAATTTGTCAGGAAACTGTTGGGAAACCATCCTGAAACTGTCAGAAAGATGTTTTTAAATCTGATGAAAAAACATTGAAAAAATAAACTGTCACAGATTGAATCCAGAACAATCCCTCCTTGAGCAGAGCTTAAGAACCACATTGAACATCAGTTAATCTCAGGTTTGGCAAAAGGTTGAACAACATCACTTAGCATACCTTAATATTCAAATATTAAACTTGAATATATGTTGCGTGTATGATATAGATGCATATGCATTTGAATTTGCATGGTGGATACTTATTGCATGCTAAAAATTTATGTGAATTGCCTATCCAAAGTGTATGCATAATGACTATGAAGAATAAATATGCATAAAAAATATGCATAAAAATATGCATAAAAAATATGCATAGTGATTATGCATAAAAAAACATGCATATTGAATATGCATAAAAATATGCATATTCAATATGCAAAGAAAAGGTGCATATACGTATATGAAAAAAATATATTAATATGCATATAAGTCTGTATAATGAATATGCATATTAATATGCATAAATATGCATAATGATTGAAAAATGCAAAAAATTAATGCTTAACGAGTATATTTTATGCATAAATAGAAATATGCAATATGAATTCATATTGCATACAGATAACACTGGCAAACCATTTTGTCCAAAACTCATACTAAATTTTCATTCTGGACTAAAGGTGTGAGGGAAGGAAGAAAAACAGTCCGATGTTAGAAAAATGCTACATGCACTCATTTTGTAGCAGAGCAAATGAGAAGTGCTGAATTATGGTTGGTGCCCATAATTTAGTATGATATCATAAATTTATTTAATTGTTTTCAATATTGAAAAGACTTTAGGTCGGTTGGTATGGATCTAGCTGTGCCAGGGTCTAATCTAATTATTTTAACAATTTCTTAATAATTAACGGGCTTTAATACAAAAACAGGTTGTATTTTTTGTGGGATATTGGATATGATAAGGTCTTTTGTAAAAAAAACTTATATTGTTTAAAAATATTCCTGAATCAGATGTGGGATAATCACTACGAAAAATTGTAGTACTGTGGGCAATAAAATATATGCACAAGCAGTAAAGAAAGGACCAAGTGAACCCTTTTTGTGCAGTGGGAATCATTAGAGTGGAATTGTGGATGAAAAATATAATTCATTATTACCATTTTATTTAATCAAAATATTTATAATATTAAAAAGAACTATTGATTAATTGGTATTTGACCTTTGTGCCTCACTCATATTTATCATTTGATTGATTTTTGTCACCATTATGTTATTAATATTATAAGTATAGCAAAAACTCGTGTGCCAAATGCATACCGGGTGATGTTACACTTTTTATAATATTATTAAATAAAGGTAAAAAAATATGAAAATGATTTGTTTTACAAAAAATAAATTGATATCCAAAAGCAATATGAGGGAAAAAAAGGTAAAATTAAAGGGATCAAATATGAAATAAAAAATTAAAGTGAAATTCCTCCCATCAAGAGCAAGTAGACATGATGGGGTGAAAGCCGACCAGTGGCACTAAACTTAAACTATAATTTCTTTTTTGTAAAAATAAAAAAAAATCCACTGGAGCTTTACCAAAACTTCAGGATGACAATTTTGCCATATCAAACAACTTCTAGTGCAATTATTGAAGAAAATTCATTTTCATTGCAATAGAGAGAATTGATCACATCAGACTGCATGTGACCAAAAGTGTCCAGCACAAGTTCGGCCGAACTTGTGCTGGACCCTTTTATGATGGAGGTTAGCTAGAGTAGAATTTTTCTTCAGTTCATCTGGTATTTCTTATAAACATGTCCACTGGTATTTGATCTTTGTGCCTCACTCATATTTATCATTTGATTGATTTTTTGTCACCATTATGTTTTAATATTATAAGTATAGCAAAAACTCGTGTGCCAAATGCATACCAGATGATGTTACACCTTTTATAATATTATTAAATAAAGGTAAAAAATATGAAAATGATTTGTTTTACAAAAAAGAAATTTATATACAAAAGCAATATGAGGGATAAAAAGGTAAAATTAAAGGAATCAAATATGAAATAAAAAATTAAAATAAAATTACTGCCATCAAGAGCAAGTAGACATGTTAGGGAAAATGTCCACCAGTGAGGCTAAACTTGGACTATAATTGCTTTTTTGAAAAACAAAAAAGTACCAATCTGAGGTTTAAAAAAACTTCAGCATAACCATTTAGCCATATCAAACAACTTATAGTTCAATGATTGAGAGAGAATTGATCACACCAGACTGCATGTGACAAAAAGTGTCCAGCACAAGTTTGGCCAAACTTGTGCTGGACACATTTATGATGGAGAGTAGCTAGGGTAGAATTTTTCTTCAGTTAATCTGGTATTTCTTATAAACATGTCCATTGGTACTTGATCTTTGTGCCTCACTCATATATATCATTTGATTAATTTATTGTCACCATTATATTATTAATATTATAAGTATAGCAAAAACTCGTGTGCCCAACACATACCGGGTGATGTTACACCTTTTATAATATTATTAAATAAAGGTAAAAAAATATGAAAATGATTTGTTTTACAAAAAATAAATTGATATACAAAAGCAATATGAGGGATAAAAAGGTAAAATTAATCTCAAAGAGATCAATTATGAAAATCAAAATACTAGTAAAATTCTTGCTCTCAAGAGCCAGTAGAAGTGTTGAAAAAAATGGGAGCCATCAGGGCTAAATTGTAATAAGTGACCTTTTTTTTAAAGATAAAAAATTATACACCTGAGGTTGGGAAGAGCAACAGGTGGATGATTCAGCTAAACAAAACTGCTTGTAGTGAAGTTTAATAAAAAATGTTTTTTGTTGCCATATAGAGAATTGATCCCATCTGACTGCACGTGACTAAAAGTGTCCAGCACAAGTTCGGCCGAACTTGTGCTGGACACTTTTATGATGGAGAGTAGCTTGGGTGGAAATTTTCTTCAGTTTGTTCATCTTGTATTCCTCATAAAAATGTCTACTGGTATTTTATCTGTCTGTATCTTTCCTATTTATCATCTGATTAATATTTTATCACCATTATATTATTAATGTTATTAGTATAGCAAAAACTTGTGTGCCAAATGCATACCATGTGAAGTTATACCTTCAATAATTTTTTAAAATAGATGTAAAAAAATATGAAAAGGATTAGTTTTACAAAAATTAAATAGAAATTTAAAAGTAAAAAGAGGAATAAAAGAGTAAAATAAAAGTCAAAGAGTTAAAATATGAAAAAAATACTGGTAAAATTCCTGTTATCAAGAGCCAGTAGAGGTGTTAAAGCAAATGGGAGCCATCAGGGCTTAATTGTAATAAGTGACCTTTTCTTTAAAGATAAAAAATTATACACCTGTAATTGGGCAGAACAGCAGGTGGATGATTCAGCTAAACCAAACTACTTCTAGTGAAATTTGATAAAACAATTTTTTTGTTGCCATACAGAGAATTGATCCCATCTGACTGCACATGACCAAAAGTGTCCAGCACAAGTTTGGCCGAGCTTGTGCTGGACACTTCTATGACGGAGAGCGTCTGGAATAGAATTTTTCTTCAGTTCATCTGGTATTTCTTACAAAAATGTCTACTGGTATTTTATCTTTGTGCCTCACTCATACATATTGTTTGATTAACTTTTTGTCTTAATTATATTATTAATTATATAAGTATAGCAAAAAATCATGTTCCAAATGCATACTGAGTGATGTTACACATTTTATAATATTATTAAAAAATGTATAAAAATATTAAAATAATTTATTTTAAAATTTATTAATTGATATCCAATAGCAATATGAGGAATAAAAAATTAATTTAAAGCAATCAAATATGAAAAAAGAAATCCAAGTATTATTGCTAATATCAAAGGCCAGTAGAGATGTTGAAGCAAATGAGAGCTGTCAGGGATAAATTGTACTTAATTGTTTGCTTTTAGGGATAAAAAATTGTGTACCTGTGGTTTGGATGAACTCTAGGTGGATAATTCAGCTATATCAAACTACATCTAGTGAAGTTTCTTATCAAATAATTTTTTTCATTTACATAGAGAGAATTGATCCCATCTGACTGCACCTGACCAAAATTGTCCAGAACAAGTTCGGCCGAACTTGTGCTTGACACTTTTATGATGGAGAGTAGCTAGGGTGCTGGTCTTCTTCAGTGCAACTGTTATTTTTTTAAAACATGTCAAATGGTATTTGATTTTTCTGTGTTATTCATATTTTATTATCTGATTAATTTTTTGTCATTAGAATTTTATTAATTTTATTAGTACAGAAAAAACTTGTGCGCCAAATGCATGCCATGTTATATTACACCTTTTATAATATTCTTAAAAAATGTTAAAAAAATATGAAAATGATTTCTTTTCCAAAATTATAAATTAATATCCAAATGTAACATGAGTGATAAAAAAGTAAAGTAAAAGAGATCAAATATGAAAAAGAAAAATTCAAGAAAAATTCCTGCCTTCAAGAGCCAGTAGAGGTGTTGAAACAAATGGGTGCCATCAGGGCTAAATTTGATAAAATTCAATTTTTTTTAAAGATAAAAAATTTTTCACCTGAGGTTTGAAAAAACTCAAGGTGGATAATTCAGCCATACCAAACTACTTCTAATGTAATTATTTAGCATTTTGTTAAATTTAATTTCCACAGAGAGAATTGATCCCATCTGACTGCACCTGAACAAAAGTGTCCAGCACAAGTTTGGCCGAACTTGTGCTGGACACTTTTATGATGGAGAGTAGCTAGGGTGGAAGTGTTTCTCAGTACATCAGTTTTTTGTTTTTCACATTTCTATTGGGTTTTTAACTTTTTTTTATCATTCATATTTATCTTAAAATTAATTTTTTGTCACCATATATATTATTAATGTTTCTAGTATAGCAAAAACCTGCATGCCAAATGCAAAATTGGTGATGTTACAACTTTAATATTATTATTATATAAAGTTAAAAAAATATGAATATGTTTAGTTTTTAAAAAAATAAATTGATATTTCAAATTAAAAAGAGTACTAGAATAGTAAAATGAAAATAGATGGGATCAAATATGAAATAAAAAATACAAGTAAAATTTTTACTATCAAGAGCCAGAAGTGGTGTTGGGACAGTTGGGGACCCCTAGGTCAAGACTTGGTCTAAACTTACTTTTATGTATAGCTAACAAATTTTGAACTGAGGTTTGGACAGACTTCCAGGGGACAATTTTACAATATTAAACATTCTTTACTTCAATAATTGAGTGAAATATCATTTTTATTGCCATACAGAGAATTTATCTCATATGACTTCATGCAACCAAAAGTGTCCAGCACAAGTTCGGCCAAACTTGTGCTGGACACTTTTATAATTGAGAGTAGGCATAAAGAAAATCTTCTTAAACTCAAAAGGGGTTTCTTATAGACATTTCCACTGGAATTCGATCTTTCTGTGTCATTTAAATTTACCATTTGATTAATTTTTTGTCATCATTGTATTGTTAACATTATTACTATAGTAATAACTTGTGTGAAAAATGCATACCAGGTGGTGTTCCACCTTTAATCATATATTATTAAATAAAGGTATAAGAGTATGAAAATTATTTATTTTAAAAATTAAAAATTGATATCCAAAGCAATATAAGCAATAAAAAAGTAAAATAAAAGGGATAAAATAAGAAAAAAAAATCTAAGGAAAATTCCCACTATCAATAACAAGTAGAGGTGTTAGATCAAATGTGCACCACCAGGGCTAAACTTGCACTATATTTTCTTTTTTGTTAAACCAAAGAAAGTGTCCTGATGAGTTTTGAAAATTCATCAGGAGGACATTTTGGCAATATCAAACTACTTATTGTGTAGTGATTGAGCAAAATGTCATTTTCATTTCCATAGAGTAAATTTATCCCATCTGACTGCATACAACCAAAAGTGTCCAGCACAACTTCTGCCAAACTTATGCTGGACACTTTTATGATGGTGAGTATCTAGGAAGAAGGTCTTCTTCAGCTCATCAGGTATTCCTTATATACAAATCCACTTGTATATGATCTTTATGTGTCATTCATATTTATCATTTGATTCATTGTTTTTCACCATTATAATATTAATGTTATTAGTATTGAAAAAATTTGTAAGCCAAATGCATACTGGGAGATGCTACATCTTTCATAATCTTATTAAATAAAAGTAAAAAAAATATGAAAATTATTAGTTTTACAATAAATAAATTGATATTTGAAAGCAAAAACAGGAATAAAAAAGTAAAATAAAAGTGATTAAATATGAAATTAAACATTCAAATAAAATTTCTGCCATCAAAGATAATTTGAGTTTTCAGACCAAATTTGCACCACCAGTTCTAGATTTGGAATATGTTTTCATTTTTTTAAAATTGATAAAAGAGTCCACCTGATGTTTTCCAAAAAATCAGGAGGATAGTATAGCAGTATAAAGCTACTTCTTGTGCAATGATTGAGCAAAAATTCATTTTAACTTCCATTGAGTAAATTTATCCCATCTGACTGCATGTAACCAAATGTGTCCAGCACAAGCTCAGCTGAAATTGTGCTGGACACTTTTATGATGGAGAGTAGCTAGGGTGCAAGTCTTCTTCAGTTAATCTTATATTCATTTTAAAAATGTCTATGGGTATTTGCTTTTTCTGTGTCATCCATATTTATTATTTGATTATTTTTTAGTCACTATTATATTATTAATGTTTTTAGTATAGCAAAAAAATGTGTAATGAATGTACACTGGATGATTTTACAACTTTAATAATATGATATAATAAATATAAAAAAATGTGAAAGTTATCAGTTTTACCAAAATAAAATTGATATTTAAAAGCTAAAGGATAAATAAAAGGGTAAGATTAAAATTAAAGAGATCAAACATGAAATAAAGATATTAAGTATAATTTCTGCTATCATGAGCCAGTAGAGGCTTCAAAAAAAATGGGCACCATCATAGATTAATATGGATCAAATTTACTTTTTACCAAAGGAAAAAATTGTCTACCTTAGGTTTGGACAAACTTCCAGGGGACAATTTGTCTATATAAAACTACTTTCAGTGCAATGATGGAGTGATAATTCAGTCTCATTTCCATAAAAAGAATCGATTGCGTCTGATGGCATGCAACCAAAAGTGTCCAGCACAAGTTTGGCCAAACTTGTGCTGGACACTTTTATCATGAAGAGTAGCCAGGGTGCAAGTCATTTTTAATCATCTGAAATTTCTTATAAACATTTCCACTGTTATTGAATCTTTGTGCCTCACTGATATTTATCAATTGATTAATTTTTTGTCACCATTATATTATTAATATTATCAGTATAGCAAAAAATTGTGTGCCAAATGAATACTGGGTGATGTTAAACCTTTTATAATATTATTAAATAAAGGTAAAATAATATGAAAATGATTTATTTTACAAAAAATAAACTTCTATCCAAAAGCAATATGAGAGGAATAAAGTAAAATAAAAGAAATCAAAGATGAAAATTAAAATCCAAGTTAAATTCCTGCCATAAACAGAAAAAAGAGATGTTGAATTAAATAAGAACAATCAGGGCTAAACTTGCACTAAATTTTCTTTTTTGTAAAAATAAAAAAAAATCAACTTGAGCTTTACCAAAACTTCAGCATGAAAATTTTGCCATATCAAACTACTTCTAGTGTAATTTTATATCAAAAATTTATCTTCATTTCCATAGATAGAATTGCTCCCATCTGACTGCACATAACCATAAGTGTCCAGCACAAGTTCAGCCGAACTTGTGCTGGACACTTTTATAATGGAGAGTAGCTAGGGTAGAATTTTTCTTCAGTTCATCTAGTATTTCTTACAAAGATGTCTACTGGTATTTTATATTTGTTCCTCACTCATTAATATCATTTGATTAATTTTTGGTCGCCATTATATTATTAATTTTATAAGTATAGAAAAAACTCATGTGCCAAATGCATACCAGGTGATGTTATGCCATTTATAATATTATTAAATAAATGTATAAAAATATGAAAATAGTTTATTTTAAAAATTATTAATTGATATCCAAAAGTAATATTATGATTATAAAATTAAGTTAAAGGGATCAAATATGAAAAAAGAAATCCAAGTAATATTCCTACTATCAAAGGCCAGTAGAGGTGTTGAAGCGAATGAGAGCCATCAGGGATAAATTGTACTAAATTGACTTTTTTTCAAAGATAAAAAATTGTGCACCTGTGGTTTGGATGAAATCTAGGTAGAAAATTTGGCTATGTAAAACTACTTCTAGTGAAGTTTTTTATCCAAAAAAATTTTTTCATTGCCATAGCGAGAATTGATCTCATATGACTGAAACTGACCAAAAGTGTCCAGCACAAGTTCGGCCGAACTTGTGCTGGACACTTTTTTGATGGTGAGTATCTAGGGTGCAGCTCTTCTTCAGTGCAACTGGTATTTTTTTAAAACATATCCACTGGTATTTGATCTTTCTGTTTTATTAATATTTTATCATTTTATCAATTTTTTGTTACCAGTATATTATTATTTTTATTAGTATAGCAAAAAAACATGTGCCAAATGCTTACAGGGTGATGTTAAACCTTTAATAATTCTATTAAATACAGGTAAAAAATTATGAAAATGATTTGTTTTACATAAAATTAATTGATATCTAAAAGAAAAAAAAGGGATAAAAAGAAATAGGTTGAATAATAGGGATTTTATATGAAATTCAAAATTCAAGCTAAATGCCTACTTTCAAGGCTCAGAAGAGGTGTTGGATAAAATGGGCATCATCAGGAATGAAATTTTACTTAATTTGATTTTTTGAAAAACTAAATAAAGTTTTCAACTTATTTTTTTCCAATATTTAGTTGGACACTTTATCTATATCAATTTACTTCTAGTACCATGATTGACCAAATTAAATCCTCATTTCCATATGCAGAATTTATCCCATATGGCTGGACCAGGCCAAAGGTGTCAACCACAAGTTTTAGAATTCTTTTGGTGGACAATTTTATGATGGACAGTAGTAGGGTTCAAGTCTTCTTTAGTTAATCTAGTATTCCTCATAAACATTTCCAACTTTATTTTGGCCAAAAATCAGGTGGAAAGTTTTTCCATATAAAATTACTTCTAATGCCATGATTGACTAAAAATTGATTCTCATTGCCATATAGAGAGTTGATCCCATATGACTGGATCTGGCAAAAGTGTCACCACAATTTTTGATAAACTTAAGTTTGAAAATTTTATGATGGAAAGTAATTGCAAGTCTTCTTCATTTCATCAAGTAATCCTCATAAAAATTTCCACCTGTATTTTGGCCAAACTTTAGGTGGACACTTTGGCCATATTAAATTAATTCTAGTTCCATGTTGATAAAAAACTGATACTTATTGCCATATATAGATATTAAACCCATCAGACTGTGCCTTTCCAAAAGTGTCTACCTGAATTATGGCTAAACCTCAGTTGGGCACTTTTATGATGCATGGTAGCTAGGGAAAAAGTATTCTTCAGTTAATTTGGTATTCATAATAAATTTATCCTCCTGAAGTTTATCCTAACTTGAGGTGGACAATTTCGGAAAGCACCAGTTAGTCACTATCCATCAAAAAAGTGTTCACCAAAATTTTGGCTAAACTTGTGGTGGACCCCTTTGATCAGCCACAGTCAGATGAGATCAACTCTTTAGATGGGAATGAGGATGATGTTTTGGTCAATCATGGAAATAGAAGTAGTGTGATGTGGCCAAATTACCCCCCTGAAGGTCAGACAAACCTCAGAAGGACACTTTTTAGCAGGTAGTAACTGAGAAAAATAAATTTATCAGAAGGAAAATCTTTCATTGGATAGATGCCAATGTTTCATACTTGTGTATAATGGTCAGTATTAATTTTGAAACAGTCTGTCCAAGCAATTTCATTGCCCATCATGACTCATTTTGTTTTAAATGTTTCAAACTGCGTGATACAGTATTAAGGTGTCACATAGTATAATTAAGTTCTATTACGTGCCCTCCTATGATGCCTAAATTTATAATTTAATATCTTACATAATAATTTTTTTTATATAAATTCATCAATATTTTATTTTATTATCAAATTTAATAGAGCAAGTATCCTGAATTCTTATCTATATGCATAAGCTTAGGTTAGATCAATTTGTGCTCAATTTGTTCTCATCAGAGGACCAAAATCAAGTTCTGGAGGATCATCTTGTGCATAATTTGGAATCAGTTGATATTCTGTCTATAATCAATCTGAAAATAAATGTAAATCTAACTCTAATTTACTTATGTTTATAAAGTATTCATAAACCTGGCATATTTAAGGGACACTCTAAATTTCAAGAGAGGGGATTGCTAGCAATTCACCCCTAGATTTTCTTTGGTGATTATAGCAATAAAATAACTCTAATACTAGTCAATCCTACTGAGTCTATATATTCTCTCTATGTTGCGATATTTCACTTATACTATAAGAAATACACACACAGACGCACAAATGACAAAAAGACTCAGAAAAATCTCCAATATTTTCTCAAATAATTGATTGCAGAAAATCTAATATCTTTTACTTTACTTCACAATTATAAACTATTCACTTGTTAACTAATTATTTTTCAATTGTTCTCCTTCCTTTATTACTAGATGCAATACCCCTTTTTATATTTTTCCAGCACTCAAAACACAGTTACCTAGTTGATCTCCAGCACAGACTCTAGTGCCACATTAGTAAAATAATAAACAATCTATTAGTAAACTACGTACACTGCTTGTAACAACTACAGCACCTAAACACACCCTATGCTTACTTACACTAGTATTAACTTGTTTCACTCATACTCCACATGCGGGCTCCTGACTGTACCTTTGTTTTGTTTCAGCGCTACTTCCAAGTTTTGACTCCTTCTAACGCTGATCTTTGTTGCCTTGACTCTTGGGTAGCTTTGTGATTGAGTTCCCGCTCTCCTTACTTCATTACTAAGTCCATAGTTCTGACAACTCACTTAACTAGTTAGCCTCTTACATTACCTGTTTCAATAAGTTACCACACTAAATGGGGTGCAGTATACTATGCACTTAAGTCCTTACTTATTGCATAACACACAATTATTGGAAAATCCAAATCAATATTGTTCAACGCTTGCAGTCCTAAATTGATAACACACTATTCCCATATGTGTGGCAAATCCTGCTGCATGATTCAAGTGCACAGATCCTGAATCCTCTTCCGCGTGACTATTTTCCTTTATTCTTCAAAACACACAAATACATATCATATTTTAGCACTACCTACTCCACTATGAATCCCCTTTGTTCTTCCTGGACTACACGAACTGATTGGTCCAAAATCATGCTACCTGCGAGGCACGTACCACATCCTTCCTCTACTTGCAACGGTCCCCAGGAGCCTATAAATACCCTGCGTCTCACAGCGTTTTCTTCCTCCATCTTCCAACTTCTTCCCTTATTCACTACAAATCATCATCATCTTCTTCTTCTCCTACTGCTAGATATGTATATTGATTTCTATTTATCCTACATTCCTTCTCCTTCTATTTATAACTTCTTTGATTTGAATACTAAAAAAACTACCACTAACACAAAAAATACCGCCAACGTCATGAAGGCAATCCGACAGTTTGTGCATACACAGCCCCCTTCTTCTTCTACGACACCAGTAACAACGGTGATGGGTGAGACGAGATGCACCCCTGAATTGAGAATGGCATAACTCCCTGTCACTTCCTAAAATCCTGCTGTGGTACACGCCTCACAGGCAGTTTGATTTTGGACCAAGAAGCCGGCATAGTTCAGGAAGAACAAAGGGGATACATAGTGCAGTAGGTAGTGCTAAACTATAATACATATTTGTGTGTTTCAAGAACAAAGGGAAATAAAAGTGCGGAAGAAGATTCAGGGTCTGTGTGCTCAGATTTTGCAGCAGGATGCGCTTCACAATGGGGAATTGTGTGTTATCATTTTAGGACTGCAAGCACTGAAAAATATGGATTTGGATTTTCCAATAATAGTGTGTTACACATTAAGGAAGGACTCAAGTGCATAGTATACTGCACCCCGGCAAGTGTGGTAATTTACTGAAACAGGTAATGAAGGAGGTCAACTAGTTAAGTGAGTTGTCAGAACTATGGACTTAGTAATTAAGTAAGGAAAGCGGGGAATCAGTCACAAAGCTACACAAGAGTCAAGGCAACAAAGATCAGCGTTAGAAGGAGTCAAAACTTGAAAGTAGCGCTGAAACAAAACAAAGGTACAGTCAGGAGCCCGCATGTGGAGTATGAGTGAAACAAGTTAATACTAGTGTAAGTAAGCATAGGGTGTGTTTAGGTGCTGTAGTTGTTACAAGAAGTTTACGTAGTTTACTAATAGATTGGTTATTGTTTTACTAATGTGGTGCTAGAGTCAGTGCTGGAGATCCACTAGGGAACTGTGTTTTGAGTGTTGGAAAAATATAAAAAGGGGTATCACATCTATTAATAAATGGAGGAGAACAATTGACAAATAATTAGTTAACAAGCAAATAGTTTATAATTGTGAAGTCAAGTATAAGATATTAGATTTTCTGCAATCAATTTTTTGAGAATATATTAGAAATTTTTCCGAGTCTTTTTGTCATTCATGCGTCTGTGTGTGTACTTCTTATAGTATAAGTGAAAGATCGCAACATAGAGAGAAAATATAGATTCAGTAGGATTGACTAGTATTGGAGTTATTTAATTGCTATAATAAGGCATATTCAAAGAGAGCACTTCAGGAGGGAGTAGCTGTGAATATTAGCAGTTGCTAAGAATAGAAATATCCAGATAGTAATGTTTGTTTTTTTTCCTTATCTTGTAAAACTCATCTCTCAACTTATAAACTTTCTAATCACATATTAGTGTTACACATTATTGCCCTGTATTTAAAAATAAGAGTGCCAGGCACTTCTTTTTAGAAATTGAAAAGAAGAACCAACCCATCTCATATTGTGTCTACTTCTTAGTACTTTAGAACTCTCTACAATTGGTGTCCCAACAGTGGCATAATTGTAAGTAGTGTTTTGATTAGATTGTTTGGTTTTCAGGGTTCTTTCAAAAGGATGTGATCTAGCTGGAGCTTCAGCAGAAGAGTCATAGGGTCTACAACGAGTGGATAAATATCCTTTATCAGAGGATAGTGTAGGGTTGTAATGTGAATATATTTGGGTTTAATTACCAAGTGTGTGTTTATTATTTTTGTGATCTCTGTTTCAATTTCATATTTTTAAAATGGATCCTACTGCGACTACATCTAAGGAATGTCAGGTGAAGGTTAAAAGCCTAATTCGAAGAGTTGTTGCCACAGACCTTAACTACAATAATTAGATGTAAAGATGAAAGTTTGCGTTTTGCGGGTAAGGTTTGAACAAGCGGCTGAAGTGAATGGATCGATCAAGTATGATATGGTGTGTAAAGTGCTTTTCTTTGTCTCTAATGAGTGCAAATAAGATTTAGAGGATCTAAAGGGGCATGAAGAGCGCAATTGGTCAGTGCTAAAAAAACAGATGCTCAAGAGATGGCCAAAGGTTATCAAGGAAACTAAGTATACAATAAAGGATCTCGATGTCTTGGTGAAGAGGGTCAAAGCTAAAGGGGGTGTTCAAGACCCTAGGGAATTTGAAAATTTTAGAGAAGATTTTGATTGAATAGTAGAGTATTTAGTCAGTAACAAAGATTTTATTGATCTTAATGCGTCATTACCTTGGTTTTGTGAAGCACTAGAAACAGAAGTTGAATACTGGGCAAAGAGGCCCTTGGATAATGAAGGAAAGCTAGTCAAGAAGAGGGACGGTAATTATAAGTACCCTGGATTAGAAGATGTATAAATGGCAGTGGAAGTGGAAATGAAGTTGCACCAAGTTGAGCGTTGCACATCTAGAGTTGCTTTGGATAATGAGGAAATAAACGAAGATGCGTCTGGCGTGCAATCAACTCCTCAGATGTTGTCTCCTAAAGTTAATTTTTTCACCAAGGAGCCGGATTCAGTTATGGAGAGGATTGACAAGTTGGAGAAGAAAATAAATGAAGCGGTAAAGGCAAAAGAATTGTTTAGGCCCAAGAGTTCTCCTCAAAAGTTGCATTTTGCCACAATGGTATGTTACTATAGTAATA
This sequence comes from Hemileia vastatrix, assembly GCA_030280995.1. Classification (NCBI taxonomy): domain Eukaryota; kingdom Fungi; phylum Basidiomycota; class Pucciniomycetes; order Pucciniales; family Zaghouaniaceae; genus Hemileia; species Hemileia vastatrix. The sequence goes on along the minus strand of JASXTE010000010.1, from coordinate 2,289,767 downwards.
AAGAGGGACATACTAGAATGAGGTGTAATGCACTTCAAAAGGATAAAGAGGAGATGGTAGTTTATGAGGATGGAACTACGCTTATGTTGGAAGGTGGGACTAAGATTGTCAAAGACAAGGATTAAGGGATTCCAGCCATGTTCATTGATAATATTATTCAAAAGTCTATGGAGGTCAGGTCAATCAAGGGCTAGGAGCCTGAAGCTAAAGAGAAAGGCAAGGATGCAAAGTCAGTCAATTTTTCAGTTACTTGCGCAGTGTTGGATTTTAAAGTAAAAGAAGGATAGGTTGCAGCTCCACTTACTGCAGCCTGTTTGGAGATGTTTGCAGCAAAGCACAAGAAAATGGCCCCACCTACAATCAGTAGGCCAAGAAGAGCTGGGGCTAGGTATGTGAATCCAGAGGATATGGAAAAGTAGGGTATACTACTATAGAGAATACACCTGCGCCTATTGAAGATGTTGAAATGGATGGTATGGAACCAGTAGGTTATGGTGTGGATTATCAGGTAGAAGATCAAAAAATGATGATGGAGGAGTCAGAGGTAGTACAGCAAAGAGCGGTACCTGCTGAATAAATGCCAGGAACAAAGCCCAATACTCCAAAGAATCTACCTGGAAGAGCAAAGTCTGGTGCAAAGGCTACTAAAACTAAATGGAGGATGCAGCACCTGGTTCACTCTGATTTTCCTAAGGCAGCTGAGGATCTGGTTGCGCAATGTTTGAAGACTACAGTTTCTGTTCCATTGGGGGTGCTGACAGCAGTAGCGCCTGATGTAGTGAATGGAATTGTGGATAAGTGCAGGAAGAAAAGGGTTGCTAATTGCGCTGAGTTTGATGTTGGAGAGGAGTCATTTCATCCAGCCGTCTGATTACCTAGGGCTCCACCTTATGCAGGACCCTTGGGGTATTTAACGATTACTGTAAATAGTAAGCAAATTATAGCGTTAGGGGATACAGGTTCCCAAATCAACGTGGTGTCAGTAGATGATGCTGTGAGTTAGGTCTTCCTGTTAAAGATGGTGAGGGTACTGTCACAGGAATTGGTAGAGGTGGGTTTCCTGTTATAGGTTTAGCAGAGTATGTATGCACTAGAGTTGTGGCAGAGACAAGGGATATACATTTTTTTGTTCCAATGGGTGTAGTTAAACAAATGGGTGTAGTAAAACAATTTTAGGCACACCATTTTTAATGGATTATTCTTTAACTATTGATTATTGTTTAAATAAGACTATTGGAATAAGGATTATGGGTTATGATGGTATTCCAGTAACAGAAGTCTTAGTAGCGCCCAAGGATGGTGGCTGGGAAACTAAGTACTCTAAAGCTGCACGATTAGAGAAAGAAAGAGAGTTTTATGAGGAAGTCTAAGATGATGAGATAGGGCTACTGCCAGTAAGGTTCCCACATTTTTATTAGGGACTGGCGTTTTAGGTGTTAATATCTCCCAGGATGAGAAGAACCCGGATAGTGACCAGTCAGACCAACAAGAAGGGATAGGTAAAGCGGTACTTCATAGTTGTCTTGGGAATACTAAAGTAGAATGTATTATACCTAAGCTTTTTTATTTCTTTGATTATGGATTTAATTATACTTATATTAAAAAGAAAAGACAAAAACAGGATATAGGTGTAACCTGTAGTTATATTAGTAAGGGTTTGATTTTAAGTAATGAAGGGAGAAGCAAGCGCTGTTTAGCATCTAAGTATAAACCAGTGGCTGTCAAGATTAAACCAGTAAATGTACCAATTCTGGATTTGAATCAACCTTTGCAGAGGCCAGGGCTGTCTAGGAATACTTATGATACTCCTTTAAAAAAGTTTCCACCTGAATTTGCGACTACAAGTAAAATCACAATGGAGAGGCTTTTGATGATTAATTTGGACCAGAGGATTGGTTGTCGCAGGAAAAAAAGATATTTTTGTTACATGTTATGGTTCTCAGAGAAAAGGCTATTGCCTTTTCTTAAGAGGAAAGGGGTTTGTTGAAACACTCTAATGGTAAACCTTATATTGTTCCAGTTATACCTCATGCACCGTGGTAAAAGAAGGCTTTTTCAATACCAGCAGCTATAAGAGAAGAATATACAGAATTAATTAGGGGAAGGTTAAGGTCTGGCTTGTATGAACAGTCTATGTCTAGCTATTCAAGTCCAGTGTTTTGTGTTGTTAAAAATAATGGTAAATTAAGGATTGTACATGATCTTAGGGAGATGAACAAGGTTACGGTTAAGGACACAGGAATGCCACCAAGGCCAGAGGAGTTTGTGAATTCTTTTTCAGGACGTGCATGTTATAGATTAAGTAATATTATGGGAGGATACAATGAGCGCAAATTAGACAAATCATCCAGACCCATGATGACATTTGAAACACCACTGGGGCGCTTCAGGTTGACAAGGTTACCGCAAGGCGCAACAAATTCTGTGACTAGATACCAAGCACATGTGATTTGGATATTGTAGGATGAAATTAGAGAACATGTGGGAATTTTCATTGATGATGGCGGTATAAAATGACCAGCCAGCGATTATGATGAGGAGGTGTTGGAGAAGAATCTGTATATTAGAAGGTTTGTTTGGGAATATGCGATTACCCTGGAAAGAGTGCTATTCAGGATAGAGGAGGCAGGATTAATGATATCTGGATCCAAGTTTGCTTGTTGTGTTCCAGCACTAGATATGGTGGGACATGCGTTATGCAAGGAAGGGAGGATCATTGCGGAAAAGCAGAAGAATAAGGAGCTTACATGGCCGATGCCAAGAAATACTATGGAAGTTAGAGGATTTTTAGGAATTTGTACATATGTAAGAATCTTTATTCTAGATTTTACTTTGTTTTCCTCACCTTTAAGGCACTTAACGAGAAAAGATGTTGTATGGGATTGGATGGAAAAATGTGAGGAGTCATTCGAGCTGTTGAAAAGTATTGTAGGAAAAGATATTCTTTTGAAGAAATTGGAGTATGGACCAAGTGCTGGGAAAATTACTCTAGCAGTGGGCGCACTTTTGATGCAGGAGAATGAGGAAGGTAATGATAGACCTATTCTTTATGAATCTAAGACTTTTACTAGAGTAGAGTCTAGGTACTCTCAGTCTAAGCTGGAGTTATGCGGAGTAGCAAAGATTCTTCAGAAGCTACAATAGATTCTTTGAGGCAACATTTTGAGTTGCAGGTTGATGTTCTATTGTTGGTGCAAATGATTAGTAACCAAAGTTTACCAGATGTGCCCATGATGAGGTGGGTGGCGCAGATTAATTTTTTTTCCTTTGATTTAGTCCATAAGCTGGGAAAGCCGTTCACTATGCCAGATTTATTATCTAGAAGACCGCAGTGTGAAGAAGACTTGGAAGCCAAAGAATCTGAAGAAGATAAGAGATGGGTAAACAGGATAGATTATTGTTATGAAAGATTCGGCAAGGTCATCCGCAATGACGATAAACTAGTAGTGTGGAAAGTCTGTAAAGACATAAAACTAGATGTTGAAGATGTGAAGGATGTTTGTAGAAAAGGTAGTCTGCAACTGGATTTAGGTAATGCTAAAGCTAACATAGCAACAAAGAGTGCGCTAGGCAAGGCAGTGGAAGAATCAGATGACGAAGATGATTCAAGGGGAAGTCAAGATAGTAGTGCTCATCCAGAAGAGGGGGAGTATTTTGAAGATGGCACATCTACTTATGAGGGAGTAGAATTGTTAAGGTTATATCTGGAAGGTATTAGTTGACCAGATTTTTACTATAAAAAGGTTTTGTGAAATATTGAGAAGGGCGCTAAAGGCTACTTTAATAAAAATGGGAAGTTATGGAAGAATCAAGCTACGTTTACTCAGTTAGTTGTTCAAACTAGGGAAAGGAAGAAGAAGATACTCAGGGAGTTACATGAGAATTTAGGACATAAAGGTCAAGACGAGACGTATCACAGAGTTAGAGAAAGATTCTGGTTGCCCAATATGAAGAATGAAGTAAGAGATTGGGTTAAATCTTGTCCTGAATGTCAGCATAGGAGTTACAGAAAGCCAATAGAGAAAGGTAGAGGGACGGGCCAAGATACTGTTTTTGGTAGGTTCAGTTTAGATGTAGTTCATATAAAAGAAGGATGCTTTAAATACTTGGTAAAAGCCAGGGATGATATATCAGGATGGGTCAAAGCAGAGCTGTTGGTAAATCTTAAGGCGAGTAATGTAGCTGAGTTCTTGAAGAAAGAATGGATTTATAGGTATGGGGAAATGAAGATGGTGACGGTAGATGGTGGCGCTGAATTTTCTGGAGAATTCCAAGAAGTAGTCAAAGGTATTGGTGCAAGGCTGCAAGTGGAAACATTGTATTATCCTGAAGCAGAGGGGATGGTAGAAAGAGGGCATCAAGTTATAAAGGATGCACTAGTTAAATTATGTGGGAATAATGAGGCAAAGTGGAAGAACTACTTGCCACTAGTTTTGTTTGCAGACAGGATTTCAGTTAAAAGGACAACAGGGTTTTCACCGTATGAACTTATGTTTGGTCAAAGGGCAGTATTACCTATTGATCTAGAGGCTGGATCTCTTCTAGGATGTGGCTGGGATCAAGTGCGCACAACTGAAGATTTGATTCTAGGGAGAGTAGCGCAGCTTGAAAGAAAAGACAAGTATTTTGAGAAGACATATGATAGAATGATGCATATCTGGGAAAAGTCAGTTAAATATTGAGATGAGCGTTTAGTGCATAGGTTAAGGAAGCCATTGAACCCAGGAGATTTGGTTTTGGTTTATAATAGAAGTTTAGAAAGCCAATGGGGGAAGATGTTTTCTTACAGATGTAACAGTCCTTATATGATAAGAAAGCAGATAACTGGGGGGTCTTACTTACTGGAGGAACTGGATGGTACTGAATTGAAGCGACATGTGGCGGCAGATCAGATCAAAAGATTCTACCCAAGGGGTGTTCCAGTGAGACAAGATAGCCTCCTGAATAAGAAAAAACTTCCAGAAGGACCTCCGGGAAGATATTAAACTAAAAAGTTATGTTAAGCCTTGTTTTTCTAAGAGGACACACAGGAGGCTTTGAAACAGCTGTGACGGATAGAGGGTGCTAACGGGAAGTTAGGTGTACTATGGCTGAACGGGCAACTGGCATAAGCGCTCAGATGAGGGCATAGAGGAAAATGAAATCTTATATATTCATTGTTCAAGGGGACATGATGAGATAGGTAATTGGATTATAGGAGGCGCATACCATGTAAATGCAAAAGATGCTGGGAATTTAGCTAAAGAGCTAACTATCCAGGAGTGGAATAATGATTTATAGATGGGACGCTCTATAGTTTGATTCTTATTTACATCATGTAAATTTGTATTGCAGTAAAGGCGGTACAGTTTTATGATTTAAAAGTTTATTTATGTAGTATGGAAGACAGGTGTAGAAGAATAGTTCTGTGTCAAAAAAAATTATTTAAAGTCATAGCAAGAAAAAAAATGAAGACTATGTACAGGGATAATGGACAGAGAAGGCTCATATGGAGAGCACTAGTGGACTATTCAGTATTGGGGTGAAAGCTATTAGGATATCATTTCCAGTATTAAGGCATGACAAAACAATGAGGATTGGCGGGGAATCCAAGAATAGTTGATGAGCTGATTTTGTTTATTAGTTGACCTATCATTTCTATATGGGTTTAGTGAGCTTCAAGTTCAGTGTCAGAAAAAGCTGGTGCGTTATAATAGGATAGAGACATAGCATCATATATAAGGCAAAGCCCGGAAAACATTTGCATGGAATTAACAAAGGTTAAAGGAATAGTAACCCATCCCAGGGAGATGGATTCATTGAAGCCTGAACAAGAGTCAGCGGAGTAATGAAAGTGTAATTATAATGATGGTTACTTACTTGCTAATAAATTTTGTGGGTGCACTGATGGAGAAGAAATGGTAACCGCGTCAGGAACATCTGTAGTGGAGCATGAGCGTATGGAAGCATTAGAGCTTGGAGTGGAAGAAGGCACTGTGCTAGGCTGGATAGATATTTTGCACCTGGAAAAAGTAGGAAGCAATGGTGATTCATAAGGAGCGTTATTTTTGGTAGAAGAATTGGCGCTAGTGGGACTAGTAGTTGTGATTATGGGGGCGCTACTGGTAGAGCTAGGTGTAAAGCGAATATAGCCAGTAGGCTGAAGTGTATTTTGGTTTAGAGAGATATTGCAAGTTTTGTGGTATCTAAAGCAGTTGTCACAGGCAGGTCTAAAGGAGGCATACCCCGAGGTCTAGAAAATGTTCAATGAAAGTTGCGGAGTTTACAAAATAAGCACCCTTGATCTCTGGGAACTGTGCAATATTGAGTCATGATGTTTGGATGAAGTTAACCTGGGTTATTAGATGGGCTATATGTAGAAGGATATGAAGAATTTAACAAAAAAAATAATAATAATAAGGGACCTAAGGAATTGGGAATCCGTCATAGTCAAAGGAAAGTCATACATTACGAAGATCTGAAGATTTCAAGGTAACGCATGGGATTTATTTGCTGCTATAGGGAGTAGCACCTATCTTAAGTTTATTTTGTGTTTATTGTTTCATCTTTCAAAGGAACTTAGTAGTAAGGTGTGCTTTTTGGAAAAAGAATGATATTTTTTTGGGGAAACTCATCTCACAGATGTTGGGTTCTCACAAGTAACTTGAGGTCAAACAGAATTAACAAAAAAAAATTATCGATGTGTTTTTTGTTTTTACAAAGCTATGTACAATTTATTAGGAATATATAAGGAAGATCTTTTAGTATTCTGCATTGACATAGACCAGGACACAGACGACCCAGTGGTTAACAGCCTCTTGAATGTTTTGTTTTAAGGTGGTCATTAGCTATTTTTGTTTATTATACTTGGCCCAAGTATAAACCAGGACTGCCTTGAGAAATTCCTTGACGGCAGATATCATATCGTTCATACAATGCATGGTTGCATCATATGGTGCGCAGGCAATGTGCTCTGTGAAATCTCAGTTTTGAGCTATGGTGGGCTCTTCCTCATTGTTTTTAGGAGGGACGCCAGCTGGCCAATCATCTGGGATGATGGTGTCATAAACTGGCTGAAGAGCGGTCCAGTCAGGAGTTGGTTTGCACGGAGTACACTCCGGAATAGGGTCTGTATCACAGGCGGGATTTCTTCCAAGACTGGAAGGAACAGAGGAGCGTTAGGAGGCGGAGGTGATGCAGCGTAAGGTGTGCCTGGCGCATTCTTAAAGAGGAAAGAGAAAATTTTAGTGTTTGATAAGAAGAGGGAGAAGAAGGCAAAATACGACTTGCCATACTCTCCTCTGAAAAGAGAGAGTTAGGAATAGTGGCGACACTACTAGGTGTAGGTGCATGGTAACCAACCTTGACTTGCTTGTTGCTAGGTGGGGTCAAAGAAGTGGGCGCAGGGCACTTGATGGTCATCTGACTCATCATATTTGAAGTGGAATTATTGGGATCCAGGCACGTAAAAGTGGGTGGACCATTGTAACTACACTTCTTTTTGCGTTGTTTACAGTAATCGCATGACTAGGAAAAAAAGAAAAAGAAATTAGTAATAGGAAGAGAGGAAGGAAGTGAAGTTAAGAAACTTTAAACTATAGAAAGTATTGCCACGGCAGGCTTTTGAGAAGTGGAAGGGAGTTATGCCATTCACAATGCAGCAGGTGCATCTTGTCCCACCCATCAGCATAGTTACTGGCATCGTAGGAGGAGCAGTATCAGGTTGGGTATGCACAAACTGTCGGATTGCATCCACGACTTTGGTGGTATTTTTGGTGTTAATGGTAGTGTTTCTAGTATTCATTGAAGGAAATAAATTTGAAAAAGTAAAGATAAGGATTTGTAGTAAGTAAAGGAAGAAGTTGGAAGATTGAGGAAGAAAGCGCTGCAAGACGCAGGATATTTATAGGCTCCTGGGAAAAGTGGCAAGTAGAGGGAGGATCTGGTACGCGCCTTGCAGGCAGTTTGATTTTGGCCCAAACAGTTCCCATAGTCCAGGAAGAACAAAGCGGATTCATAGCGCAGTAGGTAGTGCTAAACTATAATACGTATTTTTGTGTTTCAAGAACAAAGGGAAAAAGAAGCGCAGAAGAAGATTCAGGGTCTGTGCACTTGGATTTTGCAGCAGGATGCGCCGCAAAATAGGGATTTGTGTGTTATCAATTTAGTACTGCAAGCACTGAACAATATGGATTTGGATTTTCCAATAATCATGTGTTAAGCGTTAAGGAAGGACTCAAGTGCATAGTATACTGCACCCCGGCAAGTGTGGTAACTTACTGAAACAGGTAATGAAGGAGGTCAACTAGTTAAGTGAGTTGTCAGAACTATGGACTTAGTAATTAAGTAAGGAAAGCGGGGACTCAATCACAAAGCTACCCAAGAGTCAAGGCAACTAAGATCAGCGTTAGAAGGAGTCAAAACTTGGAAGTAGCGCTGAAAAAAAACAAAGGTACAGTCAGGAGCGTGCATGTGGAGTATGAGTGAAACAAGTTAATACTAGTGTTAGTAAGCATATGGTGTAGTTAGGTGCTGTAGTTGTTACAAGCAGTGTACGTAGTTTACTAATGGATTGGTTATTGTTTTACTAATGTGGCGCTAGAGTCAGAACTGGAGATCCACTAGGGAACTGTGTTTTGAGTGCTAGAAAAATATAAAAAGGGGTATCGCATCTAGTAATAAAGGGAGGAGAACAATAATTGTGAAGTCAAGTATAAGATATTATATTTTCTGCAATCAATTATTTGAGAATATATTAGAGATTTTTCTGTGTCTTTTTGTCATTCGTGCGTCTGTGTGTATTTCTTATAGTATAAGTGAAGGATTGTAACATAGAGAGAATATATAGATTCAGTAGGATTAACTAGTATTAGAGTTATTTTATTTCTATAATAAGGCATATTCAAAGAGAGTGCTTCAGGAGGGAGTAGCTGTGAATATTAGCGCTTGTTAAGAATAGAAATATCCAGATAGTAATACTTGTTTTTTTTCTAAAAATCATTTCTCAACTTATAGACTTTCTAATAACATATTAGTGTTACCCATTATTGCACTGTCTTTACAAAAAAGAGTGGCAGGCACTTCTTTTTATAAATTGAAAAGAAGAACCAACCCATCTCGCATTGTGTCTACGGCTTAGTACTTTAGAAATCTCTACACCGCTGTGGCAATAATTTCTTTAGTTTAAATTTTCTTTACTTCTCTTCCTTCCTTACTTATTATTACTAACTTCCATTTCTTTCTTTCCTAGTCATGTGATTACTGTAAAAAACGCAAAAAGAGGTGTAGTAATGATGTGCCACCCACTGTGGCACGCCTGGACCCCAACACTTCTACAACCAATATGATGAGTCAGATAACCATCAAGCACCCGGCGCCAACTCTAACCACACCTCCTTACAAAAACGGAGTCAAGTTTGGTTACCACACACCTACATCCAGGAGTGTTGCTTCCATCCCTAAATCTCTCTTTTAAGAGGAGAGTACAGTAAGTCTTTTTCTCCTTCTTCTCCCTCTTCTGATCTAACACTTAGATTCTCTCTTTCCTTTTTTAGAATGCGCATCTACACCTTAAGCTGAAATGTCTCCGCCTCCTATCATTCCTTTATTCCTTCCAGACTTGGAAGAAGATCCTTTCATGGATACAGAACCCATTCCAGAGTGTACTCCTTGTACGCCAACTCCTGAATTGACTGCTATGCAGCCAGTTAGCAACGCCATCATCTGGGATGATTGGCCAACCAATATTTCTCTTTACACCAATGAGGAAGAGCCCACCATGGCTCAAAACTGGGAATTGGCAGAGCACATTGCCTGCGCACCATATAATGCAACGATGCGTTGTATGAACAACATGATAGGTGCCGTCGAGGAATATCACAAGATGGTCCCAGTTTATACTCGCGCCGAGTATAATTAACGCTAACAGCTAATGACCACCTTGAAACAAAAGATGCAAGAGGCTGTTGACTACTGGGCCTTCTGCATTCCAATCTTTGATGATGCAGAGTACTAAAAAAATCTTCCTTGTATATATTCCTTATAAATTGTACATAGCCTTGTAAACAAAACGGAATCAAATGTTTCCTTCTGCTTGACCCCAAGTTCCTTGTGAGAACCCAACATCTGCGAGATGAGTCGCCCTAAAAAAATATTATCCTTTTTCAAAACTTGACAGCGCACCTTACTACTAAGTGCCTATGAAAGATGAAACAACAAACACAAAATAAATTTGAGATCAGTTCCACTTCCTATAGTAGCAAATACATCCCCTGTGTCATATACGCATGTGTTCTTTTGAAATCTTCAGATCTTCACAATATATGACTTTCCCTTGACCACAACAGATTCACCTTTCCTTGGGTCCCTCATTTTTTTTATAGCAATCCTTCACATCCTTCTTAGAAACCATTCAGCGCTCTAGTCAGCTATTGTGCAACTGATGTCTCTTCTATAATGCCATTATTAACCTATAATTAACCCATCTAATAGCCTGGATTTCCTTCATCTAAACATCATAACTCAATAATGCACATTTCCCAGAGATCAAGGGTGCTCATTTTGTAAACTCCGCAACTTTCATTGAACATTTTCTTGACCTCGGGGTATGCCTCCTTTAGAGCTGCCTGTGACAACTGCTTTAGATACCACAAAACTTGCAATATCTCTCTAAAACAAAATACACTTCAGCCTACTGGCTATATTTTCTTTACACCTAGCTCTACCAGTAGCGCCCCCATAATCACAACCACTAGTCCCACTAGCGCCAATTCTTCTACCAAAATTAACGCTCCTTATGAATCACCATTGCTTCCTACTTTTTCCAGGTGCAAAATATCTATCCATCCTAGCACTGTTCCTTCTTCCACTCCAAGCTCTAATGATTCTGTATGCTCATGCTTCACTACAGCTGCTCCTGACGCAGTTACCATTTCTTTTCCATCAGTGCACCCACAAAATTTATTAGCAAGTAAGTACCCATCATTATAATTACACTTTCATTACTCCGCTGACTCTTGTTCAGGCTTCAATGAATCCATCTCCCTGGGATGGGTTCCTATTCCTTTAACCTTTGTTCCTTCCATGCAAATGTTTTCCAGGCTTTGCCTTATATATGATGCTAGGTCTCTATCCTATTATAACACACCAGCTTTTTCTGACACTGAACTTGAAGCTCACTACACCCATATAGAAATGAAAGGTCAACTAATGAACAAAATCAGATCATCAACTATTCTTAGATCCCCCGCTGATCCTTGTCATTTCTTTATTCCTGAAGACTGGAAAGGGTATCCTAATAGTTTTAGAAAAAGCACTGAAAAATCCACTAGTGCTTTCCATATTATCCTTCTTCATCCATTATCTCTGTACATAGTCTTCATCTTTACCTATGCCTCTAAACATCCTAGACACGGCACAATTCTTCTACTCCTTGTCTTCCATACTGCCTATCTTTTAAATTTAGAGCGCCTAACTTTTCTCCCTCTACTTTCTTAAAAAAGACTATAGACCCTAAAAAAATCATAAAATAAACTTAAAACATTATAAACTTTTACTGCCTTACTGTGATAAAAAATACGCAATGTAAATAAAAATTGAAGTATAGAGCGCTCCATATATAAATTTTTATTGCACTCCTGGTAGTTAACTCATTAGCTAAACTCCCAGCATCTTTTGTGATTACATAGTATGCATCTCCTTAACTCCAATTTCCTATTTAGTCATGTCCCCTCAAACAATGAAACTATAATATTTCATTTTCCTCTATGCCCTCATCTGAGCGCTTATGCCAGTTGCCTGTTCAGCCATAGTAAACCTAACTTCCCGTTAGCGCCCTATATCCATCACAGCTGTGTCAAAGCCTCCTGTGTGTCCTCTTAGAAAAACAAGGCTTAACATAACTTGTTAGTTTAATATCTTCCCAGAGGTCATTCTGGATGTTTTTCCACATTCTGGAGGCTATCTTGTTTAACTGGAACACCCCTTGGGTAGAATCTTTTGATCTGATCTGCCGCCACATTTCGCTTCAATTCAGTACCATCCAGTTCCTCCAGTAAGTAAGACCCCCCAGTTATCTACTTTCCTATCCTATAAGGACTGTTACATCTGTAAGAAAACATCTTCCCCCATTGGCTTTCTAAACTTCTATTATAAACCAAAACCAAATCTCCTGGGTTCAATGGCTTCCTTAACCTATGCCCTAAACGCTCATCCCAATATTTAACTGACTTGTCCCAGATCTGCATCATTCTATCATATGCCTCCTCAACATACTCGTCTTTTCTTTCAAGCTGTGCTACCCTTGCTTGAATCAAATCTTCAGTCAAGCGCACTTGATCCAAGTCACATCCTAGAAAAGATCCAGCCTCTAGATCAATTGGTAATCCCGCCCTTTGACCAAACATAAGTTCATACAGTGAAAACCCTGTTGTCCTTTTAACTGAAATTCTGTCTTCAAACAAAACTAATGGCAAGTAGTTCTTCCACTTTGCCCCATTTTTCCCACATAATTTAACTAGTGCATCCTTTATAACTTGATGCCCTCTTTCTACCATCCCCTCTGCTTCAGGATAATATGGTGTTGAAATGTGTAACTTTGAGCCAATACCTTTGACTACCTCTTAGAATTCTCCAGAAAATTAGGCATCACCATCTATGGTTACCATCTTCATTACCCCATACCTATAAATCTGTTCTTTCTTCAAGAATTCAGCTACATTACTTGCCTTAAGATTTACCAATGGCACTTCTTTGACCCATCCTGATAGATCATCCCTGGCTACTACCAAGTATTTAAAGTTTCTTTCTTTTATATGAACTACATCTAAACTGACCCTACCAAAAACAGTATCTTCACCTGTCCCTCTACCTTTCTCTTTTGGCTTTCTGTAACTCCTACGCTGACATTCAGGACAAGATTTAACCCAATCTCTTACTTCATTCTTCATATTGGGCCACCAGAATCTTTCCCTAACTCTGTGATACGTCTCGTCTTGACCTCTATGTCCTAAATTCTCATGTAACTCCCTGAGTATCTTCTTCTTCCTTTCCCTAGTTTGAAAAACTAACTGAGTAAACGTAGCTTGATTCTTCCATAACCTCCCATCTTTAATAAAGTAGCCTTTAGCGTGCTTCTGAATATTGCACAAAACCTTTTTATAATAAAAATCTGGTCAACTACTACCTTCCAGATATAACCTTAACAACTCTACTCCTTAATAAGTAGATGCGCCATCTTCAAAATACTCCGCCTCTTCTGGATGAGTACTACTATCTTGACTTCCCCTTGAATCATCTTTGTCATCTGACTCTTCCACTGCCTTGCCTAGCGCACTCCTTTTTGCCACTTTAGCTTCAGTGTTTTCTAAATCCAGTTGCAGACTACATTTGCTACAAACATCCTTTGCATCATCAATGACTAGTTTTATGTCTTTACAGACATTCCAAGCTACTAGTTTATTGTCATTGCGGACGACCTTGCTAAATCTTTCATAAAAATAATCTATCCTGTTTACCCATCTCTTATCTTCTTCAAATTTATTGGCTTCCAAGTCTTCTTCACACAACGGTATTCTAGATAATGAATCTGGCATAGTGAACAACTTTCCTGGCTTATGAACTAAGTCAAAAGAAAACAAATTAATTTGCGCCACCCACCTTGTCATTGGTGCATTTGGTAAACTCATGCTACTACTCATTTGTACCAATGATAGCACATCTACCTGAAACTCAAATGTTTCCCCAAAGAATACATTGTAGCTTCTTAAGAATCTTCGCTACTCTGAAAAACTCCAGCTTAGACTGAGAGTACCTAGACTCTACTCTAGTAAAAGTCCTAGATTCATAAAGGACAGGTCTATCATTACCTTCCTCATCCTCCTGCATCAATACTGAGCCCACTGCGGACACACTAGAATCCACTGCTAGAGGAATTTTCCCAGTGCCTGGTTCATACTCCAATCTCTTCAAAAAGATATCTTTTTCTACAATCATTTTCAACAACTTGAATGACTCATTGCATTCCTCTGTCCAATCCCATACAACATCTTTTCTGGTTAAATGCCTTAAAGGTGAAGGCAACAAAGCAAAATCTCAAATACACATTCTTACCTATGTACATATGCCTAAGAACCCTCTAGCTTAAGTAGTATTTCTTGGTCTTGGCCATGTAAGTACGTTATTCTTCTGCTTTTCCGCAATAATTCTCCCTTCCTTGCATACTACATGTCCCACTATATCTAGCTCTGGAACATAACAAGAAAACTTGGATTCAGAGATCGTTAATCCTGACTCCTCTATCCTAAATAGCACTTTTTCTAGAGTAATCGCATATTCCCAAACAAACCTTCTAATATACAGATTCTCCTCTAACACTTCCCCATCATAATCACTGGCTGGTCTCTTATACCGCCATCATCAATGAAAATTCTCACATGTTCTGGAATTTCATCCTGAAATATCCACATCTTCTGTGCTTGATATACCGCCACAGAATTTGTTACACCTTGCAGTAACATTGTCAACCTGAAGTTCCCCAGTGTTGTTTCAAACGTTGTCATAGGTCTGTATGATTTGTCCAATTTGCGCTCATCATATCCTTTCATAATATCACCTAATCCATAACATGCACGTCCTTAAAAAGAATCCACAAACTCCTCTGGCGTTGGTGAAATTCATGCGTCTTTTACCATAACCTTTTTCATCTCCCTAAGATCATGAACAACCCTTAATTTACCATTATGTTTGACAACACAAAAGACTGGACTTGAATAACTAGAAAAAGACTGTTCATACAATCCAAACCTTAAAAATTCCCTAATTAATTCCGTTTACTCTTCTCTTATAGCTTCATGTATTGGAAAAGCCTTCTTCTGCCATGGTGCATGAGTTATAACTGCAAAAATATAAGGTTTTCCATAAGAGTGTTTCAACAAACCTATTTCCTCTTTTGAAAACGCAATAGCCTTCTCCCTAAGAACCATAACATGCAAAAATAACTTCTTTTCTTCCTGAGATAACCAATCCTCTGGTCCAAAATTAACCATCTGAAGCCTTTCCATTGTGATTATTTTAGTAGGCGCAAATTCAGGTGGAATCTTTGTTAAAAGAGTATCATAAGGACTCCTAGACAGCGCCAGCCTCTGCAAAGGAGGATTCAAATCTGGAATCGGTACATTTACTGGTTTAACCTTGACAGCCACTGGTTTATACTTAGATGCTAAACAGCGCTTTCTTCTCCCTTTATTACTTAAAATCAAACCCTTTCTAATATAACTACAGGTTTCACCTAAATCCTGTTTTTGTCTTTTCTTTTTAATATAAGTATAATAAAATCCATAATCAGGGAAATTAAAAAGCTTAGGTATAGTAAATTCTACTGTATTATTCCCAAGACACCTATGAAGTTCTGCTTTACATATCCCTTCTTGTTGGACTGACTGGTCACTATTGGGGTTCCTCTTATCCTGGGAGAGAGTTACACCTTAAATTCAAGTTTGTAATAAAAATGTTGGCACCTTCCTGGTGGTTGCCCTATCTCATCATCTGAGACCAACTTATAAAACACTCTTTCTCTCTCTAATTGGGCAGCTCCAGAGTACTTAGTTTCCCACCCACCATCCTTAGGCGCTAATAAGACTGCTGTTACTGGAACACCATCATCACCCATAATCCTTATTCCAATAGTCTTATTCAAACAATAATTGATAGTTTCAGAATAATCCATTAAAAATGGTGTGCCTAAAATGGTTTTACTACACCCATTTGAAAAATGAAATTGTATATCCCTCGTCGCTCCTCAAACTCTAGTGCGTACATACTCTGATACACCTATAACAGGCAACCTACTTCCACCGAATCATGCCACAGTACCCTCACCATCTTTAACAGTAAGCCCTAACTCAACAGCATCATCTACTGATACCACATTGATTTGTAAACCTGTATCCACTAAAGCTCAAATCTGTTTACCATTTACAATAATTGTCAAATACCCTAAAGGCCCTGCATAATGTGGCGCCCTAGGAATTCCAACGACTGGCTGAAATAACTGCTCCCCTATATCAAACTCATCACAATTAGCAACCCTTTGCTTCCTGCACTTATCCATAATTCCATTGGCTACATCCGGCGCTTCTGCTGTCAGCACCCCCAATGGAACCAAAACCGTAGCCTTAAAACATTGCAAAACTAACTCCTCTGCTGCTTTAGGAAAATCAGAGTGAACTGGGCGCTTCATCTTCCACTTAGGTTTAGTTGCCTTTGCACCAGCCTTTGCTCTTCCAGGTGGATTCTTTGGAGTATTATACCTCACTCCTGGCATTCCTTCAGCAGGTATTGCTCTTTGCCGTACTACCTCTGACTCCTCCATCATCACTGGTTTTTCTTCTACCTGATGATCCACATCATAACCAACTGGTTCCATACCATCCATTTCAACATTCTCAATAGGCACAGGTGTATTCTCTCTAGTAGTATACCCTACTTCCTCCATATCCTCTGGATTCGCATACCTAGCACCAGCTTTTCTTGGCCTACTAGCGGTAGGTGGGGTCATTTTCTTGTGCTTCACTGAAAACATCTCCAAACGCACTGCAGTAAGTGGTGCTGCAACCACTACTTCTTTTACTTTAAAATCAAACACTGCACAAGTAACTGAAAAATTTACTGACTTTGCATCCTTGCCTTTCTCTTCAGCTTCAGACTCCTTGCCCTTACTTGACTTTCCCTCCATTGTCTTCTTGTTAATATGATCGATGACCATGGCTCGCATCCCTCGATCCTTGTCTTTAACAAGCTTAGTCCCATCTTCCAACATAAGCATATTTTCATCCTCGTTAACTACCCTTTCTTCTTTATCTTTTTGAAGCGCATTACACCTCACCCTAGTATGTCCCTCCTTATTACAATAGTAAAATACCATAGTTGCAAAACGCAATGGTTGAGCAGAACTCTTGGGCCTAAAAAATTCTTTTGCCTTTTCTGCTTCAATCATTTTCTTCTCCAATTCGTCAATCCTTGCCATAACAGAATCTGGCTCTTTAGTGAAAACTTTAACTTTGGAAGACAACATCTGAGGAGGTGATTGCACGACAGACGCATCTTTGTCCATCTCCTCCTTATTCAAAGCAAATCTAGCTGGGCGACCCTCAACTAGATGCAACTTCATGTCAGCTTCCACTGCCATCTCTACTCTCTCTAATCCAGGTTACTTATAATTTCTGTCCCTCTTTTTGACCAGCTTTCCTTTGTTATTCAAGGGCCTCTTTGCCCAGTCTTCAACTTCTGGTGCTAACGCTTCACAAAACCAAGGTAAAGACACACTAGCATTGCTCAAATCTTTTTTACTGACTAAAAATTCAACCATTTGATCAAACTCTTCTCTAAAACTTTTAAATTCCTTAGGGTCTCAAGGACGGGGTTTTCAGCTAAATCCACATATCTCCTCCGGATTCTGCTTACAGCAAGGCGACTGTAAGAGTTTACCTTACCATAGCGCTGGAACACAGCAAGCAAACTTGGATCCAGAGATTGTTAATCCTGCCCCCTCTATCCTGAATAGCACTCTTTCCAGGGTAATAACATATTCCCACACAAACCTTCTAATATACGGATTCTCCTCTAACACCTCCCCATCTTAATCGGTGGCGGGTCCTTTTATACCGCCATCATCAATGGAAATTCCTACATGTTCTGGAATTTCATCCTACAATATCCACATCATTTGTGCTTGATATACCGCCACAGAATTTGTTGCACCTTGCGGTAACCTTGTCAACCTGAAGCGCCCCAGTGGGGTTTCAAACATCGTCATGGGTCTAAATGATTTGTCCAATTCGCGCTCATTGTATCCTCCCAAAATATCACCTAATCTATAACATGCACCTCCTGCAAAAGAATCCACAAACTCCTCTGGCATTGGTGGAATTCCTGCATCCTTTACCGTAACCTTGTTCATCTCCCTAAGATCATGAACAACCCTTAATTTACCATTATGTTTAACAACACAAAACACTGGACTTGAATAACTAGACATAGACTGTTCATACAAGCCAGACCTTAAACTTCCCCTAATTAATTCCTTATACTCTTCTCTTATAGCCGCTGTTATTGGAAAAGCCTTCTTTTGCCGCAGTGCATGAGGTATAACTGGAACAATATAAGGCTTACCATAAGAGTGTTTCAAAAAACCTCTTTCCTCTTCAGAAATGCAATAGCCTTTTCTCTGAGAACCATAACATGTAACAACAACTTCTTCTCTTCCTGCAACAACCAATCCTCTGGTCCAAAATTAACCATCTGAAGCCTCTCCATTGTGATTTTTACTAGTAGGCGCAAATTCAGGTGGAAACTTTGTTAAAGGAGTATTATAAGGATTCCTAGACAGCACCAGCCTCTTAAAAGGAGGATTCGAATCCGGCATTGGTACATTTACATGTTTAACCTTGACAGCCACTGGTTTATACTTAGATGCTAAACAGCGCTTGCTGCTTCCTTCATCACTTAAAATCAAACCCTTTCTAATATATTATTATGGGTTACACCTGAATCCTATTTTTGTCTTTTATTTTTAATATAAGTATAAAAAAATCCATAATCAAAGAAATCAAAAAGCTTAGGTATAATAAATTCTACTGTAGTATTCCCAAGACACCTAGAAGTACCGCTTTATGTATCCCTTCTTGTTGGACTGGCTGGTCACTATCTGGGTTCCTCTCATCCTGGGAGATGGTAACACCTAAAATGCCAGTCCCTAATGAAAATGTTGGTGCCTTCCTGGCAGTTGCCCTATCTCATCATCTGAGACTTCCTCATAAAACTCTCTTTCTCTCTCTAATTGTGCAGCTCCAGAGTACTTAGTTTCTTAGCCACCATCCTTAGTCGCTACTAAGACTGCTGTTACTGGAATACCATCATCACCCATAATCCTTATTCCAATAGTCTTATTCAAACAATAATCACTTGTTGCAGAAAAATTCATTAAAAATGGCATGCCTAAAACTGGTTTAACCACACCTTTTGGAACATAAAAATGTGTATCCCTTGTTGCTCCTGAAACTCTAGTGTGTACATACATTGCTACACCTATAAAAGGCAACCTACCACCACCAATTACTGCAAAAGTACCCTCACAATCTTTAACAGGAAGACCTAACTCCACAGCATCATCTACTGACACCACATTGTAGAGAGTTTTAAAGTACTAAGCAGTAGACACAATGTGAGATGGGTTGGTTCTTCTTTTCAACTTCTAAAACGAAGTGCCTTCCACTCTTAATTTTAAAGACAGCGCAATAATGTGTAACACTAATATGAGATTAGAAATTTTATAAGTTGAGAAATGAGTTTAAAAGATCAGAAAAACTAGTATTACTATCTGGATATTTCTATTCTCAACAAGCTTAATATCCACAGCTACTCCCTCTTGAAGCACTCTCTTTTAATATGCCTTATTATAGCAATAAAATAACTCTAATAATAGTAAATCCTCTGAATCTATATATTCTCAAACAAATAATTGCAGAAAATCTAATATCTTTGAGTTACCACACTAGCCGTGGTGCAGTATATTTTGCACTTGAGTCTTTCCTTGAGCCATAATTCCTTCCTTAGTTCATGACACAAGATTATTGGAAAATCCAAATCCATATTGTTCAGCGCTTGCAATCATAAATTGATAACACACCATTCCCCATTGTGCGGTGCATCTTGCTACAAAATCCGAGCGCACAGACCCTGAATCCTCTTCCGCGCTTCTATTTCACTTTGTTCTTGAAACACACAAATACGTATTATAGTTTAGCACTATCTTCTGCGCTATGAATCCCCTTTTTTTTCCTGGACTACGTGAGCTGATTGGTCCAAAATCAAACTACCTGCAAGGCGCGTACCACAACATTGATTTGTGAACCTGTATCCACTAACGCTCTAATTTGCTTACCATTTACAGCAAGTTTTAAATAACCTAAGGGTCCTGCATAATGTGGCTCCCTAGTTAATCGGACAACTGGCTGAAATGAATGCTCTCTAACATCAAACTCAGCACAATTAGCAACCCTTTGCTTCCTGCACTTATCCACAATTCCATTTGCTACATCCGGCGCTACTGCTGTCAGCACTCCCAATGGAACAGAAACTGTAGTCTTCAAACATTGCACAACTAAATCCTCAGCTGCCTTGCGAAAATAAGAGTGAAACAGGCGCTGCATCCTCCATTTAGATTGAGTTGCCTTCACACAAGCCTTCGCTCTTCCAGATGGATTCTTTGGAGTATTGTGCTTCGTTTCTGGAATTCCTTCAGCAGGTACCGCTCTTTGCTGCACTACCTCTGACTCGTCCATCATCATTGTTTGTTCTTCTACCTGATAATACACACCATAACCAAATGGTTCCATACATTCCATTCCAAGATCCTCGATAGGCGCAGGTGTATTCTCTCTAGTAGTATACCCTACTTCCTCCATATCCTCTGGATTTACATACCTAGCCCCAGCTCTTCTTGGCCTACTAATTGTAGGTGGGGCCATTTTCTTGTGCTTTGCTGCAAACATCTCCAAACGTGCTGCAGTAAGTGGCACTTCAACCGCTCCTTCTTTTGCTTTAAAATCCAACACTGCGCAAGTAACTGCAAAATTGACTGACTTTGCATCCTTGCCTTTCACTTTTGCTTCAGGCTCCTTGCCCTTGCTTGACCTGCCCTCCATAGACTTTTTATTAATATGATCAATGACCATGGCTTGCATTCCTCGATCCTTTTCTTTCACAAGCTTAGTCCCATCTTCCAACATAAGCGTAGTCCCATCCTCGTAAACTACCCTCTCCTCTTTATCCTTTTGAAGCGCATTACACCTCATCCTAGTATGACCCTATTTATTAAAATAGTATCATACCATGGTAGCAAAACACGATGGCTGAGGAGAACTCTTGGGCCTAAACAATTCTTTCCCCTTCACTTCTTCAATCATTTTCTTCTCCAACTTTTCAATCCTTACCATAACTGAATCCAGCTCCTTAGTGAAAACTATAACTTTAGGAGACAACATCTGAGGAGGCGATCACACGCCAGATGCATCTTTGTCCATCTCCTCATTATCCAAAGCAATTCTAGCTGCACAAAACTCAAATTGACGCAACTTCATTTCAGCTTCCACTTCCATTTCTACTTCTTCTAATCCAGGTTACTTATAATTACCGTCCCTCCTCTTGACTAGCTTTCCTTCATTATCCAAGCACCTCTTCGCCCAGTCTTCAACTTCTGGTGCTGGCGCTTCACAAAACCAAGGTAAAGACGCATTAGCATCACCAAAATTTTTGTTACTGACTAAATATTCCACTATTTGATCAAAAGCCTCTCTAAAACTTTTGAATTCCCTTGGGTCTCAAACACCCCCTTTAGCTTTGAACCTCTTTACCAAGACATCCAGATCCTTTATTGTATACCTTGTTTCCTCGGTAATCTTCAGCCATCTCTTGAGCACCTGTTCTTTTAGCGCTGACCAATTACGCTCTTCATGCACCTTTAGATCCTCTAAATAATCTTTTCACTCATTAGAGACAAAGAAAAGCACTTGAAGCACCATATCATACTAGGTCGCTCCATGCACTTCAGCTGCTTGTTCAAACCTTTGTAAGAACTTCTTGGTATTAATACCCGCAAAACGCAAACTTTCATCTTTACATCTAATTATTGTAATTACCCTCTGTGGCAAAAATGCGGTCCAATTATGGGATTTAACCATCTCCTGACATCCATTAGATGTAGTCGCAATAGGATCCATTTCCAAAATACAAAAATTAAAACAGAATTCACAAAAATAATAAAAACACACTTGGTAATTAAACCCAACTATATCCGCGATACAGCCCTATGCTATCCTCTGATAACAGCTATTGATCCACTCGTTTTAGACCCTAAGACTCTTCCGTTGAAGGGCCGGCTTGATCAGGTCCTTTGGACAAAACACTGAAAACCAAACATTCTAATCAAAACACTAGTTACAATTAAGCCACTGTTGGGACACCAATTGTAGAGAGTTCTAAAGTACTTATCCTTAGACACAATGCGAGATGGGTTGGTTCTTCTTTTCAATTTCTAAAAAGAAGGGCCTGCCACTCTTATTTTTAAAGACAGTGGAATAATGTGTAACACTAATATTTGATTAGAAATTTTATAAGTTGAGAGATGATTTTTAAAAGATAAGGAAAAAAAAGTATTACTATCTGTATATTTCTATTTTTAAGCGCTAATATTTACATTCTCCCTCTTGAAGCGCTCTCTTTGAATATGCCTTATTATAGCAATAAAATAACTCTAATAATAGTCAATACTGAATCTATATATTCTCTCTATGTTGTGCTCCTTTTACTCTCCTATGATACTAGATTAGACTCTCCTTTTATATTTTTCCAGCGCTCAAGACACAGTTCCCTAGTGAATCTCCAGCGCTGACTTTAGAGCCACATTAGTAAAACAATAACTAATCTATAAGTAAACTATGTACACCGCTTGTAAAAACTAAAGCGCATAAAACTTACCCTATGCTTACTAACACTAATATTAGCATGTTTTACTCATACCCCAGATACATTCTCCTGACTGTACCTTTGTTTTGATTCAGCGCTACTTCCAAGTTTGACTCCATCTAATGCTGATCGTAGTTGCCTTGACTCTTGGGTAGTTTTGTGATCAAGTCCCCACTCTCCTTACTTCATTACTAAGTCCATAGTTCTGACAACACACTTAACTAGTTAGCCTCTTACATTACCTGTTTCAATAAGTTACCACACTAACCATGGTGCATTTTACTATGCACATGAGTCCTTCCTTGAGCCACAATTCCTTCCTTATTGCATAACACACAATTATTGAAAAATCCAAATCCATATGGTTCAGACTTGCAGTCCTAAATTGATAACACACAATTCCCCATTGTGCGGCACATCCTGCTGCAAGATTCAAGCGCACAGACCATGAGTCCTCTTCCATGCTTCTTTTTCCCTTGGTTCTTTGAAACACGCAAATACATATTATACTTTAGCACTACCTACTGTGCTATGAATCCCCTTTGTTCTTCCTGGACTACGCGAACTTATTGGTCCAAAATCAAGCTACCTGCAAGGTGCGTACCACAACGGCCAACCTCTTTATGTTTCAAGTGACATCTTCTTTGACATTCTTCACAAGATTGAACCCAACTCTGCACAGCAAACTTCATATCTGTCCAACAAATCTATCTTCTATTCTTCTATAAGTCTCCCCGAATCCTCAATGACCAAGGTCTTCATGCAAAGACTTCACTTCCAACTCTTGACCATTCTTCTGAGGCACCACCACTTGAGGATTTGGATGCCTCCTCCTCATCAACCTCCTTCCTGACACATAGAATCCAGTACTCTTCTTCTTGATTTCCACCCAAGTATAATCATCACAAATATCTGGCCTCTCCAAAGTTAACAGATATTTAACCATAATAAAATAAAACCCAGTCTGACCCCAGGTCTCATCTTCAAAATCCAACAAAAAAAAATCCAAGGGAACAACCCTATCATCAAAATCACAAGGTTACACATGAGCAACAAGACCAGCCCATCCAGGACACCAATCTCTCAATTCCAGTACATACTTTTTCTTCCACTTATTCTTTAGAGAATCAAGTTCACCAACAAAAACACTATTTTCTAATCTTGAGCCATCCCAAACAACATCACCATCATCATTAACAAAAACATCCTGATCACCAGAATCAAGATCAGATCCAGCAAGTTTAACCTCTTGGTGAAGGAGAGAACAATCATCCAGTTTAGCCTCATGGGGGAGGAGAGATCAATCTTCCAGTTTAGCCTCTTGGGGGAGGAGAGAAAAATCTTCAGAACCCTTTGTGCTGGCCCTAACCACTGGGATATCTTCATATAATTCTTCAGAGTCTGAATCTTTATCCATGGGTGGTTTCCTTGATAATTCATCTGGCATCGTAAAAGCTTTTCCAGGTTTGTGTACCAGGTCAAAAGAAAAATTCTGAATAAATGCCACCCACCTAGTCATTGGTGACTTTGGAAGACTAGGTGTATTAATTATTTGAACCAGAGATTTCGCATCCATCTTCAGCTCAAAATGCTGCCCCCACAAAACAGTTTGCAGTTTCTTCAGATTTTTTGCCTCACCACACAATTCCAACTTGGGTTGAGAATATCTAGATTCATTTTCATTAAATACCATGGACTCATACCTTACTGGCCTCACACTCCCAGTATTACTTCCTGAGACAACACAGCACCAGCAGCAATATAACTTGAGTCCACTGCCAGATTAATTTTTCCAGATACCACTCCATAATCCAACTTATGAAGAATAATATCTTCACCTACCACCTTCTTCAACTTTTAAAAAGACTCTTCACAATCTTCAGACCATTCCCACTCAGCATCTTTCCTCATAAACCTTCTTAAAGGTGAATCCACAAAGAAAAATCTTTAATATAAATCCTGACATACACAAAAACACCAAAAATCCCCTGTCTTCATTAATATTTTTAGGCCTTGGCCATGACTGAATTTTATAAACCTATTTTTTTACCATAATCCTTCCCTCTTTACATTCCACATGACCCAAATTTTCCAGAGCAGGAACACAACAACAAAAATTTGACCCAGAAATGGTCAAAGCAGCCTCTTCAATCCTAAACAATAGTATCTCTTGAATAATTGGATATTCCCTACAAACCTTTTTATACCTGAGTTCTCCTTCAGCACCTCATTCCCATAATCAGTGTATGGTCCTTTGACTCCACCATCAATAATAAAAATACCATAATAATGAGGAACCTCATCTAGAAAAATCCAATCCATTTGTGCTTTATATACTTCTACTAAATTAGTTTCTCCTTGAGGAAACCTAGGGAGCTTAAAACTTTCTAAAGGAGTCTAAAAAGTTGTAAGTAGACTTGAATCTGTGTTAAGTTCCCTTTCATTATAAACACCCATAATATCATCCAAACCATAACACACCCTTCCAGAAAAAGCTTCAACAAAGTCCTCTGCACTTGGCCAATCCCAGCATCCTTGATAGTGACTCAATTTAAGGCTCTAAGATCATGAACCACCCTCAGATTTACATTCTTCTTCTTTACACAGAAAACCAGACTTAATTAACTAGATGTTGACTGTTTGTATAAATCAGTCCTGACCCTTTCGCTAACTATCTCTAAAAAATTATCCCTGATAGCAGCTGGAATTGGAATAGGTTTTATTTGCCAAGGTTCATGACAAAACACAGGAATCAAGTAAGGTTCCCCATAAGAGTGTTTTAACACACCCCTTTCCTCTTCAACAAATGCCACCGCCATCTTCCTCAGCACAATAACGTGCAAAAACAACTTCTTTTCCTCATCAGACAACCAACCATCAGGACCAAAATCAACAACTTTCAACCTTTCCACAGTCACCCTATAAGTTTCTGCAAAATCAGGAGGATTCTTCACCAGAGGAGTAAATTACGGATCTCTTGATAAAGGAGGTCTCTTCAAAGGAGTATTCAAACCTACAGGCCTAATATTCTGTGCCACCTTCTTGTACTTTGCGGCTCCACTGTTAACTTGAGTGATCTTCAGGAAGTCATCACCACAAGACCTGAAACAAAAACCTAGTGTTTCCCCATTTCTCACATGTGTGGCCAAGGTAATGCTTTTGAAAGGTGTAGAAGAAAACCTGGCAGTGCACAATTGGGAGGACTTACTTTCAGACCCCAATCTCACCACTCCAAAACTTTTTTGCAATACCACATCTTCATCTTCACTTCCATCATCTAAATCTTCAAATCTTGATTCATCCTCTGAATAACATCTTCTAAAATTGTGCAGTTTATCCTCATGCGTGAGGCCCAAAAATTAATCTTAACAATCTTCTTTCTTCAAAAATTTGTGCAGTTTAACCTCTTGCTCGAGGCCCAAAATTTGATCTTACTGATCTTAACAAAAATAATTCTTTTCTTCTTTCTTGATTATCTTCAGATTTTTTTTCTTTATTTTCTTCAGTTATCTTGAGATTTTTATTTTCTTTTATTGAGTTTTCCTCTATCCTAAAAAAATAACCAGGGGTTTCCCCAATGCTCACAGATGTGGCCAAGGTAATGTTTTTTAAAGGTGTAGAAGAAACCCTAGCAGTGCACAACTGAGAGGAATTACTTTTAGACCCCAATCTCACCACCCCACAGCTTTTCCGCATATCTTTCAGTAAAAATATATAACCAATCTTCTTATTTGAAATTGAGTTAAAAATAATTGAAAATCTTGAGAGGGAACAGATACTTGATAAAAAACATGAAGAATACTTGCAGAGAAGAGAGACATTAAAAAGAGAAAGTTGAAAATCCACTTGGTATATCTCCAAGGGAGCTAACCTACTACAGCCTGGGATTTCCTCATCTTTGGGAGTATTTGTAGCACTAGGGCAATCAGCCCTCATCACTCTAAAAAAGACAGTCTCTCTCTAGATCCTAAGCCACACTCCAAAAAACCAGAGGCGGCACCCACTTCCCTTCTTCTCCTACAACAATCCATGCACTGTCACATTGAAGACAAGCCTGGCCTGTTCTCACAACCATCATCTCCAGGAGATTATAACCTCATGTGAATCCTCCTTTCATCTTCACTAGTCAACTCCAAACTGATTCCCATATCAAACTGATAACCAATTCTCTCCTGGAAATCCATCAAGAATGGTCCACCCAAAACAGCTTTTACATTACCTTTGGCAATGTAAAAATGAACCTCCCCTGAGCCTCAACCAATGTCAAGCTTACCAAATTCAGCTGTTCCAATCAACTCAGTGACATGGCTACCAATCCCTCTTAAATTTCTACCAATTCCTGTCTTGATGGGGAAGCCCAGATGAATAGCCTCAAACAAAGAAATCAGGTTAATCTGAAAACCTAAATCAAACAATGCCCTAGCCTCCCTGCCATTAAGAGTGACATTGACACAGCCCAGAGGTGCAGAAAAATGAGTCTCCAACCCCTCACCAAACTTCTCAGAAGAATCACAATTGTATTCCACCTCTGCAGAAGAAACACTTCTCCTGGTCAAAAACTTTTTCTGTCTATCAGCCAACCCTGGACTGAAAGCATACAACTCCCCATAAGAAATGGAAACCTTACCCTGATTCATCCTTTCCTGAACAGACTCCATAACATTAGATTGGCCAGAAACTACTGGCTTCTCAAAGTGAGCACTTGGCATCACTACCTTTGTCCTAGAAGATTCTTGAGGACCACAACCACCAACAGATTTACCATCAACAAGAATCAAACCAGATCCCTCACAAGAACATTTAACTCCAGCAGGATTTGGAAATGAAGCCAAAGGGACATCCTCCTCAGAGTCAGAATCAACATCCATAGGCATTGGTTCACCATTCATGTCCAATGCATCAAAACTAGGGGGGGCCATATCAGCAATCCCCTTCTACATCTTGTACAGCTCCTCTTTGCTGTACTTCTTCCTAGCTGCACTCAGCTTAAGATGTATCTTTGAAGCCTTAGGCTTTGATTGGGCCTGAGAACTGCTCTTAGGCCTTCTCACCTTTCCCACTTCTACATCATTAACACCAGCCAAGAATTCACCACTTTACTGTCCACCACAGAATATAAACCCAATCCACCAAAGGAAGTAGAAAAAGAGACCTTATTAACCTCCATCCGTTTTTACTTGACATCATCATTCTTTTACCAGAAGACTTCCCCTGATCAGGAATCTCCTCAAAACTTGGCCTCCTCTAATTGAGACCACTCTTTCTCCTGACCAAATCAACAGGGGCCTGCCCCTCACTGGGCTTCACACATTAACCATCACGGAGCTTGATCACCCTGCCATCAAACTCCACCTTTCCCTTTGACACATCTCTGTTTAGAGCCCAACAATCATTGGACTTGTGCCCCCTCCTGCTGCAATAAGAGAAGACCCAAGAATCACTCCTACCAGCCCTCCTATCAAAATCTCTAGGCTGAGAAGGAGCCTTATTGGCCTTCTTAGCCTCCTGAACAAAAATATGTAACTGTTTTGTTTGATCAGCCAACTTCTCCACCACTGGGTCCTTCTCCTGTTTGTGAACCTTCACCATTCTCTTCTCTTCCTTCTTCACTCTATTCTCCTCTTTAGCCAAATCCTCACTGACTTTTCTGACATATTTGGCACCCTCCTCCTGATAGGTGTCCACAGCCAATAAATTCAAATGGGCCTCCACAGCCTCATTCACCTTGTACAAGGCAGTAAACTTCTGATCCCCATTTGAAAGAATCTTCATCAAGTCCTTCCTTGACAGTTCCTTCAACACATCCATCTTGAAATCTCTAGCCAAGGCAGACCAAAAAACATCCTTGGCAGCATTTTGATGTGCCAGCTCCTCCACTTCCACCAAATATTCCACCACAGGAAAAAAATGTAGCAGAAACTTCCTATAACTGTGAAAGCT
The DNA here is from genome assembly GCA_030280995.1 of Hemileia vastatrix. Classification (NCBI taxonomy): domain Eukaryota; kingdom Fungi; phylum Basidiomycota; class Pucciniomycetes; order Pucciniales; family Zaghouaniaceae; genus Hemileia; species Hemileia vastatrix. The sequence goes on along the minus strand of JASXTE010000010.1, from coordinate 2,261,327 downwards.
ACCAACACCACAATAAGACTGCCACTAACTGACAAACTTATTCAGATCTACTATAGTAAACCTGACACCCCATATATCCACCATCTCCCTACGCAATAACTTCCATTCCCTCTTCTTGTAGCCATACATGGCCACAAAATCCTTCTCCACTGCCCTATTACCAATGAAGAAAATAATCTGCTTCACCAAGTCCAGGTAAGAAGCACCATCCACACCAGAAGAAGTTTCATACTTCTCCAGAAACCACTTCACACCTTTAACATTAAACTTGGTACCATCCCAAGCTTTAATCCTAACACACTCCCTAATCATCACAGCAGGAGTACCTTCCCCCCCACTGACAGTCACCACATAAATAGAAGAACCAGAAGCCATTCAAAGACAACAGAGATTCCAAAGAACTAGCTGGTTTGTCCTGACATTGGGTGCCAGAAATGTAGACAATCTTATTGTACTAGCTATAGGCCTTGACCAAGGGAGTTGGAGAAAACCCAGAGAGAAAATCACCTTTCCTTTAAAAAAATAAAGTGAGGTTTAATTGCTACTGTAAATTGGTTCCTGTTTGCTAATCCCCTGTTCCAACACACTTGACTGCCTGATCAGCCAAGAAAGTTTTCAGCCTGTATATCTCCAGGACTGAGTAAAAAGTGATTATAAGTTATTTTAAACACATGAAATATACATGGGAATAATAAATAAGAGTACACAAATAGTATACATAAGTAAAATTATGATAATACACAAAAAATGCCATTATAACACCTTATATACATGCATATATCCACCTTTTATAGGTCTTATGTACTTAATATTAAGTTGGAATATGTTAGGGTAATCTTAAGAACCTTAAGTATAAGGCTACATAATTTTTAAGTACACTTAAAGCTGTTATATTCATTGTTTTATGCAAAAAACAAGAAATGCGCTTTATTTCACTTAAAAGTTGACTATATGCGCTATAAAATTGAGAATATCACAATTGCGCTTTGACAGATCAATTGGCCTCATTTAGAACTATTGATTTGGCTATTTAAATGCATAAAAATAACACTTTTCAAATTTGGTGTTTTTTATGCCAGAAATGGCTTCTGTGTACTGGCCACATACTGCCTGCTTTTTTCCTGTGTGAATAGCTTCATTTTTAGCAAAGTTAGCTTTTTCAAACTATAATTACCCCACATTCTACGCCCACTGTGGGGAAACACACTAAAATAGGCGACAGGCGCTTATTTAGTGTCCTAGCTTAATTAATAATGCATTGACCTTGTTTATATGCACTAATTTCATTAATAACCTCACTCTTGGCACTTTATTTCATCACCACGCTTAAATTCGCCTAATTTTAGTCAAGGATTTACCCATGCAAGCGCCTTCCAAGAACTGCATGTAGTTACCCCACATCTCACGCTCTTTTTTAAGTTTTTGGGTGGTTTCTCAGTCAATTTTGGTTATTTTTGAATGGGAATTTCACGTAGTATAATGTCAGGATTAGCCCCATTATTTCTAAAGTAAATCCCCCTTATTATTAATCTATTATTAACCTTAAAAAGTCTCCTTTAGTCTTTTATATTATTGTTTTATACGCATATACTCTCTTTTTGTCTTTTTCTTTAATTTTGATGGATTTCCCTTATTATTACAGTATTTTGGTGGTTGTTACTTGTCTAATTATGTCATGGGTCACTAGGGATGTTGATGGGAAGGTCTATTAGTTGTTTTGAGGCGTCATTAAATGTGTATTGGATGGTATATCAAGGGATTTATTGGGGAACTCAGTGTGTATAAAAGGAGGAGGTTTTTGGGTCTTGTTTCTTCATTCTTTATCATTACAATTTAACCAATATAACCAAATAAATTACAATACATATCAATTAGTACTTTTATAAGACTTTTGAATAGTATCTGAATTATATAATCTATTTTTCTACCAACTACAAAGATTGTAAGCCATATATAAGAATAGTGAGAATTATATTACTGAGACCTTTATATTTGATTTTATTTTACAACTTAGTGGATTAATACTACAGTATTCATATAGGACCATTAAAATCTTCTGGACAACTGACCATTCAAGCTAGTTCATGTCTTTGTACTTGACCTTAGCCTGACAAAAGTTGTCTCCAGACAGACTCCAAAACCAAAGAACTGAAATGTAGACCAATGTTCACACCAGATAAAGCAATTATACTTGATGTAGGTTGCAAATCCACACCAGAGACAGAAATAATACTTGATATAGCTTGCAAGACTATACCAGAGAAACCAGTTTTTAAGTTAAGTTAAATGAAGAACTCACCTTGCAACAAACACAGTGAATCTTGACCAAAAAACTGTGAAAACTGAGTGAGAAACAAGGATATCACCTCCGGATGGTTGTATGATAATTAAAGTTGCCCCAAATTGTCTTATTAATTATGTACACACAGACCACTATCTAAGTGCTCCTGAACAACAAAAAATTGCATAAAACACCTCTAGAAATGCTTTCTAGTCTTCTAGAACCAATGCAGGCAGTCCACATGACGTCAGGAGGCCTGCCTGAGGCAGACGGACCACCCTGAAGCCAGAAAACCACCAAAAACCCTCAAACATACCCAAAATACTTAGAAAAATCTACTACAACTACTAAAACCTTTAAAGCACATAATTAGGCTATAAAAACATTGCAAGATGAAATGTAGAGAAAAATTAGCCCATTCTAAAGGTACTAAGCACTTAACCCTAAGATATAAGGTTAACATGTAAAACACGAAAAACAAAATTAAATGGCTATCTTTTTAAATAAAAAATTAGAATATGACCCCTTAAAACTTAGAATATGAAAAATTTCATAAAGAAATAAAATATAGAGAAACCCCGCGGCTATGCAATGGTAGTACCCATATCCCTGCAGTCCCAATATTTGCTGAATAATTCCATAAGAGCACCCAATTATTAAATAATGCCATTTCAGACATATCAAAACAATGCCAAATCGACCAACAAAGGGCTCCGCCAATGTTGGAAGACCACAGCGTGTAATACATTAAAATAAATGACTAAAAATTGAAAATTTAGACTAATTATCACTCAATATTAAGGGGGATTAACAGTAGAAATGATGGGGCTAATCATGACATTATATTACGTGAAATCCCCATTCAAAAATAACAAAATTGACTGAGAAACCACTTAGAAACCAAAAAAGGACATGAGATGTGAAGTAACTACAAGCAGTCCTTTAAAGGCGCTTACATGGTTAAATACTTGACTAATTTAGGTAAATTTAAGCCTGGTAGTAAATTAAAGCGCCAATCTTGAGATTATTAATGAAATTAGTGCATATAATAAGAGTCAATGCACCTACAATTAAATTTGGACACAAAATAAGCGCCTTTTGCCTATTTTAGAATGTTTCCCCACAGTTAGTGTAGAATTTGGGGTAATTATAGTTCAAAAAACCTATCTTTACTTAAAATGAAGCTATTCACATGGGAAAAATGTAGGAAGTATGTGGCCAGTACACAGAAGCCATTTCTGGTATAAAAGACACCAAAATTGAAAAGTGTTATTTTTATGCATTTGAGTAGCCAAATCAATAGTTCTAATTAAGGCAAATTGATCTGTCAAAAAACATTTTTAATATTATTAAATTTATAGCGCACATACTCAATTTTTAAATGATTTAAAGCACGTATATTTATTTTTACATAAAATAATGAAAACAACAGCTTTTAGTCTACTTAAAAATTAGGTAGCCTTATATTTAAAGTTCTTAAGATTACGCTAGCATATTCCAACTTAATATTAAGTACATAAGACCCATAAGGTGGATATATGCATGTATATAAGGTGTATTAATGGCATATATTGTATTTTATTATATATTTACTTATGTATACAACTTGTGTATTTTTATTTATTGTTCCTGTTGGAGGGTTTTCTAGAAGAAGGTGAAATAGGAAGAATACAATGGAATGGAAGATAAGGAAATAATGAAGAGAGAGTGATTAAAAGGGGAGACAAATGTATTTGATAGAATTAATAAAAGAAGTAAATCAAAATGAGAGAATTGCAACGACAAATTATAAGAGATAACACAACAGTGAGGTTCTGGTTTATTTATAAATATTTATTCAAGTAAGTAAAATCTTCTTTGTGTGGCTAACCAACTGTATTACTAATAAACTTAAAACAACCTTAAAGTATTTATTGAAAATTTAGATTAGAATTGTAATACTAATAGAAATAATAATAAAGTATTGTAAGTGATACTCTACAATAAGGGATTAAAAACCCATTTATAGACAAGGATTCTTCAGAGGTGCTCAAAATGTATATTAAAAAGTAATAGCAATGTGAATCAAAAGATCAAAGGATTTTAATTAAATCATACAATGTGAGGGAAAAAATGAAACAACAAATAAAACGTGTAAATAAGTAAATAATTTTCCCATATTATAGTTTCAAAAAAGGTAATTAATATAATGAATAACTAAATAGTTATGAAACCATGAGAACTGTGAGAAAAATATCCTAAACAAGTATTATAATAAGATTTAAAGGTTTTAATTAAAACAATTAGAATTATTTTCACACCAAAATTTATGTAAACAATTTAATTCAGTTATATAGATAAATTAACTAATTTTTTTAAATACTTTCATTAATTAATTTAATTATAACTTATTTAAAGTGAAAATTTAATATGAATATATCAAATATGTGTTTTAAGTTTTTTAGTAACTTTTCTGACACAGTTAAGGGTCAAAAAAGTGCAAAATATTTATTTATAATATTATATGATGAGTTGGATTTATTATCTGAGTTATATTAATTTATTTGTAATTAAATCTTAAGTTAAACATAATTAAGCTTATAATATCATAACTAGTTTAATTAATTTTTAGAAATATTTAATACATAGAAATGTGCCATGTTTATATAGAATATAATATTTTTTTATGTAATAAAAACTTAATTAATAATAAAATTAAATATAGTAATTATTTTATTTATTCTTAAAATATTTATAATTTTATTATTTAATAAAATAATTTATTCAAACTAAACAATGTTATTCCCTTACATGATATCAGAAATTTATTATAAAAGTCACTGGGCTCCTGAGATAGCCTGGCTGACAGTTCCCATGTATAGTTCATGTGTTTAAAATACTTTATAAGTACTTTTTAATTAGTCATGAAAATATCCAGGCTGAAAATTTTTTTCCTTTTCTTTTACTTTTTTTTTATATTTTCATTTTTTTTTCATTTTACTTTTTATTTTATTTATTTCATTTTTATTTTTATTTTTTCTCTTTTCATTCTTTTAATTTGGTTCATTTTCAATCTATTTTTCTTTTTTATTATATTTTTTTATTTTCTTTTTCATTTCCATTTAATTTTCATTTAATTTTTTTAAATTTTAGTTTATTTTTTCATTTTCATTTTTTTTTGTTTTTATTTTATACTTTACTTTTATTTTTTCCATTTTATGTTTTATTGTTGTTTTTTCATTTTTTTTCTTCTCTTTTCTTTTTTTTCCTTAAATTTTTAAATTTTTCTTTTAATTTTTTCTTTCATTTTCCTTTTTTATCATTTTTTTCTTTTAATTTTTTAATTTTTTCTTTTTATTTTTTCATTTATATTTTTATTCTTTATTTTCATTTTCATTTTCTTATAATTTCTTTTTAATTTAATTCTTTCATTTTAATTTATCTTTTTTTCATTAAATTTATTTCTTTTTCTTTTAATCTATTTTTCTTTTCTTTTATCTTTTTTTCATTTTTTTAAAAAAAAATTTCCTTTTTGATTATATTTTTTTCTTGTAATTTTTTTTTCATTTTCATTTTCATTTCATTTCATTTAGTTTTTATTCATTTTTTTCATTTTTCTTTCATTTTTCATTTTTTCATTTTATTTAATTTTTTTTCAATTTTTTTGATTTTATTTTTATTTAATTTTTTTTCTTCTCTTTTGTTTTTTTTCTTTTAACTTTTTTTTTCATTTTCATTTTCCTTTTGTTTTTCATTTCTTTTTCTTTTAATTATATAATTTTAATTTTTCTTTTTTTTTCTTTTTCTTTTTTTTCAATTGATTTCTTCTTTTATTTTTCTATAAATTTTCTTTTTCTTTTGTATTTTTTGTTTTTTAGTTTTTCCTTCTTTTTTCTTATCTTTTTTCTTTTTCTTTTCTTTTTCTTTTTCTTTTTTTTATTTTCATATTTTATTTTTTATTTTTATCTTTTTGTTTTTTCTTACATTTTAATTTCATTTTAACTTTTCTTTTTTTCTTTTCTACTTTTCATTTTTATTTTCATTTTTATTTATATTTTTTATTTTATTTTTCATTTTTACAATTTTTTCTATCCATTTTATTTTATATTTTATTTACATTTTCATTTTTTGTAGGGGGGCATCTACAAGAAGGAGAAGAAAGAGAAGAAGGAGAAGAAAATAGAAAGGAGTAGCAGGAAATAGGAAGAAGGAATTATAAAAATGAAATGATAATAATTTAAAATTTATAAATTGAAGAAAAGAAAAAAAAAGAAATAAAGAAATGCCGCAACACTTTATGAGGAGAGACACAATAGAGAGGTTTTAATTTATTTATAAAATATTTATTTTAAGTAAGTCAAATGTTCTGCGTGGCTAACAATTATTATTACTAATAGACTTAAAGCAACCTTAATTAATTATTAATTTAAATTAGAATTATAATAATAATAAAATAACAAATAATGTGTATATATATATTTTTAAATATGTTAGAGTATGAGTAATAAATGATGAGGCTACAGAAGGTTACCTAAGGTGTTTATATAGGCAAGGGGCCCTCTGAAGTGCCACGTTAATGTATATAGAATTAAAAATAAAAATAAAAATAATATGTAACAAAATTTGAGTAAGTGCAAGGGAACCCATGAAACAATTATCTAACACACATGAGTAAGAGCCTGAAATTCCCCAAATTAACCCCAAACATTTATAATAAAATTAGGAAGTAATTAAATAAGCTTGAGACGGAAATAAAACAATTATTTTAGTTGAAAAAATGTCTGATAACTCTTTTAAAGTAACCAGTTTTAAGTGAAACATAAAAAGGAACTTATTTTAACACATAAAAATAGTGTAATTGATTAATTTAGTATAAGACATGAGTTATTAATTATTTTAACTACTTTTTATAGTGTAAAAATTATTTTAAGTTAAAACAGATACTTAATATAACAAAATTACTAATTTTTAGAATAAAACATTGATAATTTATTTAATAAAGTGTTTTAACTTGTTTAATACTTTGATGACACAATTATGAATCAAAAAAGCACCCAATATTTTTGTTTAATTAGATATGTAAGGTTTTAATTAATATATAAATTTAATTAATTAATTTAATTACATTATAAGTTAATTTTACACTTATAATTATAATATATGTTTATAATTAATGAATTATTAATGTATATTTATTAAATACATAAAAATGTGCCATTATTTTTGGAATATAAAGTTTTTTATGCTTAATATAAATGTATAACTAATTTATATAACAATAGAATTAATATAACACTTATTTTACTTATATTTCATAAGAGACTTATATAATTTTATTGTGCAATAAAATATTAATTTATAAACATAAAATGCATATTTTTACGCCCTCTTTCAGGTCCAATAAATTAAAATAATATTTACTGGGCTCCTGGTACAGCCTGGAAGACACTCCCTCACTCTAAAAAAATAATAAAAAAATGTTAATATTTTTTCTTTTTTTACTTTTTTAACAGACAAGGAATATTTGAAATTTCTTTTCCAGGTATCCATGCATCATGCTCAGATGATTTGTTCTTATATCTCTATAAATATTCAATACCTCTTTCAGAACTGATAATTTTATCAATTTCTGCAGTTTCTGTGACTTCCTGAGGATTTTTTCTTAGGTCTTCCCCTTCTTTTGGGAAATAAGTCACAGTTGGAAGTATGAGGTTAAAGAAAAAAAATGGGAAAAACAAGATTTTTCCTATCATATGGAGAATACAATACAGCTTCTACTGCATTATCTCCAACCATTCTTTTAACAACAAAGGGTCCCACAAAAGGATCTTTTAATTTGTTGTTTCCTTATATATTGAAATGGACAGTAGATATAAACACTTCATCACCCTTTTTAAACGTGTATTAATTATGGGAATTTTCCCATTTTTTCTTTTCATATTCAAATGCCTTATCAATATAGCTTTGAGCATGTTTTCTGCATAGCTATTGCATTTGCATAAAAGATCTTACACAAGAATGTAGTTTCAACTTAGGTTATTTATTATTGAGAATTTGAGCAGGAGTGTTTGAGACATAACGGAACCAAAGCTCAAAAGGCTTTTTCTCAGTGACAGAATGAACAGTTCTATTATATGCAAATTCAAGACCAGGTAATAGAGTGACCCAGTCATGAGTAAATCTGTCATTGTCTTTATATTCTTATCCAAAGGTGCAATACCTTCTAATCATATCTTCCAGAGTTTGAATCATTCTTTCAGCTAGACCATCAGTCTGAGGATGGTGAGCTGTAGACAATTTTAACTCACAGCCACAAATATCCATCAAAGAAGTCCAAAATTCAGATGTAAATTTTGGGTCTCTATCAGAGATAATGGATTTTGGAAATCCAACAATATGAAACATGTAAGACCACCATAAGAAAGCTAATTCTTTATGGATACATCTTTGTGGGTGGGAATAAATTTACTCATTTTGGTGAATCTATTCACCATTACACAACAAGAGTTATAACTGTCTTTACCTGCTACAGGAAGACCAGTGACAAAATTCATGTTAATGATTTTCCAAGGAGAATCAGGTTCTTGAATATGTTGCAAAAATACTGCTCTTTTACCTGTCAAAATTTTAGATTTTTGACAAGAATCACAAGATTCAACATATAATTTAGTGTCTTCAGACATATTAGTCCACCAAGCAGTGTTTTTAATCCTGGCAATGGTTTTCTCAAGATCAAAATGTCCTGCTAATATGTCATCATGTCAAAGTTTTAAGATGGTTTCTTTCATGGAAGGAGGAATAACAATGACATTGGTCAGTTTTCTCCTGTAATAAATATAAACATCTTCAATAAAAAAATTTCCCTTACTCAAAGCACTTTGGTACTTTGGAGGAAGAGTTTTTATCAATGCTTTAATAGAAGCATTCTTTGGATCATTTAATATTTTAACCAATTTATTTAAATCAGAATCTTGATCATATTAATCTAGAATTAATTGTAACACTTCCTCTTCCATATTAACAATGTATATACCATGTATATGTACTGTATCATCTTCAGGTACATAGGCTGGATTGGATACATCATTTGGAAGAGGTAATCTGGACAACATATCAACATTTGAATGAAAATTTCCATCCATGTGAATAATAGTGATTCTATCTCTGTATTCTTGAACAGCTAGTTTCCACATAAACATATGTCTATTTGGTGTTTTCAAGTTTAAGGGGGATTTCAAAGCACTGAAATCAGTAACTAATTCAAACTTTTAATCATCTAAATAATAATGAATCTTTTCTAAAGCCCATATAACTTCTAAGCACTCTAATTGAGTGGAACCATACTTCAATTCACTTTTTCTTAAGGTTCTTGAAATATAACAAATTACTACTTCTGAAACTTTTTCATTAATAATTTGTTTTTGATGTAGAGCAGCTCCAAGTCCAATAAAACTTGCATCTGTATAGAGAGCAAAAGTCTTATTAAAATCTGGAAGGGCAAGGATTGGAGCTGACATTAAACACTTTTTTAATGTATTAAAAGCTCTTTTAGCATCCTCATTCCATTTATAAGCCACATCTTTTCTTGTTAGTTTGGTCAGTGGTAAGGCTACGACTTGATTATTTTTTATATATTGTCTATAGTAGCTGCACATTCCCAAGAAAATCTGTATTTCCTTTACACATGTTGGTGGTGACACATTTTTAATAGCAGAAATTTTCGTTGGTCTACACAGATCTGTAAGCCAGAAACTACATGACCCAGGACGTTTAAGGATTGAAACCCAAATTTACACTTTCTTAAGGATAAAGTCATGTTAATTTCATCCATTTTCTTGAAGACTCTTTTTAAGTGTTGGATATTTTCATTAAAAGTTTTAGAAAAAACTATGATGTGATCAATATAAACCATTAACCATCCTTCAATTATTTTCTGATGAAATGTATTATCCATTACTTTTTGGAATACTGAAGGGGCATTTTTAGGGCCAAAAGGCATCCTAAAATATTTTTAAATTCCCATTTGGGTAGCAATTAGCAAAAAATTTTGGGAAGACTTTTCAACAGTTATTTGATGATAACCCTTATTCCCATCCAGACAGCTTATGAATTTTGCACCTTGCAAGGTAGCATGTATAGTGCTAATTCTGGGTAGGGGGTAAGTATCATCCACAGTATAAGTATTCAATGCTCTATAATCTCCACAAAGTCTAGCTTTATTTTTCTCATAGGAGATTCAAACTGGAGAGATGAAACAATATTTGGGTGTAACATCCACTTTTTCAATAAAATTCATACTTAATAAAGTTGAGATATTATCTTCTATATCTTTTCTCTTTGTGGGAGAAGCAGGGTAAGGTTTTTTCTTTAGGCTAGGAGGTATTACATCCAAATTTCAGTATAAAGACATTTTCATTTCATCTTTATACAATCCTAACACATGGGAACTATGAGCAAAAGCCATTTGGAAAGATGTAATTCAGGCTACTATTGAATCTTTTTGATCATCAATTAATTGATCACTAAATGAAGCTGTTTCAATTTCAGACAATAATGCATCCATTTCCTCTGTTTGTCTTCCTTTACATTGGATCAAAGAATGACAAGATTTTAATAAGGGTGAAGAATGATTTTTAGAAGAAGAAATTTTAAATTTTCTTTTCCCATTCATGCCCAAGGTAAAACAATTGTTGGCAGGATCCAAATTAATGCCAAACATAGTTAAAATGTCATTTCCCATGATGAACCAATTGCTTAAATTTTCATTTTTCATCACAAAAAATTCACAAATAGCTCTGACAAAACCACCATTATATTTGAAGAATACAGTGGTTTTGTATTTTCCAATGGGACATAAAACAGAACCATAACCTCTCCATTTTTCAGATGTTATAGGTAATAATTTGCATTGATAATCCTTATCCACAGAAGCAAGTTCTTTATCAGACACTACACTTCCTCCAGCAGCAGAGTCAAGAATGGCCTCAACATTTTTACCATTTATGATAACTGGTGCTCTCAAAGGTGATATTAGAATGGAACCGTCAGTAATATCTTTAATAACTTCAGCATTTTCTACAGAAGACAAGTAAATATCACAATTATCAGACCAATTATCTAAATATTGGATATCAATTTCTAAAACTAGAATTTCCTGAGAAGACTCATGGTCATAAGAGATATTGCTATTACAGTCACTGGAGGAATCATCAAGATCAGCTTGAGTATTTTCATATTCTTCATTTTGTTAAACAAGATGTATTTTCTTGTCACAAATATGTCCTTTCTGCCATGGTTTGTTACATTTAAAGCAAATGTTTTTTGCATATTTCTTTGGTGTAACTGGGGCAGAAGGTCTACCAGTTTTGTCTGGAAGTTTTGTGGAAGGCTTTTGTTGGTCATGGCAAGATTTAACAGGATAATTCCTTGGTTCATATCTATGATTTAGTAGGACTTCATTACAGATATTAATAAAGGAAGAATTCTCTCTCACATGCTCAGTCCTTGCCTCAATCAAATCTCTTAGAGAATTTGGTAATTTATAGAGAATTTTATCTCTCCAAACATCATAATCCATTTTATGATTCATGGCTCTAAGAATTTTTTTAATTTTCATAAGGAAAATAATAGGTTTTTCAGGGGAGGAGGACCCATATTTGGCATTCTCATATAATCTCTGCTGGGAAAGCCTGAATTTGGAACCACCAATTTGATTTGCAATCAATGTTTTCCACTCTTTCCAAGTATAATTTTGATTGTCCAGTAAGACAGATTCATACCAAATTAAAGCTACATTGGAAAATAAAGAAATAAATTTAGAGACAATTTCTTCATCTGGTAATTTATAAGAGTTTTTCAGATTATCAATTCTCTGAACAAAGTGTTTCCAGTAAGATGAAGAGTCACCATCAAAAGTGGGATACTGACTGGGATGGTCCACCTTTCGATTTGATTTATTTAGCATTAATAATTCTTTAAGCTTAGCCAGGTGTTCAGAAATTTCATTATTTACAGAAACAGCTGGTTCATGACCATTAAAAGATTTTTCGCTAGTAGCAAAAGATTTTACAGACTCAATGTTAGTTTGTTTAATGTCTGAAATATGGGGAAGAAAAGAGCTGAATTGTTCAGGCTATTTTCCTTTATTTTTATGCAACGGATGGGCATCATTTTCATCCACACCAAAATGATTGATGGTTAAGGCTGAAAATGTTTCCTGTAAGTCAGACAAATAATTTCTTATCCTTGAAATTTAAGACATTTGGTCATTTATTTTTTCAAGGGATAAAATATTTCTGTCCTCAAAAACTGTGTGTTGGTACTCAGAGCTTTGAAATAATTTTTCAGCTTTTTCTACTCATTGTGGAGAAACTTAATTTCACTTTTCAATGAATAAATCTCCTCAATGAGTGGTTTCAATTCACTCAAGGTTTTATGCAGATGAATATTTTTATCTGAGATAGATCTGTGATCACTTCATATCTGTTTTTGATGGCTAAGAAAAATATTCAAAGTTTCTTTGATTTTGAAATAAGCTGTATCTTGTACAGAATAACTCACTTTACAATGTAATTCAAATTATTTAATCTATAAATTTCATGTACTAATACATCTCTCAAATTTTTGTCTTTCACAACATTAAAATCAAGGGTATCTTTCAATATATCCTCAGAGGATTTTTCAAGCAAGGTATAGACTTCAGGAGAAACAGAATCATTTTTAATTGCAAGGGAAGGATTAATTAAAGAATTAGAAGTCAAATGTAAAGGTTCATCAAATGATAATTTACTAATTACATCATTAGGGCTATTCATCAAAGGAAGTTGTCCCTCCATGGGTTTAACTGTTCTTTCACCATGATCCACAATATTACCTGTGGAAGAATATTTGTTATTATACATACCAACATGTTTATCAAACAAATTACTTACCATGGAAAGGAAGGAAATTTCCCCTGTGCCTCCTTTCTTCTGCCTTTGTGATAAGGATGGGCCTGAGGAGATGGATGGTAGGTTGGTGTCCTGGATGGGCCAAGGTGTTTAACTTCTGGATGCTGAACATTCTGTTTGTAATTTTTCATCAGGTAATCCCATTTCCACTGTTCCACTTGCAGAGTGCTTTGATTTTGAGTGAAAGAGCTGGGTGCCTGATAGGGCTGACATTGAAGCTGAGACTGAGAGGCTGGGAAAGGAGGAGTTGGAACCTGCTTGTGATTTAATAGCTCCTGCATCTGTTTCCAGAGTGTGTCTACTCTTGCCTTGTATTTCATGCTTTCTGACTTCAGTTCTTTTATGTGTCTGGATAGGTTGTTTATTTGTTTTTTCAGAGGGATTTTTTTATTCTTATACCCTTTAGAAGATTTTCCTGACTTATTTGAAGTTTTACTTCTTTTAGAGTAGTTTGGTGAGGGGGGTTTGCCACTTCTCCTGAAATTTCTACGTACTGAAGGGTATGAAAGTTGTTTGTCAGCTGATGAATTCTTGTAAGTTAATTTTGAAGAACCTACAGATTCATTATCAACATCCACTTCAATTTCATCCACACGCAGATTATCCATGCTTTTTTCCAAACTACTGGCCATAAAAACTGTGAACAAAAAATCAAAATGATTTTAATGATTCACATTAGTATTTTCAAAACAAAAAAATAATCAAATGATTTTTAAAAAAATAAAAATTTTAAATTTTATTTAAAAATAAATTAATTAGCAAAAAATGTAATACAAAAATATGTAATTACAAATTATTTTATTAAGAAATAACAATAATTATTATGGGACCAACCAAAAACGTTTAATAAGTCAACCAAAAAATATATTGGTAATATTGGGACTAAGCACTGAGTACTATTATGGTCAACCAATAAATCAAAAAAAATTTCAATAAAAATTATGTTAATAATTTTTTGAATATTTTAATGATCCTCTAGGACTAAGAGTATAGCTCTATTACGGTCAACTAGGAAAAATTAATAAAAAAAATATCACTTACACTCAGTGATTCAGCAATTAAGCCAAAATCACTGTAGTTGCAATAAAAATTTAATAATATAATTGAGAGGTTCAAAGGTTTACCTACTGTAGTGATCAAGAAATCACTTTAAAATATATATAATATTTAATATATTATAAACCAAAAAGGTCAAACCCAATTTCGAAACATGGTCGTGGCAAAAATTGTCTTTTTTGCTTTAGGCGGTCCATGTGTTATGTCTTTTGTCAAAAGGTGTTGTATCATTCAGAAGGGCCTCCAATCGTTGGCAGGTTGTCTAGAAGAAGGAGAAGAAGGAGAAGAAAATGGAAAGGAGTAGCAGGAAATAGGAAGAAGGAATTATAAAAAGGAAATGATAATAATTTAAAATTTATAAATTGAGGAAAATAAAAAAATAAGAAATAAAGAAATGCAATGACACTTTATGAGGAGAGACACAATTGGAGGTTTTAATTTATTTATAATATATTTATTTTAAGTATTTCAAATGTTCTGTGTGGCTAACAATTATTATTACTAATATACTTAAAGCAACCTTAATTAATTATTTAATATTTAAATTAGAATTATAATACTAATAAAATAACAAATAATGTATATATATGTATTTAAAATATGTTTGAGTATGAGTAATACGTGATGAGGCTACAGGGGGATACCCATGGCCTTTATATAGGGAAGGGGCCCTCTGAGGTGTTACATTAATGTATATAAATTTAAAAAATAAAATAAAAAAACATGTAACAAAATTTGAGTAAGTGCAAGGGAACCCATGAAACAATCAACTAACACACATGAGTAAGATCCTAAAATTCCCAATATTAATCCTAAACATTTACAATAAAATTAGGAAGTAATTATATAAGTTTGAGACGCAATAAAACAATTATTTTAATTTAAAACATGTCTGATAACTCTTCTAAAGAAACCAATTTTAAGTGAAACATAAAAAGGAACTTATTTCAACACATAAAAATAGTGTAATTAATTAATTTAGTAGAAAACATGAGTAATTAACTATTCTAACTACTATTATTAGTGTAAAAATTATTTTAAGTTAAAAAAAATACTTATTATAACAAAATTAATAATTTATTTAATAAAGTGTTTTAACTTGTTTAATACTTTGATGACACAATTATGAATCAAAATGCGCCCAATATTATTGTTTAATAAAATATGTAAGGCTTTATTTAATATATAAATTTAATTAATTAATTTAATTACATTATAAATTAATTTTTCACTTATAATTATAATATATGTTTATAATTAATTAATTATTAATGTATATTTATTAAATACATAAAAATGGGCCATAATTTATAGAATATAAAGTTTATTATGCTTAATTTAAATGTTTAAATAATTAATATAACAATAAAATTAATATAACACATATTTTACTTATATTTAATAAGAGACTTATATAATTTTATTGTGCAATAAAATATTAATTTGTAAACATAAAATGCATATTTTACCCCCTCTTTCAGGTCCAATAAATTAACATAACATTTACTGTGTTCCTGGTACAGCATGGCTGAAATTTCTCTATTCAATTTTTATAACTCATTTTTTTCTTTTACTTTTTTCTTATTTATATTTTCTTTCAGCCTGTATATCCCCAGGACTGAGTAAAAAGTACTTATAAGTTATGCTAAACACATGAACTAGACATGGGAATAATAAATAAGAGTACACAAATAGTATACATAAGTAAAATTATGATAATACACAAAAAAATGCCATTATAACACCTTATATACACGCATATATCCACCTTTTATAGGTCTTATGTACTTAATATTAAGTTGGAATATGTTAGGGTAATCTTAAGAACCTTAATTATAAGGCTACATAATTTTTAAGTACACTTAAAGCTGTTATATTCATTGTTTTATGCAAAAAACAAGAAATGCGCTTTATTTCACTTAAAAGTTGACTATATGCGCTATAAAATTGAGAATATCAAAATTGCGCTTTGACAGATCAATTGGGCTCATTTAGAACTATTGATTTGGCTATTTAAATGCATAAAAATAACACTTTTCAAATTTGGTGTTTTTTATGCCAGAAATGGCTTCTGTGTACTGGCCACATACTGCCTGCTTTTTTCCTGTGTGAATAGCTTCATTTTTAGCAAAGTTAGCTTTTTCAAATTACCCCACATTCTACGCCCACTGTGGGGAAACACACTAAAATAGGCAACAGGCGCTTATTTAGTGTCCTAGCTTAATTAATAATGCATTGACATTGTTTATATGCACTAATTTCATTAATAACCTCACTCTTGGCACTTTATTTCATCACCACGCTTAAATTCGCCTAATTTTAGTCAAGGATTTACCCGTGCAAGCGCCTGCCAAGAACTGCATGTAGTTACCCCACATCTCACGCTCTTTTTTAAGCTTTTGGGTGGTTTCTCAGTCAGTTTTGGTTATTTTTGAATGGGAATTTCACATAGTATAATGTCAGGATTAGCCCCATTATTTCTACAGTAAATCCCCCTTATTATTAAGCTATTATTAACCTTAAAAAGTCTCCTTTAGTCTTTAATATTATTGTTTTATACGCATATACTCTCTTTTTGTCTTTTTCTTTAATTTTGATGGATTTCCCTTATAATTACAGGATTTTTGCGGTTGTTACTCTTCTAATTATGTCATGGGTTACTTGGAATGTTGATGGGAATGTCTATTAGTTGTTTAGAGGCGTCATTAACTGTGTATTGGGTGGTACATCAAGGGAATCATTGGGGAACTCAGTGTGTATAAAAGGAGGAGGTTTTTGGGTTGTATTTTTTCATTCTTTATCATTACAATTTAACCAATATAACCAAATCAATTACAATACATATCAATTAGTACTTTTATAAGACTTTTGATAGTATCTGAATTTATATAATCTATTTTTCTACCAACTATAAAGATTGTAAGCCATATATAAGAATAGTGAGAATTATATTACTGAGACCTTTATATTTGATTATATTTTACAACTTAGTGGATTAAAACTACAGTATTCATATAGGACCATTAAAATCTTCTAGACAACTGACTATTCAAGCTAGTTCACGTCCTTGTACTTGACCTTAGCCTGACAATTGGGGGCCTTTCCTCAAGAATTCTGTTATAATCCTGTAAGTGAAATTTTCAAAAGAAGGTGCACGTAAATAATATCCCTATAGAAATATTTGGATAATTACAACAGGTTGGGGTCACTTATATAGTGATTTCAGAAAAAGAAGACCTGTTATATAATAAAATTGTGATATTGAATCATCAATTTTACCACTAATTTAACATATAATTGTTCTTAGTGGGAGTCTGTCAATAGACCAATTAAATTTGTGATCTTTGCAGATAATAACCAATTAAACTGATTAATTGTTTTCTTTTTACAGGACTCTTAATCCCTTTTTATTGGTTTGTAAAATTCATTTAATATTTAGATAGAATCTTACTAACAAATTTTCTTTTTTAAAATATAAATACACGGCTACATATTGTAGGCCAGTTATATCAAGTGACCACATAAAAAAGCATATTTGACTTTTGGCACTTAAAGATTCACTTAATACCAATAAGTAAGCAATAAAATTGTCTTCAGTGGTATTAATAAATACTGATTAAACTCCTTTTTGAAGTTCTTCAAATCTAAACTTTCAATTCTCTAAAAATTCCACGTAAAAATGTGTGACAACAATGACATTGTAAGTAATAGGGCAAAACCTTATAACTTAAGAACTAGAGCTGAAAGACCTGTTACAGGAAATCCAAATGGAGGGTCAAGAATCACCAGTAACAATAAACAACACCCCACCAATGTCCATGGAGGAAAAGGAAAAGCTCTTAAAAAAAATGTCAATAAAGAAGTCCAAAAACACCTTACAAGAGCAAATTCACTCCCTCTCAACCCTACTGAATACACTAACAATAAGAGTAAACAATATGTTAGACCAGATCAACAATCTGGAGAAAAGGGCGGCACAGGGCTTTATAGAAGTCAACCAGGCTCTAGTGGATATAAGGTCTCATCAACAACCAGTGGCACCAAATACCACAGCAAAACCTCCAGTCCCAGAAGAGGACCAAAAGATAACTGTAAGAAAATGGAAGTGGGATTGGTATGCCCAAAACTACAACAGTCCTCCTCAACAGGGATCCAGCAGTCACCCTTACAGGGGAAAGCCAAGGAGAGGCAGGGGAAATGGAATAAGACCGTGGTAAGTCATCCATCTTCTCAAAATCAATTATATAATCCTAACAATGAATTACTTATAGGTAATGAAATTGATAGAGAGTTATTGGATATAATTGATAAGGATTTAAAAAATTATTCATTTGAAAATAACATGTTAGACTTGTCATTACATTAGGACAATGTACATAGTTTTATTGATCACCAGGAAAATACTATTAATATAAAAATGGAATCAAATGAAGAAAAAATTGACCCTGATGATGAATCTTCTGAATTGGAAACAGACAAAATTGAATATTTTCTGAAAGAAAATCCAATGGAATCAAAAATAATTAGTAAATTATTATTAAGAATTGAAAAATTGGAAGAATTCTTTAGAGAGTCCAACAATAATACAGAAAGTGTATTATTAAACATCACACAATCATTGAGTACAACAGCCAATAAGTTAAAAATTATTGAGAATTCAAATAATGAATTTATCAATGAAAACAAAAGATTAAATTCTGAGATTAAAAATTTAGAAATTAAATTAGAACATTCTCAGAATATTATGGCCACCATAGAGGGACGTGTAAAATTGTCTTTTTCAAATGTAAATGATACTTTAACTCATGTACCTGTAATAAAAGATAGGTTACAAAGAGTAGAAATTGAGGTAGCCAACATTTTGAAAAATACTGAAACAATAAAGGATAATACCTCTTATGTAGAAAGAGTACCAGTTTTTATAAAACACTCTGATGATAAACCAATGATGGAACATGAACATAGTGTCATGGGCTCTGAGAATATAAAATCAGTAAAAGATGAAACTAATGATCATCTTTCTAAAGTGAGTGAATTACTCAATATTCCTCAGGTTAGGGAAGCTAAAACTAGCCAAAAGAACTGGCCTAAGTTAGATCAGTACCCTTCTTTTGACGGGGATTCAAAATCTGATTGGCAACAATTCATACAAAGAATTGATAACTTAAAATTTTCATATAAATTACCTGATGAAGAAATTACTTCAAAGTTAATATCTTTATTTACAGATGTGGCCTTATTATGGTTTGAATCTGTATTGAGTGAGGGTATTAATTACTCCTGGAATGAATGGAAGGCACTAATTGAAAGGCAATTTGATGGCCCAAAATTTAGAATCACTCAACAAAGACTGTATGAAAGGGCCAGATATAATCCAAATGCTGGAGATAAACCCATGGTCTTCTTAATGAATTTAATAAAAATCATGAAAGCTATGGATCCAAAAATGGATTATGAAGAGTGGAAAGAAAAAATAATATACAAGTTGCCTATATCAGTTAGAGATATTATTGTAGCTAGAACTGAGACTGTCAGAGACACCTCTGGATTCATTAATATATGCAATGAGATATTATTAAACCACAAGTATGAAACCAAGTATAGTAATTACAGACAAAGTGTTGACGTGGTAAAACCTACTACAAGTAAGTTACCAGTGGAAAAGAAAAAACCTTCAGCTCCCCTTGTCCCTAATAGACAAGAAAATAACACTTGTTACAAATGTAATGAACCTTGGGTTAAAGGTCACACGTGTAAGAAAAGAATAAATGTTATTGAAACCTCACAAAATTCTGAACCTAGTAATCATGAAGATGAGAATGTGGAATCCAGTGAGGATTGCAAGAGTAACATATCTTACAGTGATGATGAAAATGAGATATTTGTATTAGAACAGGATATAATGTTCCTGAATGATGCTATACCTCATACAGACACATCTATAACTTCCATAGAGGAAGCTGAAATAATTAAAGATGTATCTCATGACACTTACAAAATAACACCTATCAGAGCACCTATTATCATATGTGGAAAAGAAATGAATGCCATTCTTGACACTGGGGCTGCAGGTAGTGTAGTTTCACTTAATGCATTAAGGAAACTTGATAGTAAGTACCAGGAAAAACTAGAACCGGTTCAGACAAAGAACTGGAGGGGTTTTGGTTCAGTATTAAATCCAATTGGCAAATACAAAACTGCTGTATTCTTTAAATATAATAATGGATATGTTAGAGCAGTTTGTGAATTTGTAGTAATGGATAATAATAACTGTAGTGATTGGTTTATTATTGGCAATGATTTATTGACAAAATTTGGCATTAAACTAGATCCAACAAACAGTTGTTTCACCATAGGGGTGAATGGTAAAAGGAAATTCAAAATATGTTCTGAAAGTTTAGTATATGCCATTTCTCCTAGAGAAGAACAACTGCAAGGTGGAAGAACCACCAATGAAGTGGGTGAATTGGAAAATGAAATCCAAAAAGCCTCTTTCAGTCCTCAACTCTCAAAAATTGAACAAGAAGACATTTTGAGATTGATTAAATCATATCCTATGGCATTTGCTCATGGATCAAATGAACTAGGATTGGTCAAAGACCATGAGATGAAAATCTCTCTAAGCTGTGATCTGGATAATATTCCTGGAAGCTTAAAAAAGAAACCTTACCCAGCATCTCCTGCAAAAAGGAAAGATATTGAAGACAATATAAAATTGTTATTGGAAATGGGTATTGTTGAAAAAGTGGACACAACACCTAAGTATTGTGTCATTTCACCAGTATTAATCTCTTATGAAAAAGATAAGGCAAGATTATGCGGTGATTATAGAGCTCTGAATACATATACAGTAGATGATATTTACCCTCTACCAAGAATAGCTTCTATCCATGCTACCTTACAAGGAGAAAAATATATTTCCTGTCTGGATGGGAACAAGGGTTACCACCAGATTCCTGTGGAAAGAAATTCTCAAAATTACTTATTAATAACCACACATATGGGTATATATAAGTATGTGAGAATGCCATTTGGCCCAAAGAATGCCCCTTCAGTCTTCCAAAAATTGATGGATAGTGTTTTTCATCAGGAAATGGTTGAAGGATTGCTATTGGTCTATATTGATGACATCATAGTGTTTTCAAAAACATATGATGAACATTTAAATCACCTGAAAAGAGTCTTTCAAAAAATGGATGAAATTAATATGAATATTGCATTAAAGAAATGTAAGTTTGGATTTCAATCCTTGAAAGTTCTTGGACATGTTGTATCTGGATTACAAATTTGTGTTGACCAGAATAAAGTAGCAGCAATTAAAAACATTGGGATACCTAAAAATGTAAAAGAGGTTCAAAGTTTTTTGGGTATGTGTGGATATTATAGACAATATATTAAAAATTACCAATCCATTGCAGCCCCTTTAACAACATTAATCAGGAAGAATGAAGCTTTCATTTGGAATAATGAAAGACAACACGCCTTTAATAAATTAAAAGAATGTTTAATGTCAGCTCCAATATTGGGACTGCCAGATTTCACCCTACCTTTTATCTTGTATACTGATGCAAGTTTCATAGGTTTAGGTGCTGCTTTACAGCATAAACAGATAATAAATGGAAAATTATCTGAAGTAGTTATCTGTTATATATCCAGAACCTTAAGAAAAACAGAATTAAGGTATGGTGCCACACAGCTAGAATGTTTAGCCGTGGTGTGGGCTTTGGAGAAGCTTCATTACTATCTGAAAGACCAGAAGTTTGAACTTATAACAGATTGCAGTGCAGTAAAATCATTACTAAACATGAAAACACCTAATAGGCACATGTTTAGATGGCAACTAGCTGTACAAGAGTACAGAGGAAGAATGACAATCACTCACAGAGCAGGAACATTGCATTCAAATGTGGATTTATTATCCAGAAGTCCTTTGCCAAATGATGCTGACAACCCAGCTTATGTACCTGAAAATGAGGTTATACATATATTTGGGATTTATATAGTGGATTTAGAAGAAGAGTTTATGCAAACTATATTGGAAAATTATTCATCTGATAAAGATTTGTCTAAACTATCTACCATTCTTAATGATCCAACAAATGCCTCCATGAGTGCATTAATTAAAACCTTGCCTCCAAAGTATAAAAATGTGTTGGAAAAAGGTAAACTATCAATTGAAGATGGATATATATATTACAGGAAAAAGTTAAGCAATGTAATAGTAATACCACCTTCTATGAAAGAGTTAACGTTGAGTACTTGTCATGATGACATCTTAGCTGGTCATTTTGACTTTTACAAAACATTAACCAGAGTTAAAAATACAGCCTGGTGGATAAACATGAAAGAGGATGTACAAAAATACATTGAAACATGTGACTCTTGTCAGAAATCTAAAAGATTAACTGGGAAGAGAGCTGGGTTGTTACAACAAATAGAGCAGCCAAAAGCTCCATGGGAAATTATAAACATGGATTTTGTAACTGGCTTGCCATTAGCAGGAAAAGAAAGTTTCAATTCTTGCTGGGTAATAGTGGATAGATTAACAAAAATGTGTAAGTTTATCCCTACCCATAAAGAGGTATCTGCAAAAGACTTGGCATTACTATGGTGGACTCAGATGATGAATACTGCTGGGTTCCCCAAAGCCATAATCTCTGACAGAGATCCTAAATTTACTTCAGAGTTCTGGACATCTTTGATGGAAGTATCAGGTTGTCAATTAAAATTGTCTACAGCACACCATCCACAAACTGATGGGCTGGTTGAGAGGATGATACAAACTCTAGAATACATGATCAGAAGATATTGTGCCTTTGGATTAGAATACAAAGACAATGAGAAATTCACACATAAATGGGTAAGTTTAATTTCTGGCCTTGAATTTGCTTATAACAGCACAACTCATTCTGTAACAGAGAAGAAACAATTTTAACTCTGGCTGGGATATGTACCAAATACCCCAGTAAATCATTTAAATAAATTACCAAGGTTGGATATACACCCTGGCACTAAATCCTTTATTCATATGCAACAAATGTGTAGAAAGCATGCAGAAGAATGCATCCAAAAAGCATTTGAATATGAAAAGAAAAGGTGGGACAAATCTCATACAGAATTTGAATTCAAAAAGGGAGATGAAGTCCTCATATCAACACTACATTTTAACTTACAAGGTAATGTTAAATTAAAGGATCCCTTTGTAGGACCTTTTGTAGTAAATAAAATGGTTGGGAATAATGCAGTGGAAGTCATATTATATGCTCCATATGATAGGAAACATCCAGTTTTCCCTATCTCATTATTGAAACCTTACCATGCAAATGATCCTGACTTATTTCCAAAAAGAAGGGGAAGGCCTAAAAAGCAACCTGAAGAAATTGTGGAAAAAGCAGAGATTGAAAAAATACTCAAGAAAAGAATCCTTACTAAAGAAAAGGAACTGAGTATTTACTAAGATTTAAAGGGAAATCAAACGAATTTGATAAATGGATACCTGAAAAAGAAATTTCTAATTTATCCACCCTTCTTAAAAAATTTAAACAGAAATAAATTTCTGTTCAACCAGCTGAGGGGTTAAAAACCAGTACTCATAATATTTTATTATGTTTTATTTCTTTAAAGTTGAATCTTTAATGCTACAGATTTATTCTGAATACCTGAAAATTATAAATTAATAAAATAAAATGTATAACTTATTATTTTTTTTATTGTTTTTTTTGGGTGGGCGAGTGTCAGCCTGTATATCCCCAGGACTGAGTAAAAAGTACTTATAAGTTATGCTAAACACATGAACTAGACATGGGAATAATAAATAAGAGTACACAAATAGTATACATAAGTAAAATTATGATAATACACAAAAAAATGCCATTATAACACCTTATATACACGCATATATCCACCTTTTATAGGTCTTATGTACTTAATATTAAGTTGGAATATGTTAGGGTAATCTTAAGAACCTTAAGTATAAGGCTACATAGTTTTTAAGTACACTTAAAGCTGTTATATTCATTGTTTTATGCAAAAAACAAGAAATGCGCTTTATTTCACTTAAAAGTTGACTATATGCGCTATAAAATTGAGAATATCAAAATTGCGCTTTGACAGATCAATTGGGCTCATTTAGAACTATTGATTTGGCTATTTAAATGCATAAAAATAACACTTTTCAAATTTGGTGTTTTTTATGCCAGAAATGGCTTCTGTGTACTGGCCACATACTGCCTGCTTTTTTCCCGTGTGAATAGCTTCATTTTTAGCAAAGTTAGCTTTTTCACACTATAATTACCCCACATTCTACGCCCACTGTGGGGAAACACACTAAAATAGGCAACAGGCGCTTATTTAGTGTCCTAGCTTAATTAATAATGCATTGACCTTGTTTATATGCACTAATTTCATTAATAACCTCACTCTTGGCACTTTATTTCATCACCACGCTTAAATTCGCCTAATTTTAGTCAAGGATTTACCCGTGCAAGCGCCTGCCAAGAACTGCATGTAGTTACCCCACATCTCACGCTCTTTTTTAAGCTTTTGGGTGGTTTCTCAGTCAGTTTTGGTTATTTTTGAATGGGAATTTCACGTAGTATAATGTCAGGATTAGCCCCATTATTTCTACAGTAAATCCCCCTTATTATTAAGCTATTATTAACCTTAAAAAGTCTCCTTTAGTCTTTAATATTATTGTTTTATACGCATATACTCTCTTTTTGTCTTTTTCTTTAATTTTGATGGATTTCCCTTATTATTACAGGATTTTTGCGGTTGTTACTCTTCTAATTATGTCATGGGTTACTAGGAATGTTGATGGGAATGTCTATTAGTTGTTTAGAGGCGTCATTAACTGTGTATTGGGTGGTACATCAAGGGAATCATTGGGGAACTCAGTGTGTATAAAAGGAGGAGGTTTTTGGGTTGTATTTTTTCATTCTTTATCATTACAATTTAACCAATATAACCAAATCAATTACAATACATATCAATTAGTACTTTTATAAGACTTTTGAATAGTATCTGAATTTATATAATCTATTTTTCTACCAACTATAAAGATTGTAAGCCATATATAAGAATAGTGAGAATTATATTACTGAGACCTTTATATTTGATTATATTTTACAACTTAGTGGATTAAAACTACAGTATTCATATAGGACCATTAAAATCTTCTAGACAACTGACTATTCAAGCTAGTTCACGTCCTTGTACTTGACCTTAGCCTGACATTTTCCTTCCATTTTTTTCTTTTTTTTTCTTCCCTATTTTTTTTGTTTTATATTTTTTTCTTCACTTTTTTCTATTGATTTTTTTTTATTTTCATTTTATATTATTTTTTTATATTTTCATTTTTTTTCTTCTTTTTTTATAATTTTTTCTTTTTCTTTAAATTTTTTTTCCTTTTTCTTTTTTTTTCTTTTCTTTCTTTTTCATTTTGTTTTTTATTCTAATTTTTTTTTCTTTTCTTTTCACTTTCTTTTTCTTTTAATTTTCATTGTTTTTAATTTCTTTTCTTTTTCTATTCTCTTTTTTTCATTTGTTTCATTTTTTATTAAGTTTTTTTTTTTATATTTTTTTAATTGTTAAATTATTTATATTTCATTTAATTTTTCATTTAATTTTTTTCTTTTTCATTTTTTTTTGGTTTAATTTTTTTATTTTTTATTTTAATTATCATTTTGATTGTTTTCATTGTTTTCATTTCATTTTCTTTTCAATTTTATTTTTGTTTTTTTCTTTTCTTTTCATTTTTTTTTTTATTTTTTTACTTTTATTTTTTTATTTTTCATTTAATTTTCTATTTTATTTTTTCATTTTATTTTTTATTTTTATTTTTTATTCTTTTTTATTTTATTTTTTTTCTTTTTCATTTTTTTTTCAATTTAATTTTTAATTCAATTTCTCCTTTTCTTTTTATTCAGGCTGATTTCAAGTATAGAGACATGAATAGACTGATTTAGTTTTTTTTCCCGAAGATTTTAAAGGTCCTAAATGAATGCTGTAGTAAAATTACAATAAGTATTAAAATATAACTCAATATACTATTCAAAGACTATATAAGTACTATTGATATGTATTTTAATTTTATTGGTTAAATTTTTTAACTGTAATGATAAAGAATGTATAAAGTATGACTAAAGCCCTTCTCCTTTAATACCCAATAATTTATCAATGTATCCACCTGATTTACCAGTCCTAAACACAGATAATGATTCCTCATTCTAGCTAATAAACCCTTTTTAAAAACATGAGGAGCAAAAGATTACATAATTTGTATGACATCACCTGCTAAAATCCTGGAGTAATAGTGATAATCCAAAAAAATAAAAGAATAAGCAAAAAGAGAGTACATGCATGTAATAACTTTAAATAAAAGACAAAAATATAACAAATAACAATAAATATTACACAATATTAAGGTGGATTAGCTGTCAGCCAGGCTACTAGACTTACCCAGTGAAATAATTATATATTTACTGGATGAAGCCGCACCTTATACTTTTAATTATTATTTAATTATAATTTAGTTACATTAAAATTAGTTATAATAAATTAACTAATTACAGAGTGATAAAATTAAAAAATTAAATAAATAATTAAAATTAAAAATATAAAATTGTCCCTTATATTTTTCTCTAACACCGTGCTCATTTGACAGTTTAGAAAAAATAAAATTTTTATATCAAAATATAGATATTAAGATAAAATAAGATTTTAATATTCAAATAATATTAAATATATACAAAAAATTTAAATTTCTTATTTAGAATTGACTTCTACAGTAAATATTAAATAAATTGATGTATTTCTGACATACTCTGTAAATACATCTTTTTGACACCTTCTTTTTAGAATAACTTTATTATTTGAAATACTCCTTCTGGAATATTCTTTTCTCTCTCTCATACTACTGTTTTTAGAATTTGATTGCCGTGCTTTGTCTCTCCTTTGCCTATAAAAGGCCTCTCTTTTTGTTGTCTTTTAATCATCCTTTTTACCAACTTACTTACTACTACAACTTCAATATAATACTTATTTTCTTATATCTTATATCTTTAGTATTTACAAGGACGTAATTCTAATCTATAACTTATAAAAATATTTTAAATCTACCTCTTATCATTGAGTAAAACATCATCTTTGATTGAGAAATACGTACTAAATTATTTAGAGTCCAAGTAATCCTTAAAATCTTCATATAAACTCCATACCAAAGCTTCTAGACCAAAAGTGAACCTTGAAAATTGGGATTCTTTCCAAAATATCGACGGTGCAACGTTACTTGAGGCGTAATTAAGGGGACCATCGGCGTACAAGTACCTGTAAAGGACGAGAGAAGGCAAGAAAACGACGAACGTCATACGTCACGTGATAAAGTTTTTGCTGCGAACGGGAATCGAACTGCGCTCCAGAACTTAAATTCATATACTGACTAAACATTGTATATATCGTGGTAATTATTGTTATTACTATTTGTGGGTTACTCTTTACTCTTCATTTGCTACGTATTTCATTTTACTCAGCACTCTGTAAGTGGCATTAATTTGCTCATTATGCAGGGGGAGGTGTCTGGTAATTTGGAATTTAATTTTATTATTATATTTTTATTTTATTTTTCCTGGTTGACCATAATAGAGCAATAACTGTTCTTAGTCCCAGAAGTAATAAAATAATTATATTCTAATATTAATTATTATCATTTTTCAGTTGACAATTGTCCTGATTAATTTGAATTTTAATTGTTCCAGTTGACAAATTGTCCTGAAAATAATATTTTTTATTAATAAAATAATTATTATAATTTTTCAGTTGACATTTGTCCTGATTAATTTAAATTTTAATTGTTCCAGTTGACAAATTGTCCTGACAATAATATTTTTTTTAATAAATAATTCACATTTAATTACTTCAGTTGACTTTGAGTCCTGGTAATCCAATAAATCTTTTTAATTAATAAAACTCATATTTAATTACTTCAGTTGACATTAAGTCCTGGCAGTTAAGTAATCAGTTAAAATAAATTTTTTTTAATTAATAAAGATTCATATTTGATTGCTTCAGTTGACAATAAATCCTGGTAATAAATTAGTTGATTTAAATCCTGAAAATAAAAAATTATTAATAAAAATTCTAATTTATTTCTACATTTGATTATATTATAATCCTGGTTTTAATTTTTTTTTAAAATTAATTTTATTTAAGTTGATTTTTATCCTAAAAAGATTTTTTTATTATTTTTATTTTATTTCTGTTAAATAAAAATTAAAAATAAAGACTAATTAATTTTGTCTCTTTCCGTCATTTCAGTAGAATATTAAAATGACTGACCAAAGTGGTTTTGCTGCACGTGAAGAAGAACTAGACTTAATTGATTATGATGAGCCTACTTCTGTAAGTTCTCCTTTAACAAGAAGAATTTCTCAAACTAATAAATACTTGCCCCAAACAGGATGTAGAGATGGAAGAAGTAGAAATCCTAGTGGACAATACTCAGGATCAGAAGCCCATGACAAACCCACCAGAAGAGCTTCCAAAAGGCTTCAGGATAAAAAAGATGCCGTTGTCTCAGCAGGTAAAGAATCTGTCTACCCACATAAAGGAGTTAAGGACAGACAGCTTGAGACTAAAGGTAAGGGTAGATGCCTTGGAAGAAAAGGTGAGAAGAACAGATACTTTTCTCCAAGAGAAGAAGAAACCTCTTCCTCCCAGGGATTAACAACAATTGGCTCCCCAATCCCAAGAGATGGTGGAAGTGTCCAAGTGGCAGTGGGACTGGCTCAACACTCAGTGGGACTACTTGGCTCAAAAGCAGCATCAGTTACCTCAGGTAGGTCCATCAAGGCCCACCCAGGTCAACCCCACTCCTCCCCACCCTTATCAAGGAGGCAAAAGAAGAAGGAAGCCCAATATGGTGATACCCAGCAAACCCTGGTACGTCCCTCTATTGATTCTCAAGTGCCTTTTCTTGTGGCTGACTCTGTTCCTTCAGGTAAATCTGGAAGGCAGGATGAAACCTTGAGACCTATAGAGGCTGGGAATAGTAGACAGATATCTCATGTATCTAATCCATTTCTTTTAATTGCTACCTCAATGATTAATCCTGATATGGCTGTTATTGATCAAACTCTTGACCCTGAGTTCTATGAGAGTCTTGAAAGTTACTCAGTTTCCTTATTGAGAAACACTCCAGATGTAGCAAGAATTAATGATGAGCACTTGAGAGATATTATTGCCAAGCAAAATCATATAATGAACAATATGCAATTGACTCAGAGATATAATAGTTTGTTAACTGATCAGGGTTATCAAGCATTAAAGAGTGAAGCACAGAGAGTCACTTATGAATTTTCTCATTACAAAGCAACCCATGAAAAGAAAATTGCTTTATGGCAAAATATAAAAAATGATTTGTCTAAACTAAAAGATACTGTATCTTCCTGTTGCCAGGAGGTAGAGATAGATAAGATAAATCTGAAAAGATTGAGTTACCATTTGTCATCTTTTCAACATAAAAATCAATTATCTTTTGCAACTATCAATGAAAGTTTATCTAGTCTTCCAAGAATGAAAACAAGACTAACAATCATTGAAGAAAAATTAAACTCATTGTTAAATGACCAAAAATATTCTGACATTTCTGTGAAGGAACATATAGTGCAGGATGCTCAACCAGTACCTGTGGCTAGTTCATCTAAAATAAAAATAGATCCAGAAATACCTGTTGATAACACTGAGTTTCCATCAAAAACTGATGATGCACCAGGATCTGCAACAGAAGGATTAAACAATGAGATTTCAGCACAATTAGAGAAATTACAGCTGCTTCTTACTCAGAAACAAGCTAGTACTAGGGAGACTCCTTCAAATCAAAATAATTGGCCAAAACTTGACCAGTACCCAACATTTGATGGTGATTCTTCTTCTGATTGGCAACAATTTATTTGCAGAATTGATAATTTAAAAAATTCTTACAAACTCCCAGATGAGGAAATTGTGTCCAAGTTAATTTCTTTTTTCACTAATGTTTCCCTGATGTGGTATGAATCTGTTCTCCTGGATGGGAATGACTACTCATGGGAGGATTGGAAGAAATTAATTAAAGCACAATTTGGTGGCTCCAAGTTCAGAATGGCTCAACAAAGGCAGTATGAGGAAACTAGATATAGCTCTTCTACTGATAAACCTATTGAGTTTTTAATGAAACTTTTAAAAATCTTAAGGGCAATGGATCCAAATATGGAGTTTGATTTATGGAAGGACAGGATCCTCTATAAATTACCAATGTCTCTGAGAGACTTGATAGTGTCTAGGACTGAGTTCTCCAAAGAACCCTCTTCTTTCATTAATACTTGCAATGAGATACTTCTAAACAATAAGTATGATGCAAGAAGATTCATTCCTAGGACCCCTTTGGAGAAACCCTCCACTTACCAACAAAAACCTCTGGAAAAGGTTGGTAAACCTTCTGCCTTTGTTGCACCAAAGAAGTATGCAACAAACACTTGCTTCAAGTGCAACAAGCCTTGGCAGAAAGGCCATGTTTGTGACAAGAAGATAAATCTTTTAGAACAAACAGAGGAGCATGCTGATGACACAGTGGCACTGGATGATACATCAAGTGATTGTGCCAGCAATATTTCATATGAATCTCAACAAGAAATCTTGATGCTGGAAGAAGATATTCATTATTTAAATACTATTGACATTGATAATAATGATTTATCTACAGTTGAGGATGCTGAGATCATAAAGAACATTGAGGATAACTCAATTGTTATTGCCCCTCTTAAGGCACCAGTCTTGATCAATGGAACCAGCATTGAAGTTGTTCTGGATTCTGGAGCTGGAGGAAGCGTAGTATCTGAAAGAGCACTTGCTTCAGTAGATCAAGACTATAAATCTAAACTGATGCCTATCATTTCTGAAAATTGGAGAGGGTATGGCTCTGTTTTGTCCCCCATTGGTAAATTCAAAGCCACAGTGTTTTTTAAATATAACCATGGTTTTGTAAGAGCTATTTGTGATTTTGTTGTCATGAAAAATGATAACTTGAGCAATTGGTTTATTGTAGGGAATGATATTTTAACCAAGTATGGCATAAAATTGGATCCTTCAAACCAATGTTTCACAATGGGGATGAATGGGAAGAGAAAATTTAAAATTTCCTCCCCTAAAAAATTATTAAAACCAGAATTGAACACATGTAATTCTGTGGTTCAATATAAAGGAAGATCTACAAAGGAAATGCATGCCCTTATGTTTGAAATTGACAATGCTTCTTTTGGAGAACAACTTTCTGGTGAGGATAAAGATTCCATCATTAACTTGATAAAATCTTTTCCTATGGCCTTTGCTCATGGGTCACATGAAGTGGGATTAGTTAAAGAAGAAATGAAACTTTCATTGTCTTGCCCATTAACTGATATACCACCTAGTTTAAAGAAGAAGCCTTATCCTGCTTCTCCCACAAAGAGAAAAGATATTGAAGATAATATCTTTACCCTTTTAAAAATGAATATTATTGAAAAGGTAGTTGAAACACCTAAATATTGTGTTATCTCACCTGTCCTAATTTATTATGAGAAAGATAAAGCCAGGTTATGTGGTGATTATAGAGCACTAAACACTTATACTGTTGATGATATCTACCCTTTACCTAGAATCAGCTCTATACATGCTACTTTACAGGGTGCTAAATATATCAGCTGTTTGGATGGTAATAAAGGATATCACCAGGTACCTGTTGAGAAAAATTCTCAGAACTTTCTGATGATTGCCACTCATATGGGTATTTATAAGTATATTAGGATGCCATTTGGCCCTAAAAATGCCCCTTCAGTTATCCAAAAAGTAATGGATAACACATTCCATCAAGAGATAATTGAAGGATGGCTGATGGTTTATATTGATGATATCATTATATTCTCAAAAACAATTGAGGACCATCTTAAACACCTGTGTAAAGTATTCCAGAAAATGGATGAAATAAATATGACACTTGCTTTGAAGAAATGTAAATTTGGTTTCCATTCTTTAAAAGTTCTTGGTCATGTTGTTTCAGGCTTACAGATATGTGTTGACCAGAACAAAGTGGCAGCCATACAACAGGTGAAAGCTCCTACAACAGTGAGAGAGCTCCAAAGTTTTTTGTGAATGTGTGGATACTATAGACAGTATATTAAAAATTACCAAGTCATAGCTTTACCCCTTACCCAATTAACTAGAAAGGATGTTGCTTTTGTCTGGAATAGTGAAAGACCAAGAGCCTTTGACACTATGAAACACTGTTTGATGTCAGCACCAATTCTTGCTTTACCTGACTCTGATCAACCATTTGTTTTTTACACTGATGCCAGTTTCATTGGTCTTGGTGCTGCCCTTCATCAAAAACAAGTGATAAATGATAAAGTTTCAGAAGTAGTAATTTGTTATATTTCAAGAACCTTGAGAAATAGTGAATTGAAATATGGTGCTACCCAATTAGAGTGTTTAGCTGTAGTATGGGCTCTAGAAAAGCTTCATTATTACCTAGATGACCAGAAATTTAAACTTGTCACTGACTGCAGTGCAGTTAAATCCCTTTTAAACTTTAAAAAACCTAACAGACATATGTTTAGATGGCAGCTGGCTGTTCAAGAGTACAGAGGGAGAATGACAATTATTCACAGGGCTGGTATTGGTCACTCAAATGTGGATATGTTATCAAGGTTACCTTTACCAAATGATGACTCTGATCTTGCTTATGATCCTGAGGATGAAATTATTCATATCCATGGGATATATGTGGTTGATATGGCGGAAGAGCTATTACAGCTTATTCTGTAATCATATGATAAGGACGCTGACTTGAAAAAGTTATGCACCATATTAAATGATCCAAAGAGTGCTTCAATACAAGAATTAATTAAAACCCTTCCACCAAAGTACCAAAAAGCTTTGGAAAAAGGTAAATTTTCAATTGATGAAGGATATCTATATTATAGAAGAAAGTTGAGTAATGTTATTGTTATTCCTCCTTCTATGAAAGAAATCATCTTGAAAATTTGTCATGATGACATATTAGCTGTACATTTTGATCTTGACAAAACAATGATCAGAATTAACAACACTGCTTGGTGGGCCAATATGTCTGAAGACACAAAATTATATGTTGAATCTTGTGATTCTTGCCAAAAATCAAAAAGATTAACTGGTAAAAGAGCAGGATTAATGCAACATATTGAACCTCCTGATGCTCCATGGAAAATAATAAACATGGATTTTGTAACAGGATTACCTATTGCTGGTAAAGACATTTATAACTCTTGTTGGGTTATTGTTGACAGACTCACAAAAATGTGTAAATTTATCCCTACCCACAAGGATGTTTCCACTAAATAATTAGCTTTCTTATGGTGGTCTCATATTTTTAATACTGCTGGTTTTCCTAAAGCCATAATCTCTGACAGAGACCCTAAATTTACTTCTAAATTTTGGATGTCTCTGATGGATGTTTGTGGTTGTGATCTGAAACTTTCTACTGCCCATCACCCTCAGACTGATGGTTTAGCTGAAAGAATGATTCAGACTTTAGAGGACATGATAAGAAGATATTGTGCCTTTGGCCTTGAGTATAAAGATAATGACAGATTCACTCATGATTGGGTTACCTTACTTCCTGGGTTAGAATTTGCTTATAATAGCACTGTTCATTCTGTTACTCAAAGAAAACCTTTTGAGCTCTGGCTTGGATATGTTCCTAATACTCCTGCCCGAATTCTCAATAACAAAATACCTAAATTGAATATACATCCTGGTGTAAAATCTTTTCTTAAAATGCAACAACTATGTAGAAATCATGCTCAAAAATGAATTGAAAAATCATTTGAATATGAGAAGAAAAGATGGGACAAATCCCATAAAGAATACACTTATAAAAAGGGTGATGAGGTGTTGATTTCTACAGTCCACTTAAACTTACAAGGTAATAAAAAATTAAAAGATCCATTTGTTGGTCAATTTGTTGTCAGAAGAATGATTGGAGATAATGCAGTTGAAGTTATTCTGTATTCTCCATATGACAGAAAACATCCTGTTTTTCCAATATCTCTTTTGAAACCTTACACATCCAATAGTGATTTATTTCCAAAGAGGAGGGGTAGACCAAAAAAACCCCAAATGAAATCACTGAAACAGCAGAAATTGAAAAAATTTTAAATGACAGAATAGTCACTGCTGAGAAAGGTACAGAATACTTATTGAGATTCAAGAATAAATCATCTGAATATGATTCTTGGATACCTGGGAAGGAGATATCTAATCTTTCTACTCTACTAAAAAAGTTTAAAAAGAAAAAATTATAGCATTTTTTTTATTGTTTTTTTTTAGAGTGAGGGAGTGTCAGCCAGGCTACTAGACTTACCCAGTGAAATAATTAATTATTTACTGGATGAAGCCGCACCTTATAATTTTAATTATTATTTAATTATAATTTAGTTACATTAAAATTAGTAATAATAAATTAACTAATTACAGAATGATAAAATTAAAAAATTAAATAAATAATTAAAATTAAAAATATAAAATTGTCCCTTATATTTTTCTCTAACACCGTGCTCATTTGACAGTTTAGAAAAAATAAAATTTTTATATTAAAATATAGATATTAAGATAAAATAAGATTTTGATATTTAAATAATATTATATATATACAAAAAATTCAAATTTCTTATTTAGAATTGACTTCTACAGTAAATATTAAATAAATTGATGTATTTCTGACATACTCTGTAAATTTATCTTTTTGAGGCCTTCTTTTTAGAATAACTTTATTATTTGAAATACTCCTTCTGGAATATTCTTTTCTCTCTCTCATACTACTGTTTTTAGAATTTGATTGCCGTGCTTTGTCTCTCCTTTGCCTATAAAAGACCTCTCTTTTTGTTGTCTTTTAATCATCCTTTTTACCAACTTACTTATTACTACAACTACAATATAATACTTATTTTCTTATATCTTATATCTTTAGTATTTACAAGGACGTAATTCTAATCTATAACTTATATAAATATTTTAAATCTACCTCTTATCATTGAGTAAAACATCATCTTTGATTGAGAAATACGTACTAAATTATTTAGAGTCCAAGTAATCCTTAAAATCTTCATATAAACTCCGTACCAAAGCTTCTAGACCAAAAGTGAACCTTGACATTAGCACTAGAAATGATGGGGTTAATTATTTCAAATTAATATGTGAAGTTCCCATTAAAAAATAAGCAATACAGGCTGAGAAACCACTGAGAAACCCAAAAAACTGATGAGAATATTGGGGTAACTGAATACAGTCCTTCGAAGGCGCTTGCACAGATAAATCCTTTACTATTTTTGGAAAATTTTAGTGTTGTAATGATTTTATGGTGCCAATCTTGAGGTTGTTTATGAAAATAGTGCATATATTGAGGTCAGTGCACTTATAATTAAATTAGGACACTATAAAAGGGCCTGTGCCTATTTTAGCTTGTTTCCCCAAATAAGGGGGTATCAATGTTCAGGGATCCACAATTAAATTAATTTTGGATAAAAATCCTTATACCCCAATTATCTTCCGCAATTATTTTTGCTTATAATTGTGTTATTAGACACTTTGCATCTCAATGTTCACCTCTTATCTGAGATTTTTCTACTTAATTTTACATAACAATATCTTGGACAACTTTCTGTCATAACCACATGTTTCACAACCTTTCGCCATAACCACATCTTGGACTACTCTCTGGATATGCCTTCTACCTTGCTGCGCACTCCCATTCTCATCCCATCCTGTTCATTATATCTGCTCAGACTTTCTTCCCATTTCATCTATTTGATTCTTCTCCTTTTCATCTCACTCTCTCATCTTCTTGTTTCTGCTCCTCTTCATCTTGCTATCTCATCTTCTTGTTTCTGCTTCTTTTCATCTTTAATTATCTTAACATGCCTCATCATCATAGATCTTCTCAAAGGCTTCCATCACCCAGTTGTTATTCAAATTGCACTACTCCCTCTTTCCGCCGCTCTGCTGAGAAATCCAAAACCATTCAACTAAAAAAAGATGAGCATCTCATTCTTATCAACTGGATAAAAACTAAATCTAACTATGATTCTTGTTTTGGTACTGTGTGTACAACTAAAGTAGGACGACCCCCCACATCAAAAGTTAATTTTTATCTTCTAATGGCTAACTAATTACAGAATAAGACTAAGGGAAGAATAGATCTTTTACTGAAACAGATGTCTGAACGTTTCAAGAATTATCAATACAAGTACAAGAAGGAAAATACTCTTTCATCTTCTACTGGTTTTGGTATTACTGACCTTGATATCAGAACGGCCATCAAATCCATAGACAATAAACTTGAATTTTTATGTCCTTAATTTAAAGAGATGGATGATATTTTCAGAGAGAGAGCTGATGTAAGTCCTGCAAACATGTTGGATGGTGAAGATGCTATCTCCAAACATGATGTCAAAATATTTCTTTTTCTTTTTCTTCTACTCAAGCCTCCTCTCATTTAACTTCCACAAATCAAGATATCTTTTCAATAGATCCTTATGGAAATATAAACCAACCTGATCTAACTCAAGTAAGTTTTTTTCTTTTATCTTACCAATTCTTTTTTATTTACATTTTCTTATTTATAAATAGGCTAAAGAACAAACGCTGGAGCCACAATCAACTGAGCCAGAAGCCAGTGACAATGATGAGGAGGATAATGTGACCTTTAAAAAAAGCAAAGGGCTTCAAGTAGTCTAAATTTCCACTCTCAAAGAAGAAGAAAAAGAGATACTTCATCTCAAACCCCTTTTTCTTCTATTGAAGAATTTTTGGAGAAACATGATGCTGGTAAGTGATAACAAACCTATTAATACTTTACTCTGTTTTTCTTCTAATTTTTGTTAATATTTCTTATTACTCTAGAACAAGTGGAAGTTTTTAAAGAGACTCTAAAGTTTGAAAATAAAAAATACAATCTCTCTTTAAGCAGGGATGACAGGGTACATGATTTGGAAGAGAATGAATTTCAACTCTCTTTACGGAAGGATGCTAGGACACAAGTCTTGGAGGAGAGGAAGTACAAACTCTTTTTGTGGAAGGATGATAGGGCACAAGACTTTAGGAGAAGAAATTTGAGTTATCAATAAGTATTGAAAAATAAAAGAAAGAGAAGAAAACACTTGAGCATAAAAACCTCATAGAACAGATGAAATATAAGCTTGATCGTGAAGAAAGTTCCAAGAAGAAAGATTTCTTTATAGAATGTGTTAAAGCTAATAAATCTGTTGAGGAAATTGAATGTTTAAAGAAATTGTTTGATGACTAGTTTGTTTTATTTATCTCACACTTCAATTGTTCATAATTAATTGTACAAAAAAATTTATCTTAATTTCCTGTATTTCTTTACTCTTTCCAGAATTAGTTGAATTTTCATATTTTAATGTTATAAATTCTCTTTTAAATAAAATTTTCAAGAATTTTTAATGTTAAAAATTCTTTTTTACTTAAAATTTTCAAGTTGAATTTAAAAATTTTACAGTCGCACCCCTGCATTTGATTGAAATAAGGGGTGGTTATCACCGAAATTCTTTCAAGTAAATAATTTTGCAAGTGCTATATGAAATATTGGCAATACTCCCCCTTGCATTTTATTGAAGTAAGGGATGGGTATCATTAAAATTTCAAGTCATATTTTTTGAAGTCTCATATGAAAATTTGGCAATACCCTTCCCCCTGTATTTTATTGGATTAAGGTAAGGGTATCACCAAATTTTCATGTCAAAATATTTTAAAAAGTCTGATATGAAAATTTGGAAATACCCCCCCTGCAATTTATTGAATCAAAGAAATAAAATGGAAAAAAAATTGAAAATTGAAAATTTCTACAACCAAATATTTTCACCAGTCCCGATCAAGTTTTCCTATTTTATATAATAGCCAGTAGAGAAACCTAAGGCCCGATACACCATTATATAAAAACATTAATCTATCTTGATGTAACTTTAAAAAATAATTGGAAGAGACAAATCTAAAATTAAATGAAAAAAAATTAAAATTGAAAATTTTTAAAACAAATTATTTTCACCAGTCCCAATCAAGTTTTCCTATTTTATATAATAGCCAGTAGAATGACCTAAGGCAAGATGCACCATCATATAAAAATTGTAATCTATCTTGATGTAACTTTGAAAAATAATTGGAATAGAAAAATCCAAAATTAAATGAAAAAAATTAAAAAGATAAGTAGAATTGAAAAAGAGTAAAATCAAAAGGGTAATTTAAAAAAAAAAGATAAAAATTAAAATTAATAAATAAAATTAATAAAAGAGAAAAAAAAAGAGAAAGAAATTGGAAAAAAATATTTAATGATAGACAAAATAATTTGGTAAACCAGATTCTAAAGCAAGTTGATGGTTTTTATGAAAAGCTTAAAAAAATAATTTTTTAAAAAAATTTTCCAATAAAATATTAAATGGTCCTAAAGAATACCATTATTTCTGTTCTTCTTCTATTTCCTCCAGTTTCAAATCTTTGAATAAAGAATAAATTCATGAAATATATGGAAAAATTAAAAATTACTTATAATAAAAAAATATTTACATACCAAAAGAAACTCCTTGATCATATCCTGGTCTCCAACCAAAACCTTTCATGACACCAGAAATCAGATTTTTATTTGATAAGGGTTGTGGAACCAAAGCCAATTGATAGAGAGTAGAAATTAAATCAGAAATCTGGCAAAAAACTTCATCCTTTTTCCCATTAAATGAATGAACTTCTAAGATGAATTGTGTCAGGCTGAGTTGAAGTACAGAGACGCTGTGGTCTTCCAACATTGGCAGAGACCTTTTTTGTGTTGTTTGGCACTGTTTGTGCATGTCTAAATTGACATCTGTTAAAGAATTGGGTGTTTTTTTGGATTTACTCCGTGAATATTGGGACTGCAGGTATGTGAGTACTATCATTGGATAGCCCCGGTTTTTCTATATATTTCATGTTTTGTTGATATTTTTCATATTCTAAGTTTTAAGGGGTCATTCCCTCATTTTTCAGTTACAAAAGATAGCTGTTTAATTTTGTTTTTTGTTTTATGGTGTAGACAATCCTATAGTACTAGCTATAGGCCTTGACCAACGGAGTTGGAGAAAAACCAGAAAGAAAATCCCCTGTCCCTTTAGAAAAATAGAGTGAGATTTACTTGCTAAAGTAAGTTGGTTCCTGTTTGCTAAAGCCCCCTTTTTAACACACTTGACTGCTTGATGAGCCAAGAAAGTAGTCCCCAGACAGACTACCAGACCAAAGAACTGAAACGTAGACCAATTTCCACACCAGAGAAAGCAAAGATACTTGATGTAGGCTTCAAATCCACACCAGAGACAGCAATAATACTTGATATAGCTTGCAAGACTATACCAGAGAACCTGTTGCCAAAGTTGAGTTAAATGAAGAACTACCCTTGAAACAAACACAGCCAATTGTGGCCAAAAAAAGTGAAAACTGAGTGAGGAACAAGGATATCACCTCCGGATGGTTGTATGATAATTAAAGTTGCCCCAAACTGTCTTATTCACTATGTACACACAGACCACTATCTAAGAGCCCATGCACACCAATGAAATTGGCACCTGTACCAGCCAAATTGAATAAAAAACCCTCCAGAAGCACTCCCCAGCCTTCTAAAACAGAGGCGGGCAGGCTGCCCGACGTCGGAGGAGCCGCCTGAAGCGGCCCAGCCTCCCTGAAGCCAGAAAACCAATAAAAACACCTAATCTACTTAGAAAAATTCACTACAGCTACTAAAACCCTTAAAACACAAAATTACGCTATAACATTGTGACATGAAATATAGAGCTAAATTAGCCCTATCTAATGGTACTAAGCACTTAACCCTAAGACTTAAGGTTAGCCCGTAAAACACAAAAAACAAAGTTAAACAGCTATCTTTTGTAACTGAAAAATGAGGAAATGACCCCTTAAAACTTAGAATATGAAAAATATTATCAAGACATGAAATATAAGAAAGAACTGGGTCTATCCAATGATGGTACCCACATACCCACAGTCCCAATATTCACGGAATAAAACCAAAAAAACCCAATTCTTCAAAAGACGTCAATTAAGACATGCACAAACAGTGCCAAACAACACAACAAAGGCCCCTGAAAATGTTGTAAGACCACATTTTGCCTCCAATTAAGAATGTCCACATTCTTTCTTCATCAAACCACCATGTTCAACCTTCTTCCCAAATTCGCCTCTGAAATGGGTCCTTGCCAATACTGCATTGACAATAATCTAATCTGCACCATCACACCTCCTGTCCATCCATACAAAATGTCCTGTGATGTCTGCCAATCCAGAAAGAAGACCTTCTACAGACCTGGTCCAGTATCTTCTGCAACAGCTTCACCTCCACCTCAACCTGGTCTATCTTCTACCAGCACCAAAAGATCTAGGCCATCCATCTTGATTCCCAGATTAATCAAAAAGCTACACCCTTCTCAGAATAGTGCCAAAACCACTAAAA
The DNA here is from genome assembly GCA_030280995.1 of Hemileia vastatrix. Lineage (NCBI taxonomy): Eukaryota > Fungi > Basidiomycota > Pucciniomycetes > Pucciniales > Zaghouaniaceae > Hemileia > Hemileia vastatrix. The sequence goes on along the minus strand of JASXTE010000010.1, from coordinate 2,220,514 downwards.
CAACAAGTTCCGCCATCCCTGGTCCATCTGATGGTAAAAACTTCCATTTCTTCCTTCCACTTTATAAACTGATGACTTCTTAGTTCCTTCATCTTCTGACAGTGATGATATCAATGTAGGATCCATTGAACCAACAACACCAAACCACTTGCCCGCAATTAAGGCCAAGTTCCAACAACACACATCTCAACAGAAACACCTTCTGCCAAACTACTTACAATCCACTCCTGCTAGAGATCCACAGGACATTGAGAACAGAAGACACTTCATTCACCAGTTCAAGGCTAATTCTGAACACTTTATTTCATCTCTTGATTCCCTCTGTAATTCCACTAATACTTGAGCTTGATTCAGAAAAGAAAATTTGACCACACCCTCTATTGGATGTAACCACAAACAACCCTCAGTTTTAAGTCTTGGGGGACCATCCTCATTTTATAGTCTTGGGGGACTCAAAAACCCTCAATTTAAAGTCTTGGGGGAATCAAAAACCTAAATCATAAACCCAGAACCAGAGATCAACCATATTAAGACACAGAAAAAAAACTAACATTCTGGGGTAATTTTGAATAGAGCTTCCAGCTTATCAATTACCCCCAAACTTGCCTTTGCTACATTTCAGAGGCTCCCCCTGTGGATACCCTCTGCCAATCTTTCTAACCCATTCCAACAACAAAAATCAATTCCTCAGTTTATAGTTTTGGGGGACTACACCATCAAACAATCCTCAGTTTAAAGTCTTGGGGGACTAACACAGTGTTCAGTTTAGAGTCTTGATGGACTATTCTTGAAACTCCTTGAAACCAGCCAGTTTAAAGACTTGGAGGACTAACAGATACCAGATTTCAGATTAAAGTCTTGATGGACTGGCAGAATTTTGCATAAAATAGGCCCAGCAAATTTCATACAGAATACACCTAGAGCCAACCTGCTGAACTTCCACCTTCACTTCATCATCTACCCATCACTGACAAAAATTCTCCTTCTTATCTCTTTCCATCATCTTTTCTCACCACAGATCATGGCTGGATCCCCTGATGTTGAACCCTCCAGTCTTCCTTGCTTCACTGCTCCCAAGGACGATGCCTGCAAGCAGTGAATCCATATGTGCAGACGTTGCACATTCACTCTTCCAACTCTTGAAGCCAAATTCTACAACAGGGCCTGAGATTCTTGCTACTCCAAAAAGAAGAAATGTGACAGAGATGCCAACTACCCTATTCCTCCTCCTTCAACTTCTCATAAATACCTCTCCAGATCCCCTAACAGATCCCCAGAGCTTGGTCCAGCCACTTCATCTTTATCCTCAGCACCATCCAGAAGATCCCGGAACTCAGTTTCCAGAACTCTCCCAAAAAGGCCTGCTTTAACTTCCCAAGAAACAGCTTTTATCTCTGCTAAATTGGTTCCGAAAGCTTCAAAATCAGCTCCTAGGCTGCTAGACCGCGTCCAAGCAGCCCGGCCAACGTCGGGCGGCCCGCCTGCCTCACTAGACAGTGAAAATCAGGCTCAAAACCTCCAAAACAACCAGAAAACAGCTAAAATCCTCCAATCAACAAAATCAACTCCACACAGCCACCTCCTGTTAATATTAGTCAATAATTTATAACCATAATACTTTTACTACATATAGACATATATAGATACATACATTTAGCTATAGAATCTATAAACCTATTAGTAGAGCACGTTTCTTTATCATCATTTACATACATACCCTAACAGCAATGTATTTAGGAATGACCGTTAATCTCTGATTCGGCATTCACTCTTTCTCCTTATTTTTATCTTACGTTATTTTGTTCACTCATATTTCTTTTATCCTAGTTTCTTTTTGTCCTATCTTTTCTTTGTATTGTCCTCGCTCGTCTGTCCTACTCCCTCGTCCACTATTGTCCCACATCATAAGTCCTATTGTCCAACTAACACAATCTGTTGATTGTTATCAGGTAAACTGTATGTGCTCTACGACTGCAATGAATTCACTCTTTCTCCTTATTTTTATCTTACGTTATTTTGTTCACTCATATTTCTTTTATCCTAGTTTCTTTTTGTCCTATCTTTTCTTTGTATTGTCCTCGCTCGTCTGTCCTACTCCCTCGTCCACTATTGTCCCACATCATAAGTCCTATTGTCCAACTAACACAATCTGTTGATTGTTATCAGGTAAACTTTTCTTTTTGTCCTATCTTTTCTTTGTATTGTCCTCGCTCGTCTGTCCTACTCCCTCGTCCACTATTGTCCCACATCATAAGTCCTATTGTCCAACTAACACAATCTGTTGATTGTTATCAGGGTTATGGGCCCAGCGCCCCTGCATTTAATCTAAACTGGCAACCCCTCAATCAATAAATACTGCATCCCCTCCTCCGAGTCCATCTGCCTCCACACAACAAACGTCTACTCCTAGAATGACTTCACCTGCCCCTCCTCCAAATTTTTCTTATCTTCAAGACTCTTCTAATTACTCCGAGATTAAAGGCATCGAAAAATTGAACGATAAAAACTATAGCACCTGGAAAACAGACATTAAATATGCCCTTACTGTGCGAAATCTCGATCAGTTTCTTCTTGAAGACTGCCCTATACCTACCGATTCAGATCTCCTCAATGTCTTTAACATTCGACAAAGGCAAACGAACACCATAATTAAGATGTTCATGGATAGGCCGAATCAACACAAATTCATTCTTGATGATGATATAGTGGAACCGGCACAATTATGGAAACGAATTAGGGATCACTACGCTTCCAAATCGACTCAAAATTGCTCCTATGTTGTCAATCAACTATTCAAAATCAAATTTACAGAAGGGAATTTACTTGAATCAATGAATGAATTTAGAGGGACAATGAAATTACTTCGGGAGGTGGCACCTGACTTATTCAAGGACAACATACTCTCATACATTATGGGGAACTACGTACTCAATCTCTTACCGGAGTCATACCAAACTTCCGCTACAATCATCCTGAGCAAGTACGACATTACCAATCAAAGACCTACGATTGAAAACATCTTCTCTGACATAGAAGCTGAAGTCACCCGTCGAAAAGCTCTAAATCTATCTAACTCTGGTTCAGTCTTGGCTGTGGACACCAAGACCAAACAACTCTGTTCGAAGGGCAAACATAATCCCTTAGCACCTCATTCAGAATCTTCCTGCTTTCAACTTCATCCCGAGAAACGTGACAAATTTCTCAAAAGGAAAAAGGAAAGGGAGAATCGTAGTAATGAAAATTCTCACAAAGTATTGTCAATTATAGACAAATTACCAAACGATCATGCCATACTGGACAGTGGCGCATCATTCTCTATTTTTAATAGTCGAAACTTCTTCGACACTTATCACAATACGAAAACTTCATTGTCAATGGCCAATGGAGATGAGTTAACTGCCCTTGGACAAGGAAAAGCTCTATTTTCATCAAATCTAGGACATAACTTCAAGATTGACAATGCTCTTTATGCACCCGACGTCAAAGCAAATCTAATTTCTCTAGTGGACATCTTATCGGACGGTCGGAGCTTAATTAATGAAAAGGGACGATTTAAAATTAAAGATCAAAACACTACCCTCATGGAGTGTTCTTCAAAAGGACAAATTTTAACATTTCCATTATTTAAAAACTCAGTCTTAAACTCCATCAACAATATCAACACTACAGACGAGAAATTGAGACTTCTTCACCATAGTTATGGACACCCCAATAATCAAATCATGGAAAAGATATCACCAGGTTTGAACTTCTCTGACTTTTCCTGTAAAACATGTGCCCTTGCTAAAGCTCATGTACTACCTTTCTCGGGCACTTTTCCGACTCCTGAATCTCCTCTGGATGTTATTCACATGGACCTATGTGGCCCTATTACTCCCGAATCCAAAGGAGGAAAATCATATTTTCTCCAAATAGTTGACGGACATTCTCGATTCCGACATGTCAAGTTCTTACAACTCAAATCTGAAACTTTCGAAAATTATAAAGAATTCGAAACTCTGGTGGAAAATCAACTGGAGCGTAAAGTCAAATGTATAGTTTCAGATAACGGTGGCGAATTCATCAACTCATTGACGAAGAATCACTTTAAAAATAAAGGAATCATCCACTTACGCACAGCCCCGTACTCACCCCAACAGAATCCAATTGCTGAACGAGGGAATCGCTCAATCGTCGAAAAGGCTAAATGCCTACTTATTGAATCAGGACTGGATGCACACTGGTGGGCTGAAGCAGTCAACACTGCCACCTATCTACTTAATATCTTACCATCTGCTTCTCTTGAAAACAATAAAACACCGTGGGAACTTTGGCATAAAAATTCAAAACTGCCAACTAAACTACACCCCTTCGGATCTGACGTTGTTTTCAATCTTCAAAAACATAAACGTCTTGGAAAATTTGGTAAAAGTGGTGAGGAAGGAATATTCATTGGGTATTGTGACGGTCATGTCAACTATCGCATTTATTCTCCTGCCTCCGACTCAATCATCACTACTCATGACGTCAACTTCCTAAACACCTTCAACTTGTCAAGTCAAATCTCAAAAGGGATGTCTGTCGATTCCCTACAATTTCCCGACATCACTGTCGACACTCAATTTTCCTTCTCGTCTTCAATCCCCACTAATCCTGTCCCACTAGAGGAAACTCCTACTCCCATGCCAGAATTTTCAGACACAACTATCCCTGATACTGAAGTTCTGTCATCAAACAAATTTAAGAACTACGATTATGTTCCTTTTGACACCAGACCTTCAAAAGAAATCTCTTCTCAAATTGACACGTCCAATATTCTAACCTCTAAACGAAGAGCCAATGTTGCATGTATGATTGTCACTCCTTTTGACACACCACGTAATTATCACGAGGCTATTAACTCACCTGAAAGTGACGAATGGATGAATGCCATCAACAATGAGTTGAACAGTATCAGCGAGCATGGAGTATGGGAAGAAGCACCTCCACCAACTAACAACCATCTAATAGGATCGACGTGGACCTTCAAAAAGAAGACTGATTCTGAAGGAAATATCATCAAATATAAAGCTCGACTCTGTGCTCAAGGCTTCTCTCAAATAGAAGGCATTGAGTATAATGAAACATATGCTCCCACCGGTCGATTAGCTACTCTCAGATTTTTACTTGGTCTTGCAGCATACAAAGACTGGGACCTCTGTCAAATGGATGTACGATCAGCCTTTCTCCATGGTAATCTGGATGAAGACATCTATCTACGATATCCTCTTGGCTACTCTCCCAAAAACAAAAATCAATGCCTTCACCTCAAAAAGTCACTCTATGGTCTAAAGCAGAGTCCTCGCTGCTGGTACAATACTCTAGTTGATTTCTTTAAAAGTATTGACTTTAAAGCTAGCGTAGCTGATCCCTGTCTATTTTATCATACTGATCATTCTCGTCCATGTTATGTGTTCATACATGTTGACGATCTCATTATCGGCGGTACTCACATTGACGATTTCAAAATGAAGATCTCAAAAGCCTTTGATATCGGGGATCAAGGCGACTTAAGCTGGGTTCTTGGTATGAAGGTGATCCGGGATCGATCTGCAAGGACTCTTACGCTCACTCAACAACTATACGTTCAAAAACTACTTAACGAATTTAATCATACTAACTGTAGGACAGTAACAACTCCCCTAGTTCCCAACTCACAATTCTCGCAGACCAATGAAACAAAGCTGACACACCTATTCAATTACCGAAGGGCCATTGGACTACTCAACTACTTGGTATTATGCACAAGACCTGACCTGGCCTTCGCAGCTAGTTCCTTAGCTCAACACTTGAACCAACCGACCGATGAACAAATTGTGGCCTTCTTCCATATCTTGAGATACCTTCAACTGACGAAGAACTTTGGTCTAACTTTGGGAAATGTTCCTAACAGCGAACTTGGCTCACTTTCTGGCTTTGCCGATTCAGACTACAACAAATCTCACGATTCTAAATCAACCTCTGGCTCACTAGTCTTTCACTTGGGTCTGCTAAGCTGGCGTTCATGTAAGCAACAGTCCGTCTCACTCTCAACTTCTGAATCAGAATACTATGCTATGAATGAATGCAGAAAGAACTTATTGTGGGCAAAGGAATTTTTCAATGACTTCTCCATTCAACTTACCTCCACTAAACTCTATGGTGACAATCAAGGAGCAATCAATCGAGCCTTGAATCCTTTATATCAACACCGAACTCGCCATATCAACACAAAAGTGTGCTGGTTACGAGAACTAGTCAACACTCAACAACTTAATATCAAATACATTTCAACTAACATGATGACTGCTGACATTCTTACAAAACCCTTACCGAGAATTAAACATCATGAATTCCTATCTAGTCTGAACTTAGGCCCATTGCCGTCTTGAGCACGGGTGGGTGTTAATATTAGTCAATAATTTATAACCATAATACTTTTACTACATATAGACATATATAGATACATACATTTAGCTATAGAATCTATAAACCTATTAGTAGAGCACGTTTCTTTATCATCATTTACATACATACCCTAACAGCAATGTATTTAGGAATGACCGTTAATCTCTGATTCGGCATTCACTCTTTCTCCTTATTTTTATCTTACGTTATTTTGTTCACTCATATTTCTTTTATCCTAGTTTCTTTTTGTCCTATCTTTTCTTTGTATTGTCCTCGCTCGTCTGTCCTACTCCCTCGTCCACTATTGTCCCACATCATAAGTCCTATTGTCCAACTAACACAATCTGTTGATTGTTATCAGGTAAACTGTATGTGCTCTACGACTGCAATGAATTCACTCTTTCTCCTTATTTTTATCTTACGTTATTTTGTTCACTCATATTTCTTTTATCCTAGTTTCTTTTTGTCCTATCTTTTCTTTGTATTGTCCTCGCTCGTCTGTCCTACTCCCTCGTCCACTATTGTCCCACATCATAAGTCCTATTGTCCAACTAACACAATCTGTTGATTGTTATCAGGTAAACTTTTCTTTTTGTCCTATCTTTTCTTTGTATTGTCCTCGCTCGTCTGTCCTACTCCCTCGTCCACTATTGTCCCACATCATAAGTCCTATTGTCCAACTAACACAATCTGTTGATTGTTATCACCTCCCACTTCTCCCAGAGCAATTCAGCCAACCTTTAAAAGGTAAAAAAACTCCAAAATTTACCAAACTTCTAGGAGACCTGCCAGAGGACCCCAGGAAGACACCAGAGCATCCAACACTGCACCAAAGCAACAACTTTGCCCCCGGTTAAGACAACGAAACTACACCTCTCCTCTGTCAGCCAACTATTCTTCTGACAGTTCCATTCCTTCAAAAGCTCCATCCAGAAGAGATCAATCCGCTTCCAGATCACCCACTCCTGTCCCATCTTATAACAACCATGGTAACCTATCACCAGCACCCCATCCAACTGAATCAAGCAGAAATATTAACAACAGCAACAACAGGCCTTCTTCTCCAACTAAGCCCCAGGAACATCAGCCTCCTAGTTCACCTTCTCAAAACCTTTCAGAGGAAGACCAAGACAATCCATATCTTTCCCTGATTGATCCACCTATATCACCATTCCAAAATCTTCAGAAGTCCAAATTTTGGTCGCTTACAAATTTGATGAGCTTCCAATCTGTAAGTACCACATTAATTCATCAAATTTCTTCAACAAAAATAATTACTGATCCAATTCTTCTTGTCTAGTTGGCACCCCTTTTCCTGAATCTACTATTGGAGTTGGCCAACCTCTAGAAACTTCTTTGACCCTGTATTATGGAGACATGAAACAAAACCTCAGCACCATGTGTTCAAAAATGCTGAAAGCCTTTGCCCTCCAAGGACCATTAAATGACTTTGAAAAAACCTTGAGGAAACAACTATTGGACGACCACTGGAAGATGTCTAGGATCATTAAGCAAACCTTCCAACAATCCATTCCTGCCTCTTCTTCTTCCTCTTCTGAACTTCCATCCAAACCCATTCCTGGGCACTATAATCCATATAATCTCTCCAGCAGGATGCACTTCAAATAACACAGCGCTTCCCACAACCCCAACAAAAAACAAAAACGACATCATAATCCGGACCAGCCTCCAGAAACTTCATCATCCAGACAATGAGCTCCTGCAAAAAGATTAAAAACATAATAATAAATAAATAATAAAAATTAATAACTATAAATTCTAATTTTTTTTTCTAAACAATCTACTAACATACTAAAATTAAAAATTGATAAATAAAATAAAAAATAAATGAAATAAAATAAAAGATAAAAAATAATACAAATGGTATCCCCCAGCCAATTGATGAGCTGATCCCCTGATACCTTGCCCACATCCAAGTGCACCTTGATGTGGATACACCTTAAATAATTTAAATGATTTGAAATAAGAAACATAAATTAAGGGTAATACTGAGAATAAGAAATAAAAAATGACATTAATGAAAATAAAAATAAAATATAATGATAAAATAGCATTGCCCAGCCAATTGATGAGCCTTTCCCCACCAATTCTCGCCCACATCCAGGTGACCCTGATGTGGTAACACCCTATATTTTTGATTTATAACTTTAACAACCACCATAAAAAATTAAAAGAAAAAAAGAGAAAAAAGAAAATAATCTGAAACTACTATCTAGCAAAATAATAACTAAAAAATCAAAGAAAGTCCAGCTCCATAGATTTTCCAGATTAAGAGAAGGTCCAGTAAGAGAAAGTCCAGTCCATAGAGATGATCACTGGGTGGGCTCCCTCCAATATGTTAAAATGATGGGAGACCACCAGTGATCCACCACCAACCCAAAAAAACCAAAGATTAAGAAGCCAGTCTCAAACCAGTTTAAAGTCATAGTGGACTTGAAACCTAAATAATAAACAACAGAACTAGAATTCAACTAGGAAAAACAAAAGACTTGAGACAGACATTCTGGGGTAACTGTTCTCCAGAGCATCCAGATCATCAGTTACCCCCACACTTGCCAAAATAAAATCTAGAAGCCCCCCCCGGGTACCTTCTAACAAAAACACATCATCCAACACAATAAACCAAAACCAATGAGAGTGAAGAGTCCAGCACTTGAAAACCAAAGGAAATTCCAGTTTAAAGTCATAGAGGACTACAACCTGTGAAAAGAAACCAATACTAGGGTTCAACCAAATTAAGAGAAAGGGCTGGAAACAGACAATATGGGGTAACTGTTCTACAGAGCAGCCAGCCCATCAGTTACCCCTACACTTGCCAAGATCAAATCTAGAAGCCCCACAAATGGGTACCTTCTAACAAAAAGTTTTCAACACAAAAGTTGCTCTGCAAGACCAAAAATTCCAAAATTTAAAGAACGTTCCATAGTTTATCCTCATTGCGGAGTCAATCTTCTTCAATTCTAGTTCCTCTGGGATTGAACCTCTTCACCTGATCTGCAGCCACTCTTTTCTTTAATACTGCACCATCCAACTCTTCCAAAACATAAGAACATCCAGAAACCTGAGATCTGACTCTGTAAGGTCCATTCCATCTGTCGTCAAACATTTTTCCCCATTGACTCTCCAAACTTCTATTATAAACCAAAACCAAACAACCAGGTTTCAAGGGATTCCTGAGTCTATGAGCCAAATTCTTGTCCCAGTATCTGACTGATTGATTCCTAATCTTCATCATTCTAGAGTATGCCTTCTTTTGAAATTCCTCTCTACATTCCAACTGTTGTATCCTGGTACAGAGCAATTCTTCTATTGAGTGCACCTCATCCCATTGGATTCCAAGATAAGAGACAGCTTCCAAGTCCATTGGTAGAACAGCTTTCTGACCAAACATTAACTCATAAGGAGAATAGCCAGTTGTCTTCTTCACAGTGACCCTATCAGCAAATAACACCAAGGGTAAATAATGCCTCCACTTTTCAGCACTATCCCCACACATCTTTACCAAAGCATTCTTGATAACTTGATGGCCTCTTTCAACCATGCCTTCAGCTTCAGGATAATAAGGTGTAGCCACTTTAACTTTAGAACCAACACTAGCCACAGCTTCTTTCAATTTGGCACCAAACTCTGGCCCGCCATCAACAGTCACCATCTTCATCAACCATACCTATAAATCTGCTCCTTCTTCAAAAACTCTGTCACATTCTTTGCAGTCAAGTTAACCAGAGACACCACCTCAACCCAACCAGAAAAATCATCCCTGGCAACAATTAAGTATTTATACCTGCCCTCTTTAATATGGACAGCATCCAGACTGACTCTTCCAAAAACAGTTGTTTCGCCAGTAGCATGGCCGACCTCTTTAGGTTTCAAGTGACTTCTTCTTTGACATTCCTAACAAGATTGAACCCAACCCTGCACAGCCAACTTCATACCTGGCCACCAAAATCTTTCAGCTACTCTTCTATAAGTCTCCCCAAAGCCTCTATGACCAAGGTCTTCATGCAAAGACTTCAACACAACTTCTTGACCCTTCTTCTGAGTCACCACAACTTGAGGATTAGGATATCTCCTCCTCATCAACCTTCTTCCTGACACATAAAATCCAGGACTCTTCTTCTTGATTTCCAACCAAGTATCATCATCACAACTATCTGGCCTCTCCAAGGTCAACAGATATTCCACCATAATAAAATAAAACCCAGACTGAACCCAGGTCTCATCTTCAAAATCCAGCAAAACAACATCCAAGGGTACAACTCTGTCATCAAAATCACCAGTGTGAACATGAGCCAATTGAGCAGCCCAACCAGGCTACCAAACCTTAAATTTTGGCACATCTTTCTCTTTCCACTGAATCTTGTAAGAATCCAGTTCACTAACAAAAAAACCCTTTTCCAAATTTGAGCTGTCCCAAACAACAACTCCATCTTCATCAACAAAAACATCCCGATCACCAGAATCAAGATCGTATCCCGCCAGTTTAGCCTCTTGTGGGAGGTCAGAAAAATCTTCAGCACCCTTTGCGCTGGCCCTAACCACTGGAATATCCTCATCAAATTCTTCAGCCTCAGAATCTTCATCTGTAGGTGGCCTCCTTGATAATACATCAGGCATTGTAAAAGTTTTTCCTGGTTTGTGTACCAGGTCAAAAGAAAAATGTTGAATAAATGCCACCCACCTAGTCATTGAAGCATTTGGAAGACTAGGTGTATTGATCATCTGAACCAAAGATTTCGCATCCACCTGCAGCTCAAAAGGCTGCCCCCACAAAACCATCTGTAGCTTCTTTAAAATTTTTGCTACACCACACAATTCCAACTTAGGTTGAGAATAACTAGATTCCACCTCATTAAACACCACAGGCTCATATTGTACTGGCCTGTCCCTCCCAGTTTTATCTTCCTGAGACAAAACAGCACCAGCAGCAATATAGCTTGAGTCCACTGCCAGATAAATTTTTCCAGCACCAACACCATAATCCAACTTGTGAAGAACAATATCTTCACCAACAACCTTTTTCAACTTCTGAAAAGCCTCTTCACACTCTTCAGTCCATTCCCAATCTGCATCGTTTCTGGTCAACCTCCTTAAAGGTGAAGCCAGCAAAGAAAAATCCTTAATAAAAATCCTGAAATATACACACACACCCAAAAGTCCCCTGACTTCAGTAGTATTTTTAGGCCTTGGCCATAACTGAATTTTATTAATCTTTTTTTTCGCCATAATCCTTCCCTCTTTGCATACCACATGACCCAGAATTTTCAAAGCAGGAACACAACAACAGAATTTTGACCCTGAAATGGTCAAACCAGCCTCTTCAATCCTAAACAACACTCTCTCTAGAGTTATTGCATATTCCCAAACAAACCTCCTTATACCAGGGTTCTCCGCTAACACCTCATTATCATAATCAGTGGATGGTCCTTTAATTCCACCATCATCAATAAAAATACCAGCATGAGTAGGAACCTCACCCTGCAAAATCCAAGCCATCTGTGCTTGATATACTGCCACTAAATTAGTTGCTCCTTGAGGCAACCTAGTGAGATGAAATCTTCCCAAAGTAGTCTCAAAAGTTGTGAGAGGCCTTGAATCCGTATGAAGTTCCCTCTCATCATAACCACCCATAATATCACTCAAACCATAACACATTCTTCCAGCAAAAGCTTTAATAAAATCCTATGCACTTGGTGGCATACCAGCATCCTTGATAGTGACTCTATTCAAGGCTCTAAGATTATGAATCACCCTCAACTTTCCATTCTGCTTCTTTACACAGAAAACCGGAATTGAGTAACTGGATGTCAATTGTTTGTATAACCCAGTCCTGACTCTTTCCCTAACAATCTCCACAAAATCCTCTCTGATAGCAACTGGAATCGGAATAGGTTTGATTTGCCAAGGTTCATGAAAAACCACAGGAATCATGTAAGGTTCCCCATAAGAGTGCTTCAACACACCCCTTTCCTCCTCAACAAAAGCCACTGCTTTTTCCCTTACCACAATAACGTGCAACAACAACTTCTTTTCTTCTTCAGACAACCACCCATCAGGATCAAAATTAACAACTTTCAACATTTTTACAGTCACCCTAGCTGTCTCTACAAATTCTGGAGGATTCTTCACCAAAGGAGTACAGTACGGATCTCTTGACAAAGGAGGTCTCTTCAAGGGCGGATTCAAACCCACAGGCATAGGCTCATTGACAGGCCTAATCTTCTGTGCTACCTTCTTATACTTTGCCGCTCCACCTTCAACTTGAGGGATCTTCAGGAAATATTTACCACCAGATCTGGAACAAAAACCAAGGGTTTCCCCATTTCTCACATGTGTGGCCAAGGTAATGTTTTTGAAAGGTGTAGAAGAAACCCTAGCGGTGCACAATTGGGAGGACTTACTTTTAGACCCCAATCTCACCACTCCAAAACTTTTCCGCAATTCCAAATCTTCATCTTCACTTCTGTCTTCCAAATCTTCAAATCTTGATTCATCTTCAGAATCTACTCTTTTAAAATTGTGCAGTTTATCCTCATGCTGGATGCCCAAAAATTGATCTTGATGATCTTCGCAAAAATATTTTGAATCTTCTTTCTTCATTATCTTCAGATTTTTTTCTTGATTTTCTTGAATTATCTTGAAATTTTTATCTTCTTTTCTTGTGTTTTCTTCTGACCTAAAAACATAACCAGAGGTTTCCCCAATTCTCAAAGGTGTGGCCCAGGTAATGTTTTTGAAAGGTGTAGAAGAAACTCTAGAGGTGCACAATTGGGAGGACTTACTTTTAGACCCCAATCTCACCACCCCAAAACTTTTCCGCATATCTTTCAATAAAGATATATAACCAATCTTCTTCCTTGAGCTTGAATTAAAAATAATTGAGAATCTTGAGAGAGAAAAGAGACTTGATAAAAAACTTGATGAATACTTGCAGAGAAGAGAAACATTAAGAAGAGAAAGTTGAAAATCCACTTGGTATATTTCCAAGGGAGCTGACCTACTACAACCTGGGATTTCCTCATCTTGGGGATAGGTTGTAGCACTAGGGTGGTCAGTTCTCATTACTCTAAAAAAGAAAGACTCTTACTAGAGCTTGAGTCACACTCCAAAAAACCAGAGGCAGCACCCACTTCTCTTCTTCTCCTACAACAATCCATGCACTGGCACATTGAAGATAAACCAGGACTGGTCTCCCAACCATCCTCTCCAGGGTATGATAACCTCATGTGAAGTCTCCTTTCATCTTCACCAGTCAACTCCAAACTGATTCCCAAATCAAATTGATAACCAATTCTTGCCTGAAAATCCATCAAGAATGGCCCACCCAAAACAGCTTTAACTGTTCACTTAGCAATATAAAAATGAACCTTCCCTGAAACTCCACCAACATCTAACTTCACAAACTCATAAGCTCCAACCAATTCAGTGACATGGCCACCAATCCCTCTCAAATTCCCACCAATACCAGTTTTGATGGGGAAGCCCAAATGAGTAGCCTCAAACAAAGAAATCAGGTTTATCTGAGAACCTGAATCCACCAATGCCCTTGCCTCCCTGCCATTCAGAGTGACATTGACATAACCCAGAGGAGCAGAAAAATGAGTTTCCAACCCCTCACCAAACTTTTCAGCAGAATCACAAATGTATTCCACCTCCCCAGAAGAAACTCTTCTCCTGGTCAACAACTTTTTCTTTCTATCAGCCAACCCTGGACTGATAGCATACAATTCCCCATTAGAAAGGGAAACCTGACCCTGATTCATCCTTTCAAGAACAGAGTCCATAACATTAGATTGGCCAGAAACCACTGGACTCTCAAAGTGAGCCCTTGGCTTCACTACCTTGGCCCTAGAAGCTTCTTGAGGACCAGCACCACCAACAGATTTACCATTAACAGGAACCAAACCAGATCCCTCATCCAGAACCTCTAACTCCAGCAGGCTATGGCAATGAAGCCAAAAGGACATCCTCCTCAGAGTCAGAATCAACCTCCATTGGCATTGGCTCACCATTTATGTCCAATGCACCAAAACTAGGGGGACCCATGTCAGCCATACCCTTCTGCATCTTGTAAAGCTCCTCTATGCTGTACCTCTTCCTAGATGCACTCAGCTTAGGATCCACCTTTGAAGCATTTGGCTTTGGTCGGGCCTGAGAACTGCTCTTAGGCCTTCCCACCTTCACTGCTTCCACATCTTAAACACCAGCCAAGCATTCTCCACTTGACTGTCCACCACAGGAATACAACTCCAAACCACCAAAGGAAGTAGAAAAAGAGACCTTATTGACCTCCTTCCCCTTTCCCTTGACGTCATCATCCTCTTTACCAGAAGACTTCCCCTAATCAGAAATCTCCTCAACCCTTGGCCTCCTTTGATTGAGACCACCCCTTCTCCTGACCAAATCCACAGGAGCCTGCCCCTTACGGTGATTTACAAATGAACCGTCAGGGAACTTGAAAACCCTGCCATCAAATTCTACCTTTCCTTAAGACACATCCCTGTTCAATGCCCAACAGTCATTGTACCTGTGCCCCCTCCTGCTGCGATAAGAGCAGACCCAAGGATTACTCCTACCAGCCCTCCTATCGAAATCTCTAGGCTGAGAAGGTGCCTTATTGACCTTATTAGCCTCCTGAACAAAAATATGCAGCTTCTTTGTGAGATCATCCAACTGCTCCACCACTGGGTCCCTCTCCTGTTTGGGAACCTGCATCATATTCTTCTCCTCCTTCTTCACCCTAACTTCCTCTTCAGCCAAAGCCTCCCTGACTTTTCTGACATATTTGGCACACCCCTCCTGATAAGTGTCCACAGCCAATAACTTCAAATGGGCCTCAACAGCCTCCTTCACCTTGTACAAGGCAGGCAACTTCTGGTCCCCATTCGAAAGAGTCTTCATCAAGTCCTTCCTTGACAGCTCCTTCAACACATCCTTCCTGACATCTCTAGCCAGGGCAGACCAAAAAACAACCTTGGAAGCATTTTCATGTGCCAGCTCCTCCACTTCCACCAAATATTCCACCACAGGATCAAACTGTAGCAGAAACTTCCTATAACTATGTAAGTTACCAACACCACCATAAGATTGCCATTCACTGACAACCTTGTTCAGATCCACCATAGTGAACCTGACACCCCATCTATCCACCATCTCACTACACAAAAATTTCCAATCCCTCTTCTTGTAGCCAGACATGGCCACAATCTCCTTCTCCACTGACCTATCACCAATGAAGAAGATAATCTGCTTCACCATGTCCAGGTATGAAGCACCATCCACTCCAGCAGCAGTTTCATACTTCTCTAGAAACCACTTGACATCCTCCCCATTAAACTTGGTACCATCCCAAGTTTTAATCCTCACACACTCCCTAACCATCACAGAAGGAGGATCATCCCCCCCACGGACAGTCACCACAGGAATAGAGGAACCAGAAGCCATTCCACCAGACCAAAACACCAAAAAGAGCCAACCAAAGAAAACAGAGATTCCAAAGAACTAGAAAGTTCCCCTCCACGTTGGGCGCCAGAAATGTAGACAATCCTATAGTACTAGCTATAGGCCTTGACCAAGGGAGTTGGAGAAAAACCAGAGAGAAAATCCCCTACCCCTTTAAAAAAATAGAGTGAGATTTACTTTCTAAAGTAAGTTGGTTCCTGTTTTTCTAAAGCTCCTTTTTAACACACTTGACTGCTTGATGAGCCAAGAAAGTAGTCCCCAGATAGACTACCAGACCAAAGAACTGAAATGTAGAACAAAGTCCACACCAGAGACAGCAAAGATACTTGATGTAGGCTTCAAATCCACACCAGAGACAGCAATAATACTTGCTATAGCTTGCAAGACTATAACAGAGAAAACAGTTGCCAAAGTTAAGTTAAATAAAGAACTCACTTGCAACAAACACAGCCAATTGTGGCCAGAAAACAGTGAAAACTGAGTGAGTAACAATGATATCACCTCCGGATGGTTGTATGATAATTAAGGTTGCCCCAAACTGTCTTATTCACTATGTACACACAGACCACTAACTAAGAGCCCATGCGCATGCACCAATCTGGCGCCTGTACCCACCAAATTGCATAAAAAACCCTCCTGAAGCGCTCCCCAGCCTTCTAAAACAGAGGCGGGCGGGCCGCCCGACGTCGGAGGTGCCACCTGAAGCGGCCCAGCCTCCCTGAAGCCAGAAAACTAATAAAAACAACTAATCTACTTAGAAAAACTAGCTACAACTACTAAAACCTTTAAAACACGGAATTTAACTATAACAACATTAAGACATGAAATATAGAGAAAAATTAGCTCTATCCAATGGTACTAAGCACTTAACCCTAAGACTTAAGGTTAGCCCGTAAAACACGAAAAACAAAATTAAACAGCTATCTCTTGTAACTGAAGAATGAGGAAATGACCCCTTAAATCTTAGAATATGAAAAATATTATCACGCCATTAAATATATAGAAAAACCAGGGCTATCTAATGATAGTACCCACATACCCGCAGTCCCAATATTCACGGAGTAAAACCAGAAAAACACCCAATTCTTAAACAGATGTCAATTAAGACATGCACAAACAGCGCAAAACAACACAACAAAGGCCCCTGCCAATGTTGGAAGACCATAACGTTGGGCAACAAATATGTAGGTAGACTCTTACAGTTGCCTTGCTGTAAGGAGACTCCAAAGGAGTTGGATAAACCAAAGAAAACCCTGTCCTTCTAAGTAAAATAAGGGTTTTTCAAATTTTTGTTGGCAAATTGCTTTAGTATAGTAATTTGAAATAATAGATTTAATAATTAAAAATTTATGAAAGAATAAAAAATATTTGATGACTTTACCAATCCCCATACTTTTCAGATCTACTTAAAGTTTTATTAAATTTATAACTTTTAACTTCCTTTTTTACCTTGTTGATTTGTTGAACTAGTTTTTGACTAATTTGGAAGGAGCAGCCAAAATTAGTAAAGTGGTGACAAGATTAAAAAGCAGGGGGAGCTTTTGTTGTTTGGTGATTTTTCTTAGAAGAGTTCTGAATTGTTTCCATCACACCATTTCCCAAACCAAAATCAATCATGCACTCCTGGTCTGGAAAATATAAGCCATGTCCTTTGATTTTAGCTGGAGATGGTATTGGTTGGCAATTTATTGGATTAATATAAGAGAAAATATCCAAAGTAAGATAATTGGTGTCATTCTTATTGGTATGAATCTTGTTATGAAAACCAGAATGAGTAATTATAAAATTAGAGAAATATTAGATAATCACTTCTAATCTCTTCCCACTTGGAATCCCAAATCTGGTTGCAAGTTCATGATTGGATTCAAAGGCTTTGTTACAGAGTTTTTTGAGTCAAAGATCCAGAAAAGAATTAAAGGAAGGTAAGCAGTCCAATAATAAAAATCATGATTTTTTTCCACTTTAGAAAAACTTATAAGTAATGAATAGATGCCTATAGAATTAAATTGAGTGAAAAAATTAAGAATGAAACCAAAAAAATTATTTGGCTTACTAAGAGAATAAACTTTAATAAATCCCAGTCTCCATCCAAAAACAATCATGATACCACCAAACAAATTCTTATTTTTAATTGGTAATTGAACCAAAGCCATTTGATATAGTATAGAGATGAGATCAGATAGCTTATTAAAGGCTTCATATTTTACTCAATCAAATGAATGATTTTCAATAATAATTTGAGGTTTAAAAGTATTACTGATTACTACCTTAACTTCATCACCTCTAATTTGGTTAGATATTTGATATCATCTGGTAACTTCATGGGATATTTATCCTTTCTATTGACTTTAGTTTTGAAATACTTGATGTTTGATATATGGCCGAATAGAGGATCCAGGTGAATTTTCTTTTTTTAATCTATTTTACATTGATAAGATTTATCATCATTTTTTATTGTTAAAGGTTTTGAAGAAGAGTGAAAAGATGTTGAAATCAAAGAAGATGATAAAGAAGATAAACATGAAGATTGATTTTTAGAGCTTGAATAAGAATAAATAGACAATTTTTTCCTGAAATTTTTTTGACAAATTTTCCTTTTTTGACAATTTTTCTGAATTTTCTTTAGAAGATTGGAGTGAAGTTGAAATTAAAGAAGATGATAAAGATGATAAAAATGAAGATAGAGCTGTAAGGCTTGAATAAGAAGAAATAGAAATTTTTATTTCTGAAATTATTTTTGGCAAATGTTCCTTTTTCAACAATTTTTTTGAATTTTTTTTGATGATTGAAATGAAGTTGTAATTGAAGAAGATGATAAAGAAGATAAAGATGAATATAGAGGTGTAAGTCTTGAATCAGAAGAAATAGACATTTTTTTTTCTGGAAAAAGTTTAAACTGGTCAAAAAATGTCAAAATGTTTTATAATAAATAATGAAATACTCACACAATTTAATTTAAATAACCAAAAAGATTTTCATCAAATAATAAAAAATAATAATTATTACTTTAATTCAATTGGATGGGGTTTTTTGGTTAATTCTGGAAAAAAATTAAAAAATGAAAAAAAAATTAAAAATCAATAAAAATTTCCTTACAATTTTTTAATTGCACCCTCATTGGTCCCTGTAAAAATTTTCTATTATTTTATTCATTACTCCCTATTTAATCCCCTTTCTCCCCTTGAAAAATTTATCCAAATCTCATTTCAAACTCCCTCCTAACCCCCCCCCCCTCAAATACTCACCAAAAACCCCCCAAAATACCCCACAAACCTTCACCAAACCTCTCCGAAACACAACCACAAACCCTCTCCAAAACCCTTTCAATCACCCCCTATAGTTACCTTGAGTCCCTCTTCAGTCCCCACCTACACATGCTCTAAACCCCCCAAAACTTTTCAATTCCCCTGCTGAAAACACCCTTCCAAACTGCTTCAAACCCCCCTCCAAATCCCCCTTACCACCTCCTCCCTATTAACTTATTAACAAACAACAATTATAATAAATGAATAAAATGACTTACCTGTAGAGATGAGGTGAAAAAATATGTGAAACCAAATTGTTTGAGGGATGTTTGAAGAGAGGAGGAAATAGATATGAGGGATTAATGAAAAAAGAAACTGTGAAAAATTATGCAACTTCAGAAAATATGAGCTTTTATGTTGAGCTGGTGAATGAAAACAATTCAGAAATCCAAAAAAGAGATATTCACTGTAAATTCAAAAAAATGAATATGCAAAAAAAACACTAACCCAAGTGATTTAAGCAGTCAAGTTGAAAATTTGAAGAGTATGAAAGAAAAATTAAAAGTGCTGTGTTTCAAAATGTTGGAGGATGATTGGAATAATGACAGATTGTATGCCTGTGGAAAGAATATTTAGTGATTCAAGGGAGGGAAGAGCTGGAACAGGTTCAGGATCCTTGTCTTCATTAAGATCATTCCACCATCCTTTAATATCATCTAGGAAATTGTATATTATAGTGCAAGTCATTATCCAATTATTTGCAGTTTTGATTTCCATTTTTTTTTGAAATTGGATTCTGAGTTCCTGGAGACTAAAAAGTCTTCCCTTTTAAAATCTAATACCATGTTCAATCCATAATCTTGACTGGGAGAGGTGATAATTAAAGGTGGTTCTGGGGTTATTCTCTAAATTTACACCACAGAAAGCAGGTATAATGTACTTTCCACTTGCATATGCTGAGTCTACAAGGAGGTACTGAGATTTGTCAAAGTATGATTCAGGACTTTGAGAAATTCTCATTTTTTGGAAGATGGAAGAGTCATGACATGAGCCATGGAAGCCACTAGAAAAGCAATAAACTTTTTGTTGACCTTGCAGACAAGTTGAACTGCAATAGAGTATCTACAAAGAAGATAAAAAGTTATTTTATAAAAGATGTGAAATTAGATAACATTTTGAAGAAACCTTTTTTTGAGATCAGAATAATGGTTACTATCATGAGCAGGCTTTTGGCTCAAAGTTATAATTGTTACATCAACAAAACCTACAAATCCAGGGAAACCTTTAGCTTACATTACTTGAGAGGATTCAAGTCTCTGTTGTGGAGTTGGGCAAGCAAGTGTTTGAGACTTGAGAGAAAGGAGAGAAATCATGCAGCACTTGCTGTATAGTATGACAGTACCATATCCTATGGTAAACAGATTATCTAAATGTCTTACAGATGCACCATTTCCATTTGAACCAAAGTGACATAGTGCAACAGCAAGTTGAAAGGCTGGATTACACTGTTTTTTATGGGAATTATTATGAAAGATAGGAGGATTGGAGATGAGTTGAGAAAGTTTGAAAAAATAATCAGGAGAAGTTCAAATGAGGAATTTCAAGAATTGAGGCAAGATCATATCTGGAATTATGATAAAGATTTGGCCCCCTTGGTATGATGTAACGCTTTTTAGAAAGAAAAGACATATGAGCTAAAGTGTCTTCCAAACCAGAGTCAAAATTAGAGTCAGTGGCTAAAACTAAAGTGATAGAATTCATAGCTGAGTGAAGTTGCTTCTTAGAAGAGAAGTGCTTCATTATTGTTGGTAGAAGGTTTAGGTGATGAGTGGGAAATGGGAATTCACCCCCAAATGAGCAGGTGGGTTGTGTAGATATAAAAAAACTTTATCTGTTCAATACCAAAATTAAGTAGCATAGAGTGAAGAGACACATAAGAATGGAATCTGTAATTATATGTCATGTGACTTGCTTATAAATCAATCATGTATGTGATGAGTTTGGGATCAGGAATTAGGAACGGAAATTGAGGTAAAGAGGTGGGATAATGCATTGTTGTGGATTCCTTATTCACTAGCCCTGGAGCTAGTGGATAAGAATTATCTGAAATTAAAAATTTCTGATCCCGGAAAAATAAATTACTGATCCCTAATTGTGGATCACTGGATATTGATACCCCTTCTGTATTTGTCATTCAGGCTACTAGACTTATGCAGTAAATAGTTATAATTATTTACTTTAAAAGAACTATGCCTTTACCTTTCACCTTATTAGGTGGTATCAATGTTCATGGATCTGCAATTAGGGATCAGACATTATTAATTGTGGATAGGAATCCATGATAATGAATTATCCCACTTCTTATACCCCAAATTCTGTTCCTAATTCCTGATCCCAAACTCATCACATCCATGATTTATTTGCAAGCAAGTCACATGACATGTAATTGCGGATGCAATTCTCATGTGTCTCTTCACTCTATGCTACTTAATTTTGGTGTTGAACACATAACATTTTTTTCTATCTACACATCCCACCTGCTTATTTGGTGGTGAATTCCCACTTCCCACTCATCACCTAAACCTTCTACCAACAATAATGAAGCACCTCTCTACTAGGAAGCAACTTCACTCAGCTATGAATTCCATCACTTTAGGTTTAGCCACTGACTCTAATTTTGACTCTGGTTTGGAAGACACTTTAGCTTATATGTCTTTTCTTTCTAAAAAGTGTTAAATCATACCAAGGGGGCCAAATCTTTATCATGATCCCAGATATGATCTTGCCTCAATTCTTGAAATTCCTCATTTGAACTTCTCCTGATTATTTTTTCAAACTTTCTCAACTCATCTCCAATCCTCCTATCTTCCATAATAATTCTTATTACAAACAGTGTAATCCTGCCTTTAAACTTTCTGTTGCACCATTTCACTTTGATTCAAATGGAAATGGTTCTGTTGTAAGATTTTTAGATAATCTCTTTACCATAGGATAAGTTACTGTCATATTATACACCAAGCGCTGCATGATTGCTATCCTTTCTCACAAGTCTCAAACACTTGCTTGTCCAGCTCCACAACAGCAAATTGAATCCTCTCAAGTTATGCAAGAAAATGTTTTCCCTGGATGTGTAGGTTTTGTTGATGTTACAACTATACCTTTGAGCCAAAAGCCTGTTCATGATGGCAACCATTATTTTGATTGCAAAAAAAGGTTTCTTAAAAATGTTCTCTAATTTCACATCTTTCATAAACTAACTTTTTATCTTCTTTGTAGGTACTCTATTGCTGTTCAACTTATCTGTGAGGTCAACAAAAAGTTAATTGCTTTTCCTAGTGGCTTCCCTGACTCATGTCATGAATCTTCTGCCTTCCAAAGAATGAGAATTTCTCAAAGTCCTGACTCATACTTTGATGAAACTCAGTACCTCCTTGCAGACTCAGCATATGCAAGTGGAAATTACATTATACCTTCTTTCTGTGGTGCAACCTTTTAAAATTACCCCAAAACCACCTTTAATTATCACCTTTCCCAGTCAAGAGTACGGATTGAACATGCTATTTGAATTTTAAAGGGAAGATTTTTTAGTCTCGGGAACTTAGAATCCAATTTCAAAAAAAAAAATGGAAATCAAAACTGCAAATCATTGGCTAATGACTTGCTTTTTACTCCACAATATCCTAGCTAATTTAAAGGATGATTGGAATGATCTTTATGAAGACAAGGATCCTGAACCTGTTCCAACTCTCCCCTCCCTTAAATCACAAAATATTCTTTCCACATGCATATGCACTGTCATTATGCCAATCACCCTCCAAGATTTTTAAACACAACACTTTTAATTTTTTTTTCATACTCTTCAAATGTTCAACTTGACTGCTTAAATCACTTGGCTTGGTGTTTTTTTTGTATATTCATTTTTTTTTAATTTACAGTGAATATCTCTTTTTTGGATGTCTGATTTGTTTTCATTACCAGATCAACATGAAAGCCCATATTTTCTGAAATTGCATAATTTTTCACTGTTTCTTTTTTTCATGCATCCCTCATATCCATTTCCTCCTCTCTTTAAACATCTCTCAAACAATGTGGTTCACATATTTTTTCATCTAATCTCTCCAAGTAAGTCATTTCATTCATTTCTTTTGATTTTTTGTTTGCTAATTATAATTATTTTTGTCTTTTTTTATTTCTGTTTTCTTTTTTTTTGTAAGTGGTTCTTTTTGTGGTTTTCATGGTTAAATTTAATCTTTTTTTTTGTTCTTTCTCTCCCTTTTTTCTCTTTTTTTTACTCTCCATCATCCCCTCTTTATCCCTACTTGGCCTGGTCATTATCCCACATTTCCCCCCCTCCTTTGTGTCCTCATTTTTACCTTTCCCTTCTCTTTGGATTCCTCTCACCTCCCTTTCCTTCCTCATTGGCTGCCTCAAACCCCCCTCTCCTCCCCTCCTTTAATCCCTCAAACCCCCCTTTTTCCCCCTATTACTCCCTCAAACCACCCCCTACACTCGCTTCAAACCTCTCCTATAACCCTCTCAAACCACCTCTACACCCGCTTCAAACCCATCCCCCCTATAAGCCCCTCATATCCCCCCTCAAATTTCCCTAAACCTGCTTCAAACCCCCCCTATAACCCTGTCACGCGCCACGTGACACTCAAGGAAAAAGTAGCTCATTAAATCAATACTAAAGGGTTCAAATCCATACTCAAAGCGCAGAAAGAAACTCTCCATAGCAACTGCAACTTTCCTTTGTGTACTCGCTATTCAATTGTGCTAGCCTAAAACTCTAAATCTAAATTAGTCAATCTCTCATTAGTGTGTCTTAGTCTTTTTTCCAATAAGCGACGCACAGCGCAATAGTTAATATAATAGTACATTAAAAGGTTCATGAAATGTCTGTGGGTTATTAAGGGGTAGTGAGCATGGACGGAATGGTTAGTGAAGGATTAAGGGGGTGGATGGATGTTAGTGAGGAGGGTCCAAGTGTAACAGATATATTTTAAATGGTTTGTGGTGTGCGGAATGGTGGATGAGTATGAGGTCAATGCAAGGAGGAGTAAAGGATATAAAAGGGGCTGGGTTTTTGGTTCAACATTCTTTAGAATTAAATTATAAAACGTATTTATAGTTAATAGTGATAAAACTCTAAGTGAAAATCATTATTATTGTATCTTTCTTTATTTTCTCAATAATCATATCTAAATCCTAAATCTTTGATTGTTGAGTTTCCAACCCTTTGTGAGATCTTAAGAATTTTAATATTACCGATCAATTATATTAGAATTCTTCTCGAAAATAACTCGAAGCAGTAGTTCTTCCTTCGAGTCATCTCCGAATCACTTCCTCGAACTATCCCTCTGTGCTTTGAAGAAGTATCTGAACCTTTTATCTCACTTGCAGGAACATCCTCGACCTTGTGCGTAGATCGTCCGGTGACAGTATAATTTAATTCTCCGTAGTTCTCATTCTTTGCACTACTACGTCCCTTTTCAGGTGTTTTCTCTAAATTCTTAAAATGGCACCTGTTCAACGCACTATTCCTACAGGCGCCACTACTAGAGCTTGCGCCAGAGGCAGGCCATCAGCCACTAGGCCTGTTTCCCGCACTCACTCCTTGGAGCCACTCAAACTTAGGGAACGGAAAAATTCAGTCCAATCGGTAGAGGACATCCCACAAGATTTCGATGATTGTAGTGATGATGAAGAAGGAGAGGATACAATGCACGAGGCACCATCCGCCCCTACTAACCACCCTTCTGGTCAACCTTCAGAACCTGGACCATCCAATTCTCTGGAAGATTTTATGAGACTTTTCATGAAGAACCTTTCAAATTCAACGTCTTCAGAGGGATCTAAATTCAAAACTCCTTCTATGAAATCTCCTGATAAATTCGATGGAGAACATCCAGACAGATTGCAACCCTTCTTGCAAACCTGCAAGCTCCTGTTCCATAATGACCCTCGAACCTTCAATAATGACCGATTGAAAGTTGTTTATGCTTCTTCATTCCTGGCCAGAAAAGCAGTAAGATGGTTTGAACCTTATCTTCTCATGCTCTCTTCAACCGAAACCCACTTACTTATTAATAACTGGGAAAAGTTAGAAGACCAGCTCTTCACGTTGTTTGGTGACCCTAATGAAACTGACAATGCAGAAATTGAACTTGATTTCCTTCGCATGAGTGATAATGGGAAAGCCTCTGAATATATCTCGAACTTCAGAGCGCTTCAAACTCGAGTAGGTTGGAATGATTCTGCCCTTAAGTATCATTTCAAAAAAGGACTTCCTTCAAGGATTCTGGATCAGTTAAATCTTCATGGTCAGAAGATGACTACTTTAACAGATTTAATGGATTGAACCCTTGAACTTGACGGCATTTACCAAGGACGACTTCAACATCGTCGATACGCCAACAAATCTCAAGGCTTAAATTTCAAATCGGGACCTTCTTCCCACCCACGAACAACTCAATCCTCCTCGACTCAATCCAAACCTATTAAGGGAAAGGACAAACCTTGACTGAAAAGCTTGACCCCAGGCGATATCAGTAAAGTACTGGATCCTAAAGGGGAACTTAAAGAAGCTGAGAGGAAGAGGCGAACAGATAATGGGTTATGTATGTATTGTGGGGGTAAGCACAAGCTGGAAGATTGTGTAAAGTTGAAGGAAAGAGAAGGTACTAGTTTGAAGCCAAAAAACTAGTAGATAGTTTACTTTTGTGCAAAGCAAACTATCTTATATCTCCCAGGGCAAAGAATCTCCATGTCTTAAGGATTGGAGTTGCCTTAAACCGCTTGAGATTCGTTCTTTTTAAGGAGGATTTCCCTTCAGTTGTCTTATAGACTCTGGAGCTTCAATTTCTTTTGTAAGTTCATCTTTTGCCGAGAAGTTACAGCTGACATTTACAGATATCGATCAAACTCCAATTTATTTGGTCGAATCAGAGGAACCCAAATATTGGGTCAGTAAGAAAGTTTTATGGGTTTTCAACTTTCCGAATTTTCCCCCCTTCAAGTGGGAACTTACAGTCTTGGACGCCCCAAGGATGGACGATACCATTCTTGGCCATGACTTTTTAACACATTGGAATCCTGAAATTGACTGGACATGGGGATTGATCACCCCACGGACTAAGTATATTTCTAATTCTTCAATGCATGTCAATAGGAAGTTAAACAACCCGCCTGACAATGTCCTGCTAGAGGACAAACCTCTGCCAGATGACTTGCAAGCATCTGATCTTTCTTTAAATGAGCAATTGGCTAACCCCTCTAGCTCAATGACTTCACTCAAAAAGGATTTAAATTGCCTCAAAGTAATCAAATTATGCTCTCTCAATTCTGGTCTTCCCTCAACAGATTCTCTCAAAGATGATGAGGACAACCAAATAGACGTTGAAGCCATTAAATCGACTCTACCAGAAATCTATCATGATTTCCTCGATGTTTTTTCAATCCGCAAGGCCAATAAGTTACCACCTCATCAACCCTACAACCATCAGATAGAGTTAATAGGCCCAGTACCTCCGGCAGATCCTATCTATTCTTTGTCAAAGGACAAATCTCAAGTTCTTCAAGACTACATTTCAGAGAATGTAGCCAAAGGTTTCATCAAAGCCATTAATTCTCCAACCGGCTCCCCTGTCCTCTTTGTAAAAAAGAAGGATGGTAGTCTTAGGTTGTGTGTTGACTATAGAAAGCTCAACACAGTCACTAAGAAGAATGCATATCCTGTTCCTCCTATGTCATTGCTTCTTACCCTTTTTAATGGTGCTAATTTCTTTTCTAAAATTGATCTTAGAGGTGCTTACAATCTTATTCACATTGCGGAAGGTCATGAACCACTGACTGCAATGCACACTAGATTTGGTAGTTTTGAATATTTAGTTATGCCTTTTGGATTGTGTAACGCACCATCTACTTTTCAAACTTTTGTCAATGACATCTTTCAAGATGTTGTCGAACAATTTGTTGTTGTCTATTGAGATGATATTTTAATTTTCTCGAAGACACTGGATGAACATATTCATCATGTTTGACATGTTTTAAATCGGCTTCGAGATCATGGACTCTATGCCAAGCATAATAAATGCAAATTCCATCTTAAATCTATTTATTTTTTGGGTTTTACATTATCCACTGATGGTTTAGTCATGGACAACAAAAAAGTTCAAAAGGTCCTGGAATGGCCTGAGCCCAAATCCGTTAAATCCCTCCAAGGATTTTTGGGTTTTGCAAATTCCTATAGAAGATTTATTAAAGATTACTCTAAAACTCTTTCCAATCTTACTTCTCTTCTTAGAAAAGATATTCCTTTTGTTTTTACTTCTACAGCGCGAAAGTAATTCGAAGCATTGAAGACGGCGTTCACCACAGCTCCAATTCTTCGACACTTTGATCCTACTGCTTCAGCAATAGTCGAGACAGATGCGAGAGATTATGCTATCGCAGGGGTCATTTCTCAATTGAATCCGGAAACAAAACTGTTTCATCCTGTTGCTTTTGAGTCACACAAACACATTGCAGCAGAGTTAAATTATGAAATTCATGACAAAGAGCTTTTAGCTATTATTCACTGTCTTAAAAAATGGCGCTCTTTTCCTCTCAGCCTAGATAGGCCTATTCAAATTTTAACAGACCATAATGCTTTTAAATACTTTATGTCTTCCAAAGTGTTAACCAGGCCTCAAGCCAGGTGGGCTGAATTTCTGTCTGAATTTCCCTTTTCTATTTCCTATCGCCCAGGTAAGAACTGCATTGTCCCAAATATCTTGTCACATTCGGGCGACGTTTACCCACAGTGGGGGTATGAATTTCCTGACAAGAACCCAGCAAATGTGAAATCAATTATCAACAAATCAATGTTAATGACTCATCAACTCAATTCAATGACAATTCAATCTTTTAAAAATCCACTATTCAAAATCCTCAAAGCTCAGTCGAAGGACAACTATTGTTTAGGGTTAAAAGACAAAATACTCTCAAAGCAAGGAGCTAAAAGATTTAGTATTGAATCAGGTCTATTAGTCTTCCAAGGTAGAGTAGTCATACCCGACAACAATGAGATAAAATTATGGATTTTCAACAGTCGACATGATTCTCCATTAGCTGGTCATTTTGGTGTTGATAAAACCTACCAGTTAATAGTGAGGGATTTTTTCTGGTCAGGTATGACCAGGGAAATCAAGGCCTATATAAAAGCTTGTTACAAATTTAATAGGAATAAGGCTCCCTGTCACCGGAAGTATGGGTTTCTTCAACCACTTCCTATTCCCTCTAAACCTTGGGAATATTTATCGATGGATTTTATTTCTCAACTTCCTCTTTCTAATAATTTTGATGCTATATTAGTAATAGTAGATAGATTCTCAAAAATGTCTATTTTTATTAAAACCACTACTACTGCTACAGCAGAAGATTTGTCAAAATACCTTCTAGAATATGTATTTTCCAAACACCGCTTACCTAATGATATTATTTCAGATAGAGGCTCATTGTTTGTATTCACATTCTGGACTCAACTGTGTCAACAACTCAATATCACAAGGAACCTCTCCACAGCCTATCATCCCGAAACCGATGGGAAAACAGAAAGGGTCAACCAAATCCTCAAACAATACCTTCGAATGTATGTCAGCTACCAACAAGACGATTGGACCACATGGCTACCATTGGCCGAATTTGCTTATAATAACCGGACTCATTCTTTGACACAACAATCTCCTTTTGAAACTGTTTATGGAAGACATCCTCGATTCAATTCAATCCATGTAGGAACTAATCATCCTGCGGAACATTATCTTCAAACCATATCACGACTCCAAGAGGAACTTAAATCAAATCTGGAATTGGTGGTTCAAAGGTACAAGGAACAGGCTGACAAACATCGACAAACTGCTCCTCCTTTTAAACAAGGTGACAAAGTATGGCTCGAAGAACGGAATATTCGAACGACTTGGCCATCAAAGAAACTGGCTGAAAAACGCTTGGGGCCATTTGAAATCGACTCTGAAGTCTCTAAAACTGCATTTTGACTCAAGCTACCTCCTAAATGGTGGGCTATTCACCCTGTTTTTCACATATCTCTCCTGGAACTGGCTTGAGAAACATACCCGGGCAAGAACCAACCTCCTCCGGAACTGGTCGAAGTAGAAGACCATCTAGAGTGGGAAGTAAGCCGTATCCTTGATTCAAAAATGCGCAAGGGGAAACTTCAATACCTTGTGGAATGGGAAGGCTTCCTCGATGACTCAGACAAAACATCCTGGGAACCAGCCATCAATGTTTCTAACGCCCCTGAACTCCTAAAATCTTTTCATCTTAAATACCCTTTAAAACCAAAACCTTAAAACTCTCTTTTTTT
This sequence comes from Hemileia vastatrix, assembly GCA_030280995.1. Lineage (NCBI taxonomy): Eukaryota > Fungi > Basidiomycota > Pucciniomycetes > Pucciniales > Zaghouaniaceae > Hemileia > Hemileia vastatrix. Next base: position 2,191,015 of record JASXTE010000010.1, on the reverse strand, counting down.
CTTTTCTCTGTTTTTTTTTTTTTAAAAAAATCTAAAACATTTTTATTTCTAAAAAATTCTTTTGTTTTCTTCTTTATTCTTTCTCTTTTCAAAATGTTTCAATCTTCTTTTAAAATAAAATTAAATTAAATTAAATTAAATTAAATTAAATAAAATAAAATAAAAATAAAAATAAAAATAAAAATAAAAATAAAATAAAGTAAAATAAAAGTAAAAAAAAAAAAAAAAGGTAAAATAAAATAAAGTAAAATAAAATAAAAACCAAATTAAAATAAAATAAAAATAAAACAAAAAAAAAAAATTCTTCTCAATTTTCTATATACATTTTTTCTTTAAAATTTTATTTTCCTCGAACTATCAAAATTCTTCACAAACATTACATGACCATCTTTCTCAAACTTCACTTTAACTTCTAAATCACTTTTTTAAATTCTTCAAAACAAATTACTTCTTTCTTCAAAATTCTCTTAAAATTTTTATTTCATCTCTTCTTTTCTTTCTTTTCTTTTTTCAAATAACTAAAATCCCTCAAATCTTCAATTAACAAACTTAAATAAAAAAAAAATTTTCTTTTCATTAAATTTTCTTTACAACAAATTTTTTTTTCAATCAACTATATATATATTTTTTTTGTCTTTCTTCTCTCATTCAGACATCTTCTTTCAAAATTTAAAAAAATAATTTCTATTTAATTCTTTTTTGTTTTTTCTCTGTCTTTTCTTTGTTCTTATTTCTCTCAAAATCTTATAAAAAATAAATATTAAAATTCTAAATAAAATAACAAAATAAAATAATTAAATACAAATTGTTTCTACATTCTTTTTCTTCTTTTCTTTTTTATCTTCTCCCGAACCAATACCTTCATCTTCTCCAAAATCTCCCATATCTCCTTTCTACATTTTTCAAAGTTCTCCCCCTCTCCTACCGGAATCAATTCCCCAAGTTCAAGTAACTCCTCGGCTACGTCAAAGGAAGCGGCATCGACAATGTTATCAATCTCGCCGCTCAATTCTTCAATATATCTTGCTTGTCGAACCTGACAAGGTTTCTTCAACCATACTTGATCGAGGGTTTCTTCGTTTTCCTCCCTCGAGGTAACAGTTGGTAATCTATCCTCCACTGCCACTTCCACCGCAATGGGCCCCACAAGGGTCGCTTCCACACTTGAAGCTTCTGTCGTAGGGGCCTTGATGATGACGTCTGAATTCTAAAAACAGAATCATTAGTAATTAAATTTATAAATTATAAAAGGGTGAACTTACTTCGAATATTGGGTCAGGCTCCAAAAATAATCTAGGAGTGACCTTCTCTGCCACCTCCCTTTCCTCTTCGACATCTTCAATGACCATCCATCATTTCTTCGGGGTTTTCCTCGAGATGGGAATTTCTTCCTCCTCAACGACCCCCCTCTTGTTCTCAGCCCTAGCCACCCAGATGTTCACATCATCTTCAACTTCTTCCTCATTTTCCCCCACTGATTGATCGTCCCCAATGGACACATCCCAGATGTCCTCGACTACTTCTTTTGTTTTAGGGATCACCCAATACTTCGTCTTAGTAAACTGACTTTCAATATCCACATTCTTCGCTAAGGCATCACACGCCACTCTTCTCCATCAGCAAACCTCGCACTTCTGGAGAGGCCCTCGTGTCGCCTTGCTCTCCACGCAGAAATACTCCATCGACTCGCAAGCCGTGCAAGTCTTAAAAAATTGCCGTGTGACAACACCCCCATCCGCTTTCGGGTGTGGAGGCATGGGAGTTGGTGTAGGGAAATCCATCATAATGAATTAAAGTAAAGAAATAATAATTAAGTAAATAGGAAGAGAAATTAGTGTGAGAAATATGTTTTACGCTCAACAGAGCTCGTGTTCTTATACCCGGGCATCTGTCACACTCCACGTGACACTCGAGGCAAAAGTAGCTCATTAAATCAATACTAAAGGGTTCAAATCCATACTCGAAGTGCAGAAAGCAACTCTCCATAGCAACTGCAACTTTCCTTTGTGTACTCGCTATTCAATTGCACTAGCCTAAATCTCTAAATCTAAATTAGTCAATCTCTCAATAGTGTGTCTTAGTCTTTTTTCTAATAAGCGACGCACAGCGCAATATTTAATATAATAGTACATTAAAAGGTTCATGAAATGTCTGTGGGTTATTAAGGGGTAGTGAGCATGGACGGAATGGTTAGTGAAGGATTAAGGGGGTGGACGGATGTTAGTGAGGAGGGTCCAAGTGTAACGGATATATTTTAAATGGTTTGTGGTGGGCGGAATGGTGTATGAGTATGAGGTCAATGCGAGAAGGAGTAAAGGATATAAAAGGGGCTGGGTTTTTGGTTCGACATTCTTTAGAATTAAATTATAAAACGTATTTATAGTTAATAGTGATAAAACTCTAAGTGAAAATCATTATTATTGTATCTTTCTTTATTTTCTCAATAATCATATCTAAATCCTAAATCTTTGATTGTTGAGTTTCCAACTCTTCGTGAGATCTTAAGAATTTTAATATTACCGTTCAATTATATTAGAATCCTTCTCAAACATAACTCGAAGCAGTAGTTCTTCCTTCGAGTCATCTTCAAATCACTTCCTCAAACTATCCCTCTGTGCTTCGAAGAAGTATCTGAACCTTCTATCTCACTTGAAGGAACATCCTCAACCTTGTGCGTAGGTCATCCGGTGACAAACCCCCTCTTACCCCCTCTAAATCTCCCCTTACCTGCTCCTTTAACTTATTAACAAACAATTAATGAAAATTGTTTGTTAATAAGTGAATAGGGAGGAGGGGTTTGAAGCGTGTGTAGGTGGGAATTGAAGGGGGGTTTCAAGGGGGTTATAGGGGGCAATTGATGGGGTTTTGGAGAAGGTTTGGAGGTGTATTTTGAGGGTGTTTGGTGAGTATTTGGTGGGGTTTTGAAGAGAGTTTGGGGGGTTTTGGGGGGGTGGAGGGAAAATGAAATGAGATTTGGAGAATTTTTTCAGGGGGAGAAAGGGGACTAAAGAGGGAAAAATGAATAAAATAATAGAAAATTTTTACAGGGACCAATGAGGGTGCAATTAAAAAATTGTAGGGATATTTTTATTAATTTTTAATTTTTTTTTCATTTTTTAATTTTTTTTCCAGAATTAACCAAAAAAAACCCATCCAATTGAATTAAAGTAATAATTATTCTTTTTTATTATTTGATGAAAATCTTTTTGGTTATTTAAATTAAATTGTGTGAGTATTTCATTATTTATTATAAAACATTTTGACATTTTTTGACCAGTTTAAAATTTTTTCAGAAAAAAAAAATGTCTATTTCTTCTGATTCAAGACTTACACCTCTATATTCATCTTTATCTTCTTTATCATCTTCTTCAATTACAACTTCATTTCAATCATTGAAAAAAATTCAAAAAAAATTGTTGAAAAATGAACATTTGCCAAAAATAATTTCAGAAATAAAAATTTCTATTTCTTCTTATTCAAGCCTTACGGCTCTATCTTCATTTTTATCATCTTTATCATCTTTTTTAATTTCAACTTTACTCCAATCTTCTAAAGAAAATTCAGAAAAATTGTCAAAAAAGGAAAATTTGTCAAAAAAATTTCAGGAAAAAATTGTCTATTTATTCTTATTCAAGCTCTAAAAATCAATCTTCATGTTTATCTTCTTTATCATCTTCTTTGATTTCAACATCTTTTCAATCTTCTTCAAAACCTTTAACAATAAAAAATGATGATAAATCTTATCAATGTAAAATAGATTAAAAAAAGAAAATTCACCTGCATCCTCTATTTGGCCATATATCAAACATCAAGTATTTCAAAACTAAAGTCAATAGAAAGGATAAATATCCCATGAAGTTACCAGATGATATCAAATATATAACCAAATTAGAGGTGATGAAGTTAAGGTAGTGATCAGTAATACTTTTAAACCTCAAATTATTATTGAAAATCATTCATTTGATTGAGTAAAATATGAAGCCTTTAATAAGCTATCTGATCTCATCTCTATACTATATCAAATGGCTTTGGTTCAATTACCAATTAAAAATAAGAATTTGTTTGGTGGTATCATGATTGTTTTTGGATGGAGACTGGGATTTATTAAAGTTTATTCTCTTAGTAAGCCAAATAATTTTTTTGGTTTCATTCTTAATTTGTTCACTCAATTTAATTCTATAGGCATCTATTCATTACTTATAAATTTATCTAAAGTGGAAAAAAATCATGATTTTTGATTATTGGACTGCTTACCTTCCTTTCATTCTTTTCTGGATCTTTGACTCAAAAAACTCTGTAACAAAGCCTTTGAATCCAATCATGAACTTGCAACCAGATTTGGGATTCCAAGTTGGAAGAGATTAGAAGTGATTATCTAATATTTCTTTAATTTTATAATTACTCATTCTGGTTTTCATAACAAGATTCATACCAATAAGAATGACACCAATTATCTTACTTTGTATATTTTCTCTTATATTAATCCAATAAATTGCCAACCGATACCATCTCCAGCTAAAATCAAAGGACATGGCTTATATTTTCCAGACCAGGAGTGCATGATTGATTTTTGTTTGGGAAATGGTGTGATGGAAACAATTCAGAACTCTTCTAAGAAAAATCACCAAACAACAAAAGCTCCCCCTGCTTTTTAATCTTGTCACCACTTTACTAATTTTGGCTGCTCCTTCCAAATTAGTCAAAAACTAGTTCAACAAATCAACAAGGTAAAAAAGGAAGTTAAAAGTTATAAATTTAATAAAACTTTAATTAGATCTAAAAAGTATGGGGATTGGTAAAGTCATCAAATATTTTTTATTCTTTCATAAATTGTTAATTATTAAATCTATTATTTCAAATTACTAAACTAAAGTAATGGGCCAACAACCTTGTGTTGTATAAAAGCTAATCATAATAACATTAATTTGTTTCATGGGGTTCATCTTGCCTATACCTGTGGAAAGTCACAAACTTAGTTTCTAGTCTTGGTCCAAATTTTGGCTTGAGGAATTGTCATTACTTTAAAACTAGTAAATTTTATATATTTTATTTATTTATTTATCAATTTATGGAACTATATTAAATTTTGGTGATTTTCACCACTTACTTCAATAAAATTCAGGGGAGGGTATTGCCAAATTTTCAAATCTGAAATGTGAAATTGATGACTTAGATAAATTTTGGTAATACCCATCCCTTGCTTAAATAAAATGCAGGGGAGGGTTTTTCTAAATTTTTAAAACAGATATATAGTTTTGTTGACTTAGCTGTATTTAGAATAGTAAATATAATGATTTGAATGTAAAAAAGAAAAAATTTATGAGTCTTTCAAATTTTTTCAAAAAAAAAATCATCTAGAATCAAGACCTTTAAAAAGTCAGTACATATGAAATTATCACCAAAAAGAAATAAAACAAAATTAATTTAACCAAACAAAAAAATAATTTATAATGTTGCAATAAAATGTTCCACATCTCAGTGAGGAGTGTATGCAAAGGATTGATTATTAGCTTTAATTCATTCTATCAAGAAAAATTTCTAAACAAAATAAATAAAAACTACTTATCAAACATTTTCATAAAGCGTTCAATTTCCTCAATAGATTTATTAGCTTTAACACATTCTCACAAAAAATCTATCTTTTTTAAACCATCTTCAAGTTTATACTTGAGTCTTATTTTATCCAATATGAAATTGTACTCTAAAGCCTTCTCCCCTTTCTTTATCTCAAATTTCTTCACCTCCAAGTCATGTTCCCTCTCATACCTTTTAAAGAAATCTCAAATTTTTTCTCCTCCAAGTCTTGCGCCCATTCATTCCTCTTTAAAGAAAGCTTGAATTTCTTCTCCTCCAAGTCTTGTGCCCTATCATCCCTTTGTAAAGAGAGCTTGTATTGTTTCTTTTGAAAGTTGAGAGTATCTCTTGAAACTTCAACTTTACCTAGAGTGAAATGGAATATTAAACAAAGAAAAGAAAAGCTCACTTAATTATTAAATGGTATGCTATCACTTACCAGATTCATGTTTCTCCAGAAAATCATCAATGGAAGAAAAAGGGGTTTGCAAAAAACTATCTCTGTTTTACTTTCTATGACTGTTGAAATTTAAAGTAGGTGATAGCTTTTGATTTTTTTTGGAGGTAACATTTTCCTCTTCATCATTGTTGCTAGCTTCAGACTCACTTTCATGAGTATCCTGAGTTGGTTCATTAGCCTTTTTAGAAATATAAAAAATAAAACAACTAGACAAGAGATAAAAGCTTACTGAAGTGGGATCACATTGGTTTATATAGCCATAAGGCTCTATTGGAATGCTATCTATATTTGTTGAATTTAGAACAGGGGAGGCTTGAGTGTAGTAAGAGGATGGGAAAAGATTTGTTTAAACATCATGTTCAGAGATTGCATCTTCACCATCCAACATATTTGCAGAATTAACATTGTCTTGCTCTCCAAATATGGAAACCATCTCTTTGAAGTTAGGACATAAAGAATCAAGTTTATTTTTTATAGAATTGATGCCCTTACTGACATCAATTTCAGTGATACCAAAAACAGTGGAAGAAGAAAGAGTCATAGCCTTCTTGTATTCAGCCTCATTGTGCTTGAAGCATTCAGACATCTGTTTAGGCAAAAGATCAATCTTTCCCTTTGTCTTATTTTGTAATTCATTGGCCATTAGAAGATAGAAATTGACTTTTGATGCAGGGTTCCATCCTACTTTAATTGCATTCTCAGTACCAAAACATGAATTATAATTAGTTTTTATTTTCAGCCAGTTGATAAGTATGATATGATCATCTTTTTTTAGTTGAACAATCTTTGATTTCTCATCTGAGTGGGGGAAAGAGGGAGTAATGGGATTTGAATAACTGGGGGAAGGCTGTCTTTGAGAAGATCTATGATGATGAGGCATTTTCAGATATTTGAAGATGAAAAGGAGAAGAAATAACCAGATGAGATGGGGAGGGGTTTGAACAGATAGAATGAAGTGACAGGATGGGAGTGTGCAGCAAGGTAGGGAGGTTGGCACATCCAGAAAGTTATCCAAGATGTGGTTATGAAAAATTGAGGATAAAAGTTTTAGATAGAGGTGGACATTGACACATTAAATTTCTAATGCCCCAATTAATGGCAAAAATAATTATAAAAGGTAATTGGGGTATAATGATTTTTATCCCCAATTAATTTAATTGCCAATTGGTCAACAATGATACCCCATATTAATTATATTAACCTTATAAATTACTTATAATGTTTCAACTAGTTAATAAGTAAAATTAAATTAAATATATAATTATAAAATTTAACTAATTTTCTTATTCCTTGACAGTGTCCTCATGACAGCTGAAAATTAGACTAGAGTATAATAATACTGAATACTAAAATAAAATAATTTTCTTTACTTTGACATATACAGAAAACACTAAATAAATCAAATAAGTTTAATTAAACTGACATATACAGATAAATAGTGTATATGAGAGCATTCCTTCTAGAACATATTTTAAATTGGAAATTTCTATTTTGGGATTTTTCTACTTGTGATACTCTTGTATGTAGAACTGTGTTTCCATATTTTCTCTCTCTTTTTCCTATATAAGGCCCCTCAATCTGGCTGTTTTATCTCATTCCATTCTTTACATTTATTAAAATTTTACATACAAAACTCTAATACTACTATTACCTATCTCTAAGTATTTAAAATTAAATATTTTAAGTTTTAAAGTAATAATAATATTTACAAATCTTACCTTTTAATTGAGTAAATCAAAGAAATTTTTCTTCATACACAAATAATGAATTCTTGAGTTTTACCTACCCTTCATTGCCGTTGGACTGCTGAAAATACCTTCTAGACCAAGATACCACACTGACAGCATTTTCTTTTAAATTTTCTATTTTAATTATCATTATCATTTTTTTTCTTTTCTTTTTTTCTTTTTTATTTTCTTTTAATTTTTTCTTTTTTTTAAATTAATTTTTGACTTTCTTTTTCTTTCAATTTTTTCTTTTGTTTTTTTCATTTTTTTTCTATAATTTTTTTTTTTTTTTCTTTTCTTTTTCTTTTTTATTTTTTTATTTTTGTTATACTTTTAATTTTTCATTTTTCATTTTTCATTTTTCATTTTCATTATATTTTTTTCATTTCATTTCATTTTTTTTTATCTTATTTATTATTTATTTATTTCAATTTTTTTGTATTTTTTTCATTTTCATCTTTATTTATTTTCTTTATCATCTTTTCTTTTTCTTTTATTTTTTTTAAATTTAATTTTTTCTTTTTCTTTTTTATTTTAATTTTTTTGTTTCATTTTATTTTTTTTTATCTTCATTTTTTTTCTTTTTTTTGTTTTCTTTTTCTACTTTTTTTTTCTTTTTCTTTTTCATTTTTTTTCTCTTCTTTTTTTTATCATTTTTTATTTTTTATATTTTCCTTCCATTCTTTTCTTTTTATTTTTTCTTCTATTTTTTTCTTTCACTTTATTCATTTTTATTTTTTTAATATCCTTTTTTTATAATTTTTTATTTTTTTGCATTTTCAATTATTTTTTCCTTTTCCTTTTAATTTTTTCATTTTCATTTTTATTTTTTCTTTTAATTTTTTACTTTAATTAATTTCTTTTTCTTTTTTTTTATCTATCTTTTTCTTTTCTTTTTCTTTTTCATTTTAAATTTTTTTTAAAAGAATTTTTTTTTTGTTGTAGTTTTAATTTTAATTTATCTTTTTCCTCTTCATTTTATCTTTTATTTTTCATATTTATTTTTATTTTTATTTTACTTTTAAATTTTTTAATTCAATTTTTTATTTTCATTATCATTTTTTTTTATTTTTACATTATATATTTCTTTTATTTTTTATTTTTATTTTTATTTTTTTCATTTTTTTAATTTTTATTTTTTTTATCATTTTTATCATTTTTTTTTCTATTTTTTTTCATTTTTTTTTTTAATTTTTTTTAATTTTTTTTTCATATCGTTTATTTTTTTTTATCATTTTTTTTCTTTATTTATTTTTATTTTCTATTTTTTATTTAAATTTTTTAAATTTTAATTTTAATTTTTTTTCTTTTTCATTTTTTTTCATTTTTTTATTTCTTTTCTTTTTTTCTTCTTTTTCATTTTATTTTTTTCTTTTTCTTTTTCTTTATATTTTTTTTTCTTTTATTTTTTCCTATTTTCATTTTTTTCACTTTCATTTTTTATTCATATTTTTCTTTTCTTTTTTTTTTCTTTTTTTTCTTTTTCTATTTATTTTTATTTTCCTTTTTTTTATTTATTTTTTATTTCATTTTTTTCTTTCTCATATTTTATTTTTTATATTTTCTTTCCATTCTTTCCATTTTCTTTTTTTTTCTTTTTTTTCTTTTGCATTTGTTTATTTTATTTTTTTAATTTTCTAATTTTTTTTAATTTTAATTTTTTCATTTAATTTTTTTCTTCTTTTCCTTTTCATTTTTATTTTTTTCTTTCAATTTTTTCCTTTAATTATTTTTTTTTATTTTCATTTTTTTTAAATTTATTTATTTCTTTTTCTATTTTTTTTTCTTTATCATTTTCTTTTCTTTTTCACTTTCATTTTCAACTTTTTTTTTCATTTTTTTTAATTTATCTTTAATTTTTCATATTTTTAATTTTAATTTTTTCTTTTCATTTTTTTTCCATTTTTTTCATTCTATTTTTTTTTTCAATAACATTTTTATTTTTTTTCTTTAAATTTTTTAAATTTCTTTTTTTTTTTCTTTTTTTTTCTTTTCTCTTTTTTCTTTATTTTTTTTATTTCTTTTATTTTATTTCTTTTCATTTTTTTTTAATTTTCCTTTTAATTTATTTATTTTTCTTTTTATTTCTATTAATTTGTTTTTGTTTTTGTTTTCTTAATTCTTTTATTTTTTCATTTTATTTTTTATTTTTTATTTTTTTATTTTCAATTTTAATTTTAAATTTAATTTCACTATTTTTTTTTATTTTTTTAGTACTCTTTTTTATTTTTATGTATCATTTTTAATTTTTTTTCATTTTATTTTTAATTTCTAATTTTACTATTTTATTTCAATTTTAATCTTACTATTTATATTTATATATTTTTTAAGGTAATCTTTTTTTTGTTTTCATTATCATTTTTATTTTTCTTTTCTTTTCTTTTCATTTTATTTTATTTTATTTATTTTTTTTAATTCTACTATTTACTTTTTTTTAGTGTTATATTTTTATTTTTATTTTATGTTCATCATCATCATCATCATTTTCAATTTTTTTTTTCATTTCATTTTTTTTATTTAATTGTACTATTTTAATAGGGGATATCAAAGTTAAAAATTTGTAATTATTTGAAAGGCTTTTTACAAAACTAAAAGAAAGCCACAAACTTGACATTAATTTTCAGTAGAAAGGTATTTTGGGGACACAAGATGGCATATTTATAAAAAATTATCATGGTTGATATGGTGGAAAAAAGATGTATTTTGAAATGGAAGAATTCTAACTTTGATACACCCTAATTTAACTATTGATATGTTGATGTTTTTATTGTCCAATTATTTTTTCATTTTCACTTTCATCATCATCATCTTTTTAATTCATTTCTTTCCCTTCCCCCCTTCCCCCTTCCCCCTTCCCCCTTCCCCCTTCTCACATCATCCACATATTTGCCGCTCATCTCCATTCCTTAACCTGACTAGTTAACAATAAAATATGTGATCACAACCATTTGCCACTGATGATATATAGTTGTAAGTAAGAAATTTCACAATTTCTTTAAGGATCTTTTTTTTTCATTTCTTATCTTGTACTTTAAAATCCTGACCTTAGATGTACAAATTTGCATTTCATCTCTTTCTCTCTCTCTCTCTCACACACACACGCTCTCTCTCTCTCAATAGGGGGCATCAATGTTGACCAATCCGCAATTAAATTAATTGTGGATCAAAATCATTATACCCCAATTATCTTCCACAATTATTTTTGCTAATATTTGGGTTATTAGACACTTTAAATGTCAATGTTCACCTTTTATACAACATTTTTCTACTCAATTTTTCATAACCGCATCTTGGACAACTTTCTGTCCTAACCACATGTTGCACAACTTTCTGCCATACCCACATCTTGGACTACTCTCTGGATATTCCTTCTACCTTGAGGCGCACTCCCATTCTCATTCCATCCTGTTTATTCTATCTGCTCAGAATTTCTCCCCATTTCATCTATTTTATTTTACTCTTTTTCATCTCACTCTCTCATCTGCTTGTTTCTGCTCCTTGTCATCTTGCTATCTCATCTGCTTGTTTCTACTTCTTTTCATCTTGCTATCTCTTCTGCTGGTTTCTGCTCCTTTTCAACTTTAATTACCTTAACATGCCTTGTCATCATAGATCTTCTCAAAGGAAGCCATCACTCAGTTGTTCTGTCACCGGACGATCTACGCACAAGGTCGAGGGTGTTCCTGGAAGTGAGATGGAGGGAGGAGTTTAGAAACTTCTTTGATGCACAGAGGAAATGTTCGAGGAAGTGATTTGAAGATGACTCAAAGGAAGAGCTACTGCTTTGAGATATGTTCAAGAAGAATTCTAATATAATTTAAAGGTAATATTAAAATTCTTAAAATCTCACAAAGGGTTGGAAACTCAATAATCAAAGGTTTTAGGATTTAGAAATGATTACTGAGAAAATAAGGAAAGATACAATAATAATTATTTAACCTAAAGCTTTACCACTATTAACTATATATACGTTTTTTTAATTTAATTTTAAAGAATATCAAACCCAAAACCCAACCCCTTTTATATCCTTTACTCCTCCTCGCATTGACCCCATACCCATCTACTATTCCGCACATCACAGACCATTAAAAAGACACCCTTTACACCTGGACCCTCCTCACTAACATCCGTTAACCCCTTAGTCCTCCACTAACCATTCCGTCCATGCTCACTACCCCTTTTAATAATCCACAGACATTTCATAAAACCTTTTTAATGTACTATTACATTGACTATTGTGCTGTGCATCGCTTATTGAGAAGAAGACTAAGACACACTATTGAGAGATTGACTAATTTAGATTTAGAGTTTAGACTAGCGCTGTTGAATAGCGAGTACACAAAGGAAAGTCGCAGTTGCTATGGAGAATTGCTTTCTGCGCTTTGACTATGGATTCAAAACCTATTATTATTGATTTAATGAGTTGCTTTTGCATCGAGTGTCACGTTGTGCGTGACAGATGCCCAGGTATAAAAAATGCAAACTCCGTTGAGCGTAAAACATACTTCCCACACTAGTTTCCCTTCCCTCTTTATTAAATTATTCTATAATTTACTATGACGGATATCACTACCCCAACTCCCACGCCTCCACACCCTAAAGCGGATGGGAGAATTGTCACACGGTAATATTCCAAGGCTTGCACGTCTTGCGAGTCAATGGAGTACTTTTGCGTGGAAAGCACGGCGACACAAGGTCCTTGCCAGAAGTGCGAATGTTGCCGCTGGAGACGGGTGGCGTGTGAAGCCTTGTCAAAGAATGCCGACATTGAAAGTTGGTTCACGAAGACTAAATATTGGGTCATTCCCAAGACAAAAGAGGTAGTCAAAGATATTTGGGATGTTTCAATTGGGGACAATCAATCAGTGGGAGTAAATGAGGAGGAGGCTGAAAACGATGTAGCAACCTGGGTGACTTGCGCTGCGAGCAAGAAAAGAGTGGTCAAAAAAGAAGTCGACGAGGTAGTTGAGGAGAAAGAGGAAGTCTCTATTTTGAGACGGACCCCTAAAAAGGGATGGGTGGTCATCGAGGATGACGAAGAGGAAAAGGAAGTGGCGGTGGAGCTCACTCCGAGATTGTTCTTAGAAGCAGACCCCATCTTGGAAGTAAGTCCATTCTCCTGATATTTTATAAATTTAGTTACTGATGGTTTTGTTTTAGAATTCAGACGTCATTGCAGAAGTCCCTATGGCGGAAGCTTTGAATGTGGAAGCAACCATTGTGGAACCCGCTGCTGTGGAAGTGACGGTGTCAATCCCGACCAAAGATAGATTACCGGTGGTTGCCTCGAGGGAGGAGAATGAAGAAATCCTCGATCAAGTATGGTCCAAAAAGCCTCGCCAGGTTTGGGGAGTGAGGTTTATTGAATATTTAAGCGGCGAAATTGATAAGATTTTCGATGCCGCCTCCTTCAGCATGGCCAAGGAACTACTGGAAATTGGAGAAGTGGTTCCGGTAGGAGAGGGGGAAGTCTTCGAGAAATGTAGGAAAGAAATAAGGGAAATTTTGGAGAAGATGAAGGGATTGGTTCAGAAGAAAATAAAGGAGAGAATTTAAAATGGAAGGAGAAAAGAAAAAGAAAGAAAATAAAAGTAGAAACAATTTGTATTTAGTTAATTTTATTTTGTTGTTTTATGAAAATTTTAATATTTTTTTTATATAAAATTTTGAGAGAAAAAGGAAAAGACAGAAAAAAGATTTAAATAGAATTTTGTTTTAAAATTTTGAAAGAAGAAGTTTAAATGAGAGAGGAAAAGAAAGAATATTTGATTGAAGGAGTTTTAGTTTTAAAGTTCAAAAAGAAAAAGAATTAAGTAAGAAGAAAGAAAGAAATAAATAAGAAATAATTGATTGAAATAATTTTGTTGTAAATAAAATTTAATGAAAAGAAACAATTTGATATTTATGATAGTTTGTTAATTAAAGATTTGAGGAATTTAGTTATTTAAAAAAAGAAAAGAAAGAAAAGGAGAGAAGAAATTAATTTTTAAAAGAGTTTTGAAAGAAAAGAAGTAATTTGTTTGAAGGATTTAAAAGAGGGATTTAGAGGTTGAAGTGAAGTTTGAGAAGATGGTCGTGTTGCGTTTGTGAAAAATTTTGATAGTTCGAGGAAAAGAAATTTAAAAAGAAAGAATGTATATAGAAAATTGAAAAGGAAAAAAGAAAAAAAAATTAATTTTATTTGTTTTATTTTTTAATTTTAATTTTATTTTATTTTAATTTAATTTGATTTTTTGTTTTTTTATTTTATTTTATTTTAATTTTATTTTGTTTATTTTAAAGAAGGTTGAAAAATTTTGAAAAGAAAAGAATAAAGAAGAAAACAAATTTAAGGAATTTTTTGGAAGTAAAGATGTTTTAGATTTTAAAAAAAAGAGAAAGAAAAAATAAAAGAGAGTTTTAAGGTTTTGGTTTTAAAGGGTATTTAAGATGAAAAGATTTTAGGAGTTCAGGGGCGTTAGAAACATTGATGGCTGGCTCCCAGGATGTTTTGTCTGAGTCATCGAGGAAGCCTTCCCATTCCACGAGGTATTGAAGTTTCCCCTTGCGCATTCTTGAATCAAGGATGCGGCTTACTTCCCAGTCTAGATGGTCTTCTACTTTGACCAGTTCCGGAGGAGTTTGGTTCTTGCCCGGGTATGTTTCTCAAGCTAGTTCCAGGAGAGATACGTGAAAAACAGGGTGAATAGCTTCCCATTTAGGAGGTAGCTTGAGTCAAAATGCAGTTTTAGAGACTTCAGAGTTGATTTCAAATGGTCCCATGTGTTTTTCAGCCAGTTTCTTTGATGGTCAAGTCATTCGAATGTTTTGTGCATCGAGCCATACTTTGTCCCCTGGTTTAAAAGAAGGAGCAGTTTGTCAATGTTTGTAGGCCTGTTCCTTGTACCTTCGAACCGCTAATTCCAAATTTGATTTAAGTTCCTCTTGGAGTCGTGATATGGTTTGAAGATAATGTTCCGCAGGATGATTAGTTCCTACATGGATTGAGTTGAATCGAGGATGTCTTCCATAAACCGTTTCAAAAGGAGATTGTTGTGTCGAAGAATGAGTCGAGTTATTATAAGCAAATTCGGCCAATGGTAACCATGTGGTCCAATCGTCTTGTTGGTAACTGACATAAATTCGAAGGTATTGTTTGAGGATTTGGTTGACCCTTTCTGTTTGCCCATTGGTTTCAGGATGATAGGCCGTGGAGAGGTTCCTTGTGATATTGAGTTGTCGACACAGTTGAGTCCAGAATGTGGATACAAACAATGAGCCTCTATCTGAAATAATATCATTAGGTAAGCGGTGTTTGGAAAATACATATTCTAGAAGCTATTTTGACAAATCTTCTGCTGTAGCAGTAGTAGTGGTTTTAATAAAAATAGACATTTTTGAAAATCTATCTACTATTACTAATATAGCATCAAAATTATTAGAAAGAGGAAGTTGAGAAATAAAATCCATTGATAAAGATTCCCAAGGTTTAGAGGGAAGAGGAAGTGGTTGAAGCAACCCATACTTCCGGTGACGGGGAGCCTTATTCCTATTACATTTGTAACAAGCTTTTATATAGGCCTTGATTTCCCTAGTCATTCCTGGCCAGAAGAAATCCCTCGCTATTAACTGGTAGGTTTTATCAACCCCAAAATGACCAGCTAATGGAGAATCATGTCGACTATTGAAAATCCATAATTTTATTTCATTGTTGTCAGGTATGACTACTCTAACTTCGAAAAATAATAGACCTGATTCAATACTATATCTTTTGGTCCCTTTCTTCAAGAGTATTTTGTCTTTTAACCCTAAACAATAGTTGTCCTTCGACTGAGCTTTGAGGATTTTGAATAGTGGATTTTTAAAAGATTGAATTGTCATTGAATTGAGTTGATGAGTCATTAACATTGATTTGTTGATAATTGATTTCACATTTGCTGGGTTCTTGTCAGGAAATGCATACCCCCACTGTGGGTAAATGTCGTCCCGAAGTGAGAAGATATTTGGGACAATGCAGTTCTTACCTGGGCAATAGGAAATAGAAAAAGGAAATTCAGACAGAAATTCAGCCCACCTGGCTTGATGCCTGGTTAACACTTTGGAAGACATGAAGTATTTCAAAGCATTATGGTCAGTTAAAATTTGAAAAGGACTATCTAAGCTGAGAAGAATTGAGTGCCATTTTTTATTACAATGAATAATAGCTAAAAGCTCTTTGTCATGAATTTCATAATTTAATTCTGCCGCAATGAGTTTTTTTGACTCAAAAGCAACAGGATGAAACAATTTTGTTTCAGGATTTAATTGTGATATGACCCCTGCGATAGCATAATCGCTCGCATCTGTCTCGACAAATGTTGAAGCAGAAGGATCAAAGTGTTGAAGAATTGGAGCTGTGGTAAATGCAGTCTTCAATGCTTTGAATTCCTTTTGTGCTGTAGAAGTAAAAACAAAAGGAATATCTTTTCTAAGAATAGAAGTAAGATTGGAAATAGTTTTAGAGTAATCTTTAATAAATCTTCTATAGAAATTTGCAAAAACCAAAATTCCTTGGAGGGATTTAACGGTTTTGGGATCAGGCCATTCCAGGACGTTTTGGACCTTTTTGTCGTCCATGACTAAACCATCAGTGGACAACGTAAAACCCAAAAAATCGATTGATTTAAGATGGAATTAGCATTTATTGTGCTTGGCGTAGAGACCATGATCCTGAAGTCAATTTAGAACCTGTTGAACATGATGAATATGTTCATCCAGTGTCTTCGAGAAAATTAAAATATTGTCTAAATAGACGACAAAGAATTGTTCGACAACATCTTGGAAGATGTCATTAACAAAAGTTTGAAAAGTTGATGGTGCGTTACACAATCCAAAAGGCATAACTAAATATTCAAAACTACTAAATCTAGTGAGCATTGCAGTCAGTGGTTCATGACCTTCCGCAATGCGAATAAGATTGTAAGCGCCTCTAAGATCGATTTTAGAAAAGAAATTAGCACCATTAAAAAGGGTAAGAAGTAATGACATAGGAGGAATAGGATATGCATTCTTCTTAGTGACTGTGTTGAGCTTTCTATAGTCAACACACAACCTAAGACTACCATCCTTCTTTTTTACAAAGAGAACAGGGGAGCAAGTTAAAGATTTACTGGCTCTGATGAATCCTTTGGCTACATTCTCTGCAATGTAGTCTCGAAGAACTTGAGATTCGTCCTTCAACAAAGAATAGACAGGACCTGCCGGAGGTACTGGACCTATTAACTCTATCTGATGGTCGTAGGGTCGATGAGGTGGTAACTTATTGGCCTTGCGGATTGAGAAAACATTGAGAAAATCATGATAGATTTCCGGTAGAGTTGATTTAATGGCTTCAACATTGATTTGGTTGTCCTCATCATCTTCAAGAGAATCTGTTGAGGGAAGACCAGAATTGAGGGAGTATAATTCAATTACTTTGAGGCGATTTAAATCCTCTTTGAGTGAAGTCATCGAGCTAGAAGGGTTAGCCAATTACTCTTTAAAGAAAGATCAGATGCTTGCAAGTCATCTGGAAGAGATTTGTCCTCTATCAGGACATTGTCAGGCGGGTTGTTTAACTCCCTATTGACCTGCATTGAAGAATCAGAAATATACTTAGTGCATGGGGTGATCAATCCCCGTGTCCAATCAATTTCAGGATTCCAATGTGTTAAAAAGTCATGGCCAAGAGTGGTATCATCCATCCTTGGGGCGTCCAAGACTGATAATTCCCACTCAAAGGGGGGAAAGTTCGGAAAGTTGAAAACCCATAAAACTTTCTTACTGACCCAATATTTGGGTTCCTCTGATTCAACCAAGTAAATTGGAGTTTGATCAATATCTGTAAATGTCAGCTGTAACTTCTCGGCAAAAGATAAACTGACAAAATAAATTGAATCTCCAGAGTCTATAAAACAACTGAAGGGAATATCCTCCTTAAAAAGAATGAATCTCAAGTGATTTAAGGCAACTCCAGTCCTTAAGACATGGAGGTTCTGTGCACTGGGAGAGATAATATAGTTTGCTTTGCACACAAGTAAACTATCTACTATTTTTTTGACTTCAAACTAGTACCTTCTCTTTCCTTCAATTTTACACAATCTTCCAGCTTTTGCTTACCCCCACAATACATATATAACCCATTATCTGATCGTCTCTTCTTTTCAGCTTCCTTAAGTTCCCCTTTAGGATCCAGTACTTTACTGATATCGCCTGGGGTTGAGCTTTTTGGTCGAGGTTTATCCTTTCCCTTATTGGGTTTGGATTGAGTTGTCCGTGGGTGTGAAGAAGGTCCCGATTTAAAATTTAGGCCTTGAGATTTGTTGGCGTATTGACGATGTTGGAGTCTTCCTTGGTAAACGCCGTCGAGTTTGAGGGTTCAATCCATTAAATCCATTAAAGTAGTCATCTTCTGACCGTGAAGATTTAACTGATCCAGAATCCTCAAAAGAAGTCCTTTTTTGAAATGATACTTGAGGGAAGAATCATTCCAACCTACTCAAGTTTGAAGTGCTCTGAAGTTTGAGATATATTCAGAGGCTTTACCATTATCACTCATGCAAAGAAAATCAAGTTCAATTTCTGCGTTGTCAGTTTCATTAGGGTCACGGAACAACGTGAAGAGTTGGTTTTTGAACTTTTCTCAATTATTAATAAGTAAGTGGGTTTTGGTCGTAGAGAGCATAAGAAGATAAGGTTCAAACCATCTTGCTGCTTTTCCGGCTAGGAATGAAGAAGCGTAAATAACCTTCGATCGGTTGTTATTGTAGGTTCGAGGGTCATTATGAAACAGGAGCTTGCAGGTTTGCAACAAAGGCCGCAATCTGTCTGGATGTTCTCCATCTAATTTATCAGGAGATTTCATAGAAGGAGTTTTGAATTTAGATCCCTCTGAAGACGTTGAATTTGAAAGGGTCTTCATAAAAAGTCTCATGAAGTCTTCCAGAGAATTAGAATTAGATGGTCCTGGTTCTGAATGTTGACCAGAAGGGTGTGTAGCAGGGGCAGATGGTGCCCTGTGCATTGTATACTCACCTTCTTCATCATCACTAGAATCATCAAAATCGTGTGGGATGTCTTCTACAGATTGGACTGAATGTTGCTGTTCCCTAAGGTCGAGAGGTTCCAGGGAGTGAGTGCAAGAAACAGGCCATGTGGCTGTTGGCCTGCCTCTGGCGTGAGCTCTAGTAGTAGCACCTGTAAGAGGAGTGCGTTGAACAGGTGCCATTTGAAGAATTTAAAAAACACCTGAAAAGGACGTAGTAGTGCAAAGAATGAGAACTACGGAGAATTAAATTATACTGTCACCGGACAATCTACGCACAAGGTCGAGTGTGTTCCTGGAAGTGAGATGGAGGGAGGAGTTTAGAAACTTCTTTGATGCACAGAGGAAATGTTCGAGGAAGTGATTTGAAGATGACTCAAAGGAAGAGCTACTGCTTTGAGATATGTTCAAGAAGAATTCTAATATAATTTAAAGGTAATATTAAAATTCTTAAAATCTCACAAAGGGTTGGAAACTCAATAATCAAAGGTTTTAGGATTTAGAAATGATTACTGAGAAAATAATGAAAGATACAATAATAATGATTTAACCTAAAGCTTTACCAGTATTAACTATATATACTTTTTTTAATTTAATTCTAAAGAATATCGAACCCAAAACCCAACCCCTTTTATATCCTTTACTCCTCCTCGCATTGACCCCATACCCATCTACTATTCTGCACATCACAGACCATTAAAAATACACCCGTTACACCTGGACCCTCCTCACTAACATCCGTTAACCCCTTAGTCCTCCACTAACCATTCCGTCCATGCTCACTACCCCTTTTAATAATCCACAGACATTTCATAAAACCTTTTTAATGTACTATTATATTGACTATTGCGCTGTGTGTTGCTTATTGAAAAAAAGACTAAGACACACTATTGAGAGATTGACTAATTTAGATTTAGAGTTTAGACTAGTGCTTTTGAATAGCGAGTACACAAAGGAAAGTCGCAGTTGCTATGGAGAATTGCTTTCTGCGCTTCGAGTATGGATTTAAAACCTATTATTATTGATTTAATGAGTTGCTTTTGCCTCGAGTGTCACGTGGCGTTGTGGTAGCCTAAAGTTTAGTACGGCACCTAAATATGTAAATGGAGTTATTACGGCGTGCAAGATTGGTGTTATTATTATTTTTTATAAAAGGGTTTTATTTAATTTATTGGAGTTTAAAATATGAAGAAATTGGTCACGAGCGAATGCCTACACAAATACAATTTATTTTACAGAGAAAACTTATTTTTACGGTCTGAAAAATTTATAAGTATCAAGTCAAGTCACTCAAGAACCTTGGGAAATTTTTCCAGAATTTTTACTATTTTTTTTATATTTTTAAATGAATTTTAAAGTTTTATAGAAATATTTACGTTTTCAAAAATTACTTAACTTTGATGAATTTTCACGGGGTAATTAGAGCTGCGCAGACTACGAAAATTGGTTTGGTATGAAAAGGGGAAGTAGCTCTATTATGTGTAATTTTTCTAGATTTTTTATTATGGTTTTAAGGTTCTAAATTGAGTCCTGAAGTCCGGACGGACTCCGTACGGACTCCGTACGGGCTCCGGATTGACTCTGGAAGAGCTCTGGAGGGGAAAACTTAGGCACGTGACTAGGAATACTTAAGCGCTTCTCAAACTCGAAATTGAGAGGAAGGACAGATCATACAGCTTAATCATTAACCACCACAGTCTCATTTTTTATTACTCAACAAATTAAATAAATTGTAATACCCTTATAACTTTATATTTTATATATAACATTTTAGAAATACTACTCAACAATTAAAATAACACTTCATACAGGGTATCTTTAGAAAGGTCTTCATCACTGGGACTTGATTATTGCTGTCTCATAAAAATTCAAATTATTATAAAAACATAAAAGTCAATCTTTTCAGATCTTTCACTGGTACACCTTAATTGTTGTTATCAGTATTTCTTTCTCAACAGCCACTTTTACTTAAATCTCGATAAGCGTTAAATATTTTAGAGTTTCATTATTTTTATCAATCAGATCTAAGTAGATTGGTTAGCTTAGTGATTTAGAATTCCCATTTTGTTATTTTTATTGGAAGGACGGGGTTTTCGGCTAAATCCACATATCTCCTCCGGATTCTGCTTACAGCAAGGCGACTGTAAGAGTTTACCTTACCATAGTTGGCGCCCAACGTGGGGTTCGATTTCTCTAGCTTTCTTTAAAGACTTACTTGGATCAAGAACGTTATTAGCCTGCAAGAGGCTTATTTTCTGGAACTCTAATTGGATTTTTGTTATTGGCCTGCAAGAGGCTTGTTATTTTATCGATTGTTAACGCTTTTCTTTACTTATTGGGATGTCTTCTTCTGCTGTTGCTTCTTGATCTTCTAACCCTCTTACTCCCTCAGTTAGAATTGTTTCTTGGGATGGCCCAAAGTTTGATGGGGAGGAGGTTAAATGGTTCATTAGCAGGTATGAAGCTGCTGCTGCTGTTGATGGTGCTTCTCATGTGGATATGGTGAAGCAAGTTAGATTTTTTATTGCCGATAGGGAGGTGGAAAAAGAGGTTATTGCTATGCAGGCATTCAAGGACAAGGATTGGGTTAAGCTTTCTAAAGCTATGGTTGATAGATGGGGTGTTAGGTTTACTATGATGGACCTCAATAAAATTGTTGGAGACTGGCAAGCAAAAGGTGGAGTTTCTTCTATGGCTGACTTCAAAAAGCTCTGTGTTCAGTTTGATGAAGTGGTGGAATATCTCATACTGGTGGACGAGTTAGTGCATGAGAACCAAGCAAAAGATTTGTTTTGGACAGCATGCAGCAGGGATATTCGTATGGACGTCTTGAAGGATCTTTCAAGAAAAGATTTGATGAAGGAACTGCCTAATGGTGAGCAGAAACTGCCGGCTCTGGAGGTTATCAAAGAGAACATTCAGGCCCATCTCAAGTTATTGGCGTTGGACAAATATCAAGAGTCTTGCACTCAATATGTTAGCAAGGTTAGCAAGGTTTTGGCCAAAAACAACGATATTATGGTCAAAGCCCAGGAGGCCAAGAAGGCTCAAATGGGATTACCTGCTGCTAAAGTTGAGGGTAATGTAGATAATAAGATGGTTGATCACCTGGCCGATTTAACTAAACAATTAAAAATATTTGTTCAAGAAACCCAGAAGGCCAACAAGGCCCCAATCGCTTCTTCGTCGACGTTGACTTCTTATCAGTCTAGAGGTTATGAACGTCGAAATTATAATGGCAATAACAACGGTAACCGCTTCCCAGGCAATGGGAGAAATGGTGGGAATGGTGGTAATGGATATAGAGGTGGCTACGATGAGCCAAAGGTGTGCTCCTATTGTAATAGGAGGGGTCACAGAGCAACAGTTTGTTTTGCTCTTGATAAGGATATGGATGCTGGGCGAGTTTTATTTGATGGTAAAGTTTATAAATTTCCTGATGGTTTGTTCATCAAGCTCAGTGATGGACAGTCTCCTTCTGATTTGGTCAGAAGAAGTTTAACGGCTGAAAGGAGAGCCAGATTTGAAGAGGTGACGGATGAAGATGTTAATGCCAAGGGTGGCAAAAATGGTAATGGTAATGGTGGTAAAGCTGACAAGGGCAAGGAGAAAGAGGTCAGTAAAGCCACGTTTTCTACTTCTTTTGGTGGTTTAGAGCTGGCGACGGTTGCCCAGGTGGAGGGTAGCTGTATGGCTGGCAAATACGATGTTAATGCTGCTAGAAGAGCAGCTGCTACTAAGGCGAAAAGTAGCATTCAGAGCCAATTGAGGGCTAATCCTGGCAAGGCCAATAACAAAGTGAACCCTTACTCTAAGGACAAGATTTCTAGTGCTCAAACTGCCGCCAACAAATTGAACCCTTACTCTAAGGACGAATTATATAAAATGCAGAAGGGGATTGCTGATATGGGGCCCCCTAGTTATGGCAAGTTTGATTTAAATGGTGAGCCTATGCCAGAGGATGATTCGGATTCTGAGAAGGACGTACCGTTGGCGTCTCTACCCAGACCAAGTTTTAGCGGTCCCATCCCAATGGAGGGTGTAAGAAGGACTAGCGATGGATCAGGATTAGTGCAAGAAGCTGGTGACGGAGTTAGGGTTATAGAAAGTGAAGATGTTATAATGGGGGGTGAAGATGGCTCGGTTGGACCTCAAGAGGTACCCAGGGCCAAGGTTGTTAAATCAAAGGTCCAGTATGAGCGGCCAGTAGTTTCTGGTCAAGCTAATGCGATGGACGCAGTTTTGAATAGGGTGAATCAACTTCAGATTCCCTTATCTTTGGGGGAGTTATTTACGATTAGTCCGGCACTTGCTGAAAAGCAAAAGAAGCATTTGACGAGGCGTCGGGTTTCCACTGGAGAGGTGGAATATATTTGTGAAAATGCTGAAAAGTTTGGGGAAGATGTAGATACACATTTTTCCGCTCCCCTGGGTTACCTGGTGGTAACTCTAAATGGTAAAGAAGTTAAGGCCTTGGTCGATTCAGGGTCTCAAATTAATTTAATTTCATTGGAGCAAGCGACAAGTATAGGCTTGCCAATTAAAAGTGGAACTGGGGGAAACCTCAGAGGCATTGGAGGGCATGCAACAGAGCTGATGGGTACAGCTGAGCATGTCAGGTTAGGCATTGGTGGATCTGTTGGTAAGGTTCACTTTTATGTGGCCAGAGGAGCAGTCAAAACTGTTCTTGGTGGTCCTTTTTTGATGGATTTTGAGGCCAGGATAGGGTATCAAGCTGGCATGGGGATTAGTTTGGAGATCACTGGTGAAGATATGCGGAGGTTACATATGCGTTTAGCGCCTCCTGGAGATGAAGGTTGGGAAACACGGCCAGGGATTACTACTCTGTGCCAGTGTTGTGTTTGCACCAAGAAGCGGCATATTAAACGGACGGCTTCTGGTGAATTATGTTTGTTGGAAAGGGATGGATGCCCTCATTTTTTGGGGTAGCAGGGGCTGATCGCTCTAATGTTGTAATCTCTCCTCAGGATGAGATCCCGGATTGCAATAGGTCAGCTCACTTGGAGATAATTCAAGTGGATTCTCAATTATTTTCTGTTAATATTACTTTGGAGTGCAAATACGTTTTGGACTTTTCTATATGTTTATTGGATTTACCCGGTTTTTCTATTAAATTTAAAAACGGTGAAAAAGGCAAAATGGGCCAAATTAGGTTGGATAAAAATTGGAAGGGTATGTTTTGTGACCTCCAGCAAGAGGTTAAACTGCAATTATCTCCTTCTATTATGGGCCTCCAGCAAGAGGTTAAACTGCAATTATCTCCTTCTATTACGGACCTCCAGCAAGAGGGTAAACTGCAATTAACTCGTCAAAACTCAATAAAAAATCTCAGTATAAGTAAAACACAAAAAAATAATTTTTGTGAAAATTCTATTATGGACCTCCAGCAAGAGGTTAAACTGCAAGTATCTGCTTCTATTACGGACCTCCAGCAAGAGGGTAAACTGCAAAAATCTCATCAAAACCAAATTAAAAATCTCAGTATAAGTAAAACGCAAAAAAATAATTTTTGTGAAAATTCTATTATGGACCTCCAGCAAGAGGTTAAACTGCAAGTATCTCCTTCTATTACGGACCTCCAGCAAGAGGGTAAACTGCAAATATCACATCAAAATCCGATAAAAAATCTCAGTATAATTAAAACACAAAAAAATAATTTTTGTGAAAATTCAATTCCGGACCTCCAGCAAGAGGTTAAACTGCCAACTTTCTTTACGGGTGATTTACTGTTGGATAAGGGAAGCATAGGTGTTGGAAAATCTGTTTATAAACTAGACGAGGGAAAGGAGAAAAGGGTAAAATTTAAAAATGAAATAAAATATTTTTCTAATTTTTCTTATTCTGATTCTGGCGATGAAGAAGATTCATTTGATGAAAGTTTTTATGGCGATACAAAAGAAAATGTTTTACCTCAAGTTAATTTAGATGTGGACGCAGCCAAATATAAGAAAGTAGCAAATAAAGTTCGACCTATTAATGAACCGCTACCTGCTGAATTAAATCCACCTTTGAGAAGACCAAGGTTATCAAGAGATCCTTATGAAAGTCCCTTGGTAAAGAATCCGCCTGAATTTTCTGAGACGTCAAGAATCACTTTTGAGAGACTGGGTGTTGTTAATTTTGGACCTGATGGTTGGTTTTCTGGAGAAGAGAAGAAGTTGTTGTTGGATGTGATGGTCAAGCGAGAGAAGGCCATTGCTTTTGTAGAAGAGGAGAGGGGTGTGTTGAAGCATTCCTATGGGGAGCCTTACAAGATTCCTGTGGTATGTCATGAACCGTGGCAGCAGAAACCGATTCCTATTCCGGCTGCATTAAAAGAAGCCTATATTGAAGTTGTCAGAGAACGGATACGCACTGGACTGTATGAGCAATCAACATCAAGTTATTCTAGTCCGGTATTTTGTATCAAGAAACCGAATGGCAAGCTTAGAGTTGTTCATGATCTTAGGGAATTAAATAGGGTTACAATAAAGGATGCTGGGATACCGCCTAGTGCTGAGGAGTTTGTTGAAGCGTTTTCAGGGAGAGTGTGTTATGGATTGGGAGATATTATGGGTGGATATGATGAGAGAGAGTTACATCCGGACTCAAGACCTCTCACTACATTCGATACGCCACTAGGACGTTTACAGTTAACAAGATTACCTCAAGGAGCAACAAATTCGGTTGCAGTTTATCAAGCTCAGATGGCTTGGATCCTTCAAGATGAAATTCCACAATATGCTGGAATCTTTATAGATGATGGAGGAATTAAGGGACCAACAACCGACTATGATAACCAGGTGTTGGAAGAGAATCCCGGGATACGCAAATTCATTTGGGAGTTTGCAATTACTTTAGAAAGAATCTTGTTTCGAATTGAGGAGGCTGGTTTAACTATTTCAGGTTCAAAATTTTCATGTTGTGTGCCAGCCTTAGAAATATTAGGCCATGTGGTATGTAGAGAGGGTAGGATTATGTCCAAGAAGAAAGTTAACAAAATTCAGTCCTGGCCAAGACCCGAGAATACGACCGAAGTCAGAGGGTTTTTAGGCGTTTGCGTATATGTTAGAATGTTTATCAAGGACTTTTCTTCATTGGCAGCTCCATTGAGGCGGTTAACGAGAAAGGATGCAGACTGGGAGTGGGATGAAGAGTGTGAGAAGGCGTTTGTGAAGTTGAAGGAGGTTGTAGGGAAGGATTTAGTCCTGCACAAGTTGGATTATGGAAAAGGAGCTGGCAGAATTTATTTAGCAGTTGATTCAAGTCAGGTTGCAGCTGGGGCGGTTTTGTCTCAGATGGATAAAGCTGGTTACATCAGGCCAGTTAGGTATGAATCTGTAGTATTTACTGAGGTCGAATCAAGATATTCTCAACCGAAATTGGAATTATGTGGTGTGGCGAAAATACTGAAGAAACTTCAGCATATTTTGTGGGGGCAACATTTTGAGTTGCAAGTGGATGCGAAATCGTTAATCCAGATGATTAATTCCCCAAGTTTACCGAATGCACCCATGACGAGATGGGTAGCTTTTATTCAACATTTTTCATTTGATTTAGTTCATAAGCCTGGCAAGACTTTTACTATGCCAGATGGTTTATCAAGGAGACCACCCACTGAAGAAGATTCAGACTCAGAAGAGTTCGATGAAGATATACCTATTATCAAAGCCAGCACTAAAGGAGCTGAAGACTTTCCATACCTCCCCCATGAGGTTAAACTGGCAGGACTATTGTGTTTAGATTATGGTGTTGATGACCTCCACCAAGAGGATAAACTGGAAAATAGTTTTTATGTTAATAAAGGTGTTGGAAAAGGTGTAGATAAATTCGGCAGAGAGGAGGTAGAAGAAGATGTGGTGTATGTAGAGGAAGATGGATTGGTAGTGTGGGATAGTAGTAAATTAAGGAATGGTGTATATGTTGGAGAATTAGAGAATTTAAATAAAAAGGTGGATAAAGAGAAAGAGGTATTTTCAAATACGGTTTACAAAGGATCCAAAGGTTCAGAAGAAAAACGTCGACATAGCTCGATTAAAGATTTATTTAGGGGTCAACAATTATTGGCTCATTCATGTGCAGGTGATATTTGTGATAGAGAAGTCCCTATTGATGTTATATTAATTGATTTTCAAGATGAAGTCTGGGGTCAGACTGGTTTTTATTTTTTGTTAGTCAAATATTTGTTGACTTTAGAGAGGCCAGAAGATTGTGAAGACGATGAATGGGTGGCTATCAAGAGGAAGTCATCTACGTTTTACCTATCTGGTCGACGTTTAATGAGGAGAAGGTATCCAAATCCTCAAGTAGTTATAACTCAAGAGAAGGGGCAAGAATTAGTTTTGAAATCACTGCATGAAGATCTCGGGCATAGAGGCGTTGGAGAAACATTTAGAAGAATTTCTGATCGATTTTGGTGGCCTGGCATGAAGATGGCTGTTAAACAGTGGGTTCAGTCATGCGAAGAATGTCAAAGACAAAGTTATTTAAGGCCAAAAGAACCTGGACGCGCGACCGGTGAATATATGCTCTTTGGGAGAGTTAGTTTAGATGCCGTTCATATAAAAGAGGGACGGTATAAATATTTAATTGTGGCCAGAGATGATTTATCTGGTTGGGTAGAGGCAGCGCCTCTTATTAATTTAACTGCCAAAAATGTGGCAGAATTTTTTTGAATAATTGGGTATATAGGTATGGGATGATGAAGTTGGTGATGGTAGATGGAGGTCCTGAATTTGGGACAGAGTTTAAAGAGGCCGTATTGAAAGTTGGATCAAAGGTTAGGGTAGCAACCCCATATTATCCTGAAGCTGAAGGCATGGTTGAAAGAGGGAATCAAGTTATTAAGGATGCTTTAGTTAAAATGTGTGGGACAAGTGCCGAAAAATGGAGGCACTATTTACCTTTAGTTTTATTTGCTGATCGAATCACTGCCAAAAGGACGACCGGATTTTCACCTTATGAACTTGTTTTTGGACAGAAAGCAGTTTTACCGGTTGATTTAGAAGCTGAATCATATCTTGGAGTTGACTGGGACACGGTCAAAACTACTGAAGAATTATTGTGTGCAAGAATGATGCAGCTAGAAAAGAAAGAAGAATATTTAGAAAAGGCATATTCGCGGATGATGAAGATCCGAAATCAATCAGTTAGATATTGGGATGAGCGGTTGGCACATCGATTAAGGAAACCTTTGAACCCAGGAGATATGGTCCTGGTGTATAATAGGAGTTTGGAAAGTCAGTGGGGAAAAATGTTTGCAGATAGGTGGAATGGACCGTATAAAATCAAGGAGCAAGTTTCCGGCGGTTCATATGTGCTAGAAGAGTTGGATGGAGTAGTATTAAAGAAGAGGGTAGCGGCCGATCAAGTGAAACGGTTCTATCCTAGAGGCACCAGGAGTGCCGAAGTCTTCCTCTGCAATGAGGATAAACTATGAAATTTCTTAAAATTTATCAACTCCAAAATGAGGATAAACTACAATTTTAATGACATTTATCAAATTTTATGACGACCTCCGAAATGAGGATAAACTATGATATCTACGAAATTTTATGGTCCTCCGCAATGAGGATAAACTATGATATCAATGAAACTTTATGGATTCCTCCGCAATGAGGATAAACTACAATTTTAATGACATTTATGAAATTATATGGATAACTCCGAAATGAGGATAAACTACAATTTGAATGACTTTTATTAAATTTATCCTCCGCAATGAGAATAAACTATGATATCAACAAAATTTTATGAATACCTCCACAACGAGGATAAACTATCTTCTTTTTTTATTAAAATACTTCACTATCATTACACTGTATATGGTCAACGAAACTGTGATGAAACTTAACGAAATGCAAGAAGACCTTCTTTGAAATTTTTGAAAACTTAAAATTCTTAAAATATGGGTGAAGATAGTGTTGGAAAATTTTTAAAATTTATTGGAAGAAGTGTTCACAGGGGAACCTTCTTAATTTAATATTGGCAAGTGTGGGGGTAATTGATGGGCTGGCTGCTCTATACACAATTACCCCATAATGTTCGTTTCTAAAATTTTCCCTGTTTCTAGTTGAATCCTGGCTTTGTCTTTTAATTTTAGGAAGTCCACTAAGACTATAAACTGGAACGAATCAAGAGACACCGCTATCAACGCAGGATTCAAGATTCTTTTTTTTTTATTTTGTTTTTGATTTTTTTTATGTTAGATTGTGATTTCTTTTCTTTAAATATATATTATGAATTATTGTAAAGGTGATGCTCACTGGTGGTCTCTAATCATTTTTATAAATTGGAGGGAGCCCATACAGTGATCATCATTATAAAAATTATCTTCTAAAAACTTTCATTTATTTTCTTTCTTTTCAATTTCTCAAAATTGTGTAACCACATCAAGTTGCACTTGGATGTGGGTATGATGTCGAGGGTACGGCTCATCAAATGGCCGGGGGGCATCTTTTAAAATTTTATTTTAAAATTTTTTTAGTACTTTTTTTTGTCTTTCTTTTCACATTTATTTAACTTTCTTTAAAATTAAATTTTAACTTTTATTTCAAACTATCTTTTCTAAAATCTTTTATTTTAAATTTAAAAAAAAAAATTAAATTAAATTAAATTAAAAAAAAAAATAATAATAATAATAATAAAAATAAAAATAAAAATAAAATAAAAATAAAATAAATAATAAAAAATAAAATAAAATAAAAATAATAAAAAAAAAATTAAAAAATTAAAATTAATTAATTAAATCAAAATTATTATTATATTTGTTAGTTTTATTTTTTTTAGTTTTCATTCTTTTTAGTTTTATTCATTTAGTTTAGACAGGAAACAGGGTCTAGGGGAACTCAATACATATGGGATTTTACTTCAAGAAATCTGTTAGTCCTCCAAGACTTTAAACTGGCTACTGTTCAAAACATTCTTTATGGTTTTTTTTATACGAATTTTGGATCTGTTAGTCCTCCAAGAATTTAAACTGGCTTCTGTTCAAGACGTTCTTTAAGGTTTTTATACATATTTTGGATCTTTTAGTCCTCCAAGACTTTAAACTGGCTACTGTTCAAGACTTTCCTTAAGGGTTTTATACGAATTATGGAGCTGTTAGTCCTCCAAGACTTTAAACTGGCTACTGTTCAAGACTTTCCTTAAGGTTTTATACAAATTTTGGAGCTTTTAGTCCTCCAAGACTTTAAACTGGCTAATTTTCAAGACTATCGTTAAAATTTTTTTTATTGGATTTGTTAGGTCCACCAAGACCTTAAACTGGAGTGTTTTCAAATGTTAGGTCCACCAAGACCTTAAACTGGACTATTATCATGTGCTGGGTCCACCATGACCTTAAACTGGATTTCTTATCGATTAAATGTTTGGTCCACCATGACTTTAAACTGGTAGTTCATTCATTGTTTAGTCCACTATGACTTTAAACTGGAAAATTAATATCTGCAGGATAATTCAACATTCATTGGATCACTATGGCCTTATACTGGATTACTTGTCGATCAAATGTTTGGTCCACTATGACATTAAACTGGATTATCAAATTTATTCAATCTTTGGTCAAGCCTAGGCCTTACTTAGGAATATATCAAGATATTTATGCACTTAAACGATCTTTGGTCCACCAAGACCATAAACTGGCAATCAATTATATGTTTGGTCTACCAAGACTTTAAACTGGAATGTCAATCTTGTTTGGATAACTCAACTCAATCTTTTAATTTATCACTGTCCACTAAGACTCTAAACTAGTTATTCAATTATTTCTGGAATTGGGTGCTGATAGCTTTAGGAGGTTAAAACTTTAGGTGGTGATGATGCTAAACAAAGCATAATGGTTAATTAGGTGAAATTTGTGGCGCTTTAACATGGTCTAAAGTTAAAATTATTATTGGAAGCCTGGCAAAATTATTTTATGGGTTTGCTGTATAGCAAAGTTTGAAAATTGTGATGAAGGAATCAGAAGTTAGGATGGTAGTTGGATTTTAGGGAATGATTTTTTTTAGTGCCTCATAGTTAGGCCATTTTTTTTTGGTGTGAAGCTTGGAGGACATTATGGCGAGATTGGAATCATAGAATTCGGCTCAGTGGGGGGCCCTATGAGGCTGGAATCAGGAGTATTTGGCTCATAGGAAGATCCACTCTCTCAATGCTGTGACAAGAAGGAAGACTGGTATATGGGAGTCTGAAGGGATTCAAACCTTGCTCTCAGTAGTGGTGTCACGCGCCACGTGACACTCGAGGCGAAATTAACTCAATAAATCAATAATATCGAGTCCTACATCTATACTCAAAGCGCAGAAAGCAATTCTCCATAGCAACTGCGATTTTTCCTTTGTCTACTTACTATTTAACTGCGCTAGCCTAAACTCTAAATCTAAATTAGTCAATCTCCCAATAGGGTACCTTAGTCCTTTTCAATAAGCGACGCACAGCGCTAGGATCAACGAAATAGTACAGTAGTAGTTTTTCATTAAAGTTTTGTTAATTAATTAAAAAGGGGTATATTGAGCATGGACGGATATTTAGTGAAGAGGGTCTAAGTGTATGTTAGTAATGGTCAATGGAATGGGAATACTGCGATGGAAGGGAGGTCAATGCGAGGAGGAACAAAGGATATAAAAGGAGTTGGGTATTTGGTTCGATATTCCTTAGAATTAAATTATAATATCGTATTTACATTAATAGTGGAAAAACCTTAAAAGTTAAATCATTTTTATTGTATCTTTCTTTTACCTTCTCAATATTCATTTCTAAATCCTAAATCTTTGACTATTGAGTTTCCAACCCTTCGTGAGATTTTAAGAATTATTATTACCTTGGAACTAGTTTATAATTCTTCTCGAACAAACCTCGAACCTATAGCTATTACTTCGAGTTACCTTCGAATAATTTCCTCGAATCATTCCTCTGTGCTTCGAAGAAGTTTCTAAATCCCTCATCTCACTTTCAGGAACATCCTCGACCTTGTGCGTAGGTCGTCCGGTGACAGTATAATTTAATTCTCCGTAGTTCTCATTCTTTGCAATACTACGTCTTTTTTAGGTGCTTCTAAAAAATTTTAAATGGCACCTGTTCAACGCACTCCTCCTACGGGCGCTACTACTAGAGCTCGCGCTAGAGGCAGGCCAACAGCCACAAGGTCTGTTTCTCGCACTCACTCTTTGGAACCACTCGACCTTAGGGAACGGCAACACTCAGTTCAATCTGTAGAAGACATTCCACAATATTTTGAGGATTCTAGTGATGAAGAAGAAGGAGAGGATACAATGCATGAGGCACCATCCGCCCCTGCCAATCACCCTTCTGGCCAATCCTCAGAACCGGGACCATCTAACTCTCTGGAAGATTTCATGAGACTTTTTATGAAAACCCTTTCAAATCCAACGTCTTCAGAGGGATCTAAGTTCAAAACTCCTTCTATGAAATCTCCTGACAAATTCGACGGAGATCACCCCGACAGATTGCGACCCTTCTTGCAAACCTGCAAGCTACTGTTCCATAATGACCCTCGAACCTTTAACAGCGACCGATCAAAGGTTGTTTACGCTTCTTCATTCCTAGCCAGGAAAGCAGCAAGATGGTTCGAACCTTATCTACTCATGCTTTCTTCGACAGAAACCCACTTACTTATCAATAATTGGGAAAAGTTCGAAGACCAACTTTTTACGTTGTTTGGGGATCCTAATGAAACGGACAACGCAGAAATTGAACTTGATTTTCTTCGCATGAGTGATAATGGTAAAGCCTCTGAATAT
The DNA here is from genome assembly GCA_030280995.1 of Hemileia vastatrix. Taxonomy (NCBI): domain Eukaryota; kingdom Fungi; phylum Basidiomycota; class Pucciniomycetes; order Pucciniales; family Zaghouaniaceae; genus Hemileia; species Hemileia vastatrix. The sequence continues at coordinate 2,158,453 of JASXTE010000010.1, read as the reverse complement.
ATCTCAAACTTCAGAGCACTTCAAACTCGAGTAGGTTGGAATGATGCTGCCCTTAAGTATCATTTCAAGAAAGGACTTCCTTCGAGGATTCTGGATCAATTAAATCTTCACGGTCAGAAGATGACTACTTTAACGGATTTAATGGATTGAACCCTCGAACTTGACGGCGTTTATCAAGGACAACTTCAACATCGTCGATATGCCAACAAATCTCAAGGCCTAAATTTTAAATCGGGACCTTCTTCACACCCACGACCAAATCAATCCTCCTCGACTCAATCCAAACCCAATAAGGGAAAGGATAAAACTCGACCAAAAGGCTCAACCCCAGGCGATATCAGCAAAGTACTGGATCCTAAAGGGGAACTTAAAGAAGCTGAGAGGAAGAGAAGAGCAGATAATGGGTTATGTATGTATTGTGGGGGTAAGCACAAGTTGGAAGACTGTGTAAAGTTGAAGGAAAGAGAAGGTACTAGTTCGAAGTCAAAAAACTAGTAGATAGTTTACTTGTGTGCAAAGCATACTATCTTATCTCTCCCAGTGCACAGAACCTCCATGTCTTAAGGACTGGAGTTGCCTTAAACCGCTTGAGATTCATTCTTTTTAAGGAGGATATCCCCTTCAGTTGTCTTATAGACTCTGAAGCTTCAATTTCTTTTGTTAGTTTATCTTTTGCCGAGAAGCTTCAACTAACATTTACAGATATCGATCGAACTCCCATCTATTTGGTCGAATCAGAGGAACCCAAATATTGGGTAAGTAAGAAAGTTTTATGGGTTTTCAACTTTCAGAATTTTCCCCCCTTCAAGTGGGAATTATCAGTCTTGGACGCCCCAAGGATGGACGATACCATTCTTGGCCATGACTTTTTAACGTATTGGAATCCCGAAATTGATTGGACCCGGGGATTGATCACCCCACGCTCTAAGTATATTTCTGATTCTTTAATGCAGGTCAATAGGGAGTTAAACAACCCGCCTGACAACGTCCTGCTAGAGGACAAATCTCTGCCAGATGACTTGCAAGCATCTGTACCTTCTTTAAATGAGCAATTGGCTAACCCTTCTAGCTCAATGACTTCACTCGAAGAGGATTTAAATTGCCTCGAAGTAATCGAATTATGCTCTCTCAATACAGGTATCACCTCGACAGATTCTCTCGAAGATGAAGAGGATGACCAAATCAACTCTACCGGAAATCTACCACGATTTCCTCGATGTTTTCTCAATCCGCAAGGCCGATAAGTTACCACCTCATCGACCCTACGACCATCAAATAGAGTTAATAGGCCCAGTACCTCCGGCAGGTCCTGTCTATTCTCTATCGAAGGACGAATCTCAAGTTCTTCGAGACTACATTGCAGAGAATGTAGCCAAAGGTTTCATCAGAGCCAGTAAATCTCCAACCGGCTCCCCAGTCCTCTTTGTAAAAAAGAAGGACGGTAGTCTTAGGTTGTGTGTTGACTATAGACAGCTCAACACAGTCACAAAGAAAAATGCATATCCTGTTCCTCCTATGTCATTACTTCTTACCCTTTTCAATGGAGCTAATTTCTTTTCTAAAATTGATCTTAGAGGCGCTTACAATCTTATTCGCATTGCGGAAGGTCATGAACCACTGACTGCAATGCGCACTAGATTTGGTAGTTTTGAATATTTAGTTATGCCTTTTGGATTATGTAACGCACCTTCAACTTTTCAAACTTTTGTTAATGATATCTTTCAAGATGTTGTTGAACAATTTGTAGTCGTCTATTTAGATGATATTTTAATATTCTCGAAAACACTGGATGAACATATTCATCATGTTCGACAGGTCCTAAATCGTCTTCGAGATCATGGTCTCTACGCCAAGCATAATAAATGCGAATTCCACCTCAAATCAATTGATTTTTTGGGGTTTACGTTGTCCACTGACGGTTTAGTCATGGATGACAAAAAAGTCCAGAAAATCCTGGAATGGCCTGAGCCCAAAAACATTAAATCACTCCAAGGATTTTTGGGTTTTGCAAACTTCTATAGAAGATTTATTAAAGATTACTCTAAAACTATTTCCAATCTTACTTCTCGTCTTAGAAAAGATATTCCTTTTGTTTTTACTTCTACAGCACCAAAGGAATTCGAAGCACTAAAAACGGCGTTCACCACAGCCCCAATTCTTCGGCATTTTGATCCTTCGGCCTCAACAATAGTTGAGACAGATGCGAGCGATTATGCTATTGCAGGGGTCATCTCCCAATTAAATCCTGAAACAAATTTGTTTCATCCTGTTGCTTTTGAGTCACGCAAACTCATAGCCGCGGAATTAAATTATGAAATTCATGACAAAGAGCTTTTAGCTATTATCCATTGTCTTAAAAAATGGTGTTCTTTTCTTCTCAGCCTAGATAGTCCTTTTCAAAATTTAACTGATCACAATGCTTTGAAATACTTCATGTCTTCTAAAGTGTTAACCAGGCGTCAAGCCAGGTGGGCTGAACTTTTGTCTGAATTTTCTTTCTCTATTTCCTATCGCCCAGGAAAAAACTGCATTGTCCCAGATATCTTGTCACGTCGGGACGACGTTTACCCACAGCGGGGGGACGCATTTGCTGACAAGAACCCAGCAAATGTGCAATTAATCTTCAACGAATCAATGTTAACAACTCATAAACTTAATTCGATGACAATTCAATCTTTTCGAAATCCACTATCCAACATCCTCGAAGCTCAGTCGAAGGACGATTATTGTTTAGGGTTAAAAGACAAAATACTCTCGAAGCAAGGGGCCAAAAGATTTAGTATTGAATCAGGTCTATTAGTCTTCGAAGGTAGAGTAGTCATACCCGACAACAATGAGATAAAATTATGGATTTTCAATAGTCGACATGATTCTCCGTTAGCTGGTCATTTTGGGGTTGATAAAACCTACCAGTTAATAGCGAGGGATTTCTTCTGGCCAGGTATGACCAAGGAAATCAAGGCCTATATAAAATCTTGTTACGAATGTAATAGGAATAAGGCTCCCCGTCACCGGAAGCATGGGTTGCTTCAACCACTTCCTATTCCCTCTAAACCTTGGGAATCTTTATCGATGGATTTCATTTCTCAACTTCCTATTTCTAATGATTTTGATGCTATATTAGTAATAGTAGATAGATTTTCAAAAATGTCTATTTTCGTTAAAACCACTACTACTGCTACAGCAGAAGATTTGTCAAAATTGTTTCTAGAATATGTATTTTCTAAACACGGCTTACCAAATGACATTATTTCAGATAGAGGCTCATTGTTTGTATCCACATTCTGGACCCAACTGTGTCGACAACTCAATATCACGAGGAATCTCTCCACGGCCTATCACCCTGAAACCGATGGTCAAACAGAAAGAGTTAACCAAATCCTCGAACAATATCTTCGAATGTATGTCAGTTACCAACAAGACGATTGGACCACATGGCTACCATTGGCCGAATTTGCTTATAATAACTCGACTCATTCTTCGACACGACAATCTCCCTTCGAAACCATTTATGGACGACATCCTCGATTCAACTCAATTCATGTAGGAACTAATCATCCTGCAGAACATTATCTTCGAACTATATCACGACTCCAAGAAGAACTTAAAACAAATTTGGAATCAGCAATTCGAAGATACAAGGAACAGGCCGACAAACATCGACAATCTGCTCCTTCCTTTAAACCAGGCGACAAAGTATGGCTCGATGCACAAAACATCCGAACAACAAGACCATCAAAGAAACTGGCTGAAAAGCGCTTGGGACCATTTGAAAACAACTCTGAAGTCTCTAAAACTGCATTTCGACTCAAGTTACCTCCTAAATGGCAGGCGATTCACCCTGTTTTCCATGTATCTCTCCTGGAACTGGCTCGAGAAATATACCCGGGCAAGAACCAACCCCCTCCGGAACCGGTCGAAGTAGAAGATCATCTAGAGTGGGAAGTAAGTCGTATCCTTGATTCAAGAATACGCAAGGGGAAACTTCAATACCTCGTGGAATGGGAAGGCTTCCTCAATGACTCAGACAAAACATCCTGGGAACCAGCCATCAATGTTTCCAATGCTCCTGAACTCCTAAAATCTTTTCATTCGAAATATCCTTTAAAACCAAAACCTTAAAATTTCTTTATTTAAAATTTTCTTTTCTTTTCTTTCTTTCTTTAAAATCTAAAACACCTCTTAAATTTCTTAGCCTTGTTTTCTTTTTTCTCTCTTCTTTTTCTTTCTTCTCCTTCTATAAATTTCCTCCAAAACCAACCAAAAATAAAATCAAAATTAAAATTAAATACAAAAAAAAAATAAAATAAAATAAAATTAAAATTAAAATTAAATAAAATAAAATTAAATTAAACTAAATTAAATAAAATAAAATAAAATAAAATAGAATAAACATAAATAATAAAATAAAATAAAAAACTCATAAATCTCTCTAAATATTTTCTTCTTTTCTTTTTTCAATTCTTTAAATACATTCTTTTCTTAAATTTAAAATTCTCTTCAAAATTTTCTCTTTAAAAAATTTTTTATTCTCTCTTTTAAAGACTTTCTTTTCTTTGAATCATCAAATCCTGTATGGCACGACCATTTCCTCGAACTTAACTTCAACCCCTGAATCTCCCTATAATAATTCTTCGAAACAAATAAATCTTCTTTTCAAACTCTCTTAAATTCTACCCTTTGTTTTTTTTTCTTTTCTTTCTCCTCTTTTTCAAACTAAAATTTCTTTAAAAAAAAAAAAAAAAATTTTTTTTAAAAAAATCCTCAATTTAACAACTCATCTCAATCACAAAACCGTTTCTTTTTCTCTCTCTTTTCTTACATAAAAATTTTCCTTTTTAAAAAAAAAAAAAAAAAACACTAAAACTTCCTTCAATTAAAACAACCTTTTTTTCTTTCTTTAAAATTCTTCTTTCAAATTCTAAAATTTTTTATTTAAAACTTCTTTTTTCTTTTTTTTCTTTTTCTCTCTTTCTCAAATCTTGTAAAATTAACAACATTCACCCACAATATAAAAAAAAAAATAATAATAATAATACTAATAATAAAATAAAATAAAAATAAAATAAAACTAAAATACAATTTTTTCTTCTACTTCTTTCCATCTCCTTTTCATTTTCAAATTTTTTCTTTTAATTTTTCTTGAACCAATCTTTTCATTTTCTCCAAAACTACCCTTATCTCCTTCCTGCATTTATCAAATACCTCCTCCTCTCCTACCGGAACCACCTCTCCAATCTCCAAGAGCTCCTCCGCCACGTTGAAGGAAGCAGCGTCAATAATAGCTTCGACCTCCCCACATAGTTCTTCCGCGAACCTTACTCGTCGACCTTGACGAGGTTTCTTTGACCACACCTGGTCCAGGGTGTCTTCGGGCTCTTCAACCACTTCCGTGGCCGGAGGGTTTGCCTCAGTTGGTATAACCGGCGCAGGCTCCGCAATCGGCTCTTCCAGGTTATTCGATGTCTAAAACGCGACTCATCAGTAACTTCATCCTTGAAATAAAACAATTAAAACTTACCTCGAAGATGGGATCAGGCTCCAGAAATAACCTGGGCACCACTCCGACTTCTACCTCTCTCTCTTCCTCATCGTCCTCGATGACCACCCGACGTTTCTTGGGTGCCCGCCCTGGAACAGGGACTTCATCTTCATCCTCCTCCACCAATTCATCGACCTCTTCCTCAACACCTCGCTTCGAACTCGTGGCCTGGGTTACCCAGGTTGAGATCTCGTTGTTCATCTCCTTATCATTTTCCCCCACCGATTGTTCATCTTCGATCGAGACATCCCAAATGTCTTCGACCACCTCTTTAGTCTTTGGAACTACCCAAAATTTTGTTTTTGTGAATCGATTTTCGATTTCCGCGTTCTTCGTCAACGCATCGCACGCCACTCGCCGCCAATGGCAAAACTCGCATTTCTGGCGAGGGCCTCGAGTCGCCGTACTTTCGACACAGAAATATTCCATGCTTTCACAAGCCGTGCAAGTCCGTGAAAACTGTCGTGTGATTATTCCCCCATCCGCTTTAGGGTGTGGAGGCGTGGGTGTGGGGGTAGGGCAGTTCATTATAAAATAAATAATTGAGAGATGCGGGAAAAAAGTATTAGACAAGTGAAATTAGTGTGGGAAGATGGTTCAAGCTCAACGGAGTTCGCGTTTTTATACCCGGGCATCTGTCACGCGCCACGTGACACTCGAGGCGAAATTAACTCAATAAATCAATAATATCGAGTCCTACATCTATACTCGAAGCGCAGAAAGCAATTCTCCATAGCAACTGCGATTTTTCCTTTGTGTACTTACTATTTAACTGCGCTAGCCTAAACTCTAAATCTAAATTAGTCAATCTCCCAATAGGGTACCTTAGTCCTTTTCAATAAGCGACGCACAGTGATAGGATCAACGAAATAGTACAGTAGTAGTTTTTCATTAAAGTTTTTTTAATTAATTAAAAAGGGGTATATTGAGCATGGACGGATATTTAGTGAAGAGGGTCTAAGTGTATGTTAGTAATGGTCAATGGAATGGGAATACTGCGATGGAAGGGAGGTCAATGCGAGGAGGAACAAAGGATATAAAAGGAGTTGGGTATTTGGTTCGATATTCCTTAGAATTAAATTATAATATCGTATTTACATTAATAGTGGAAAAACCTTAAAAGTTAAATCATTGTTATTGTATCTTTCTTTTACCTTCTCAATATTCATTTCTAAATCCTAAATCTTTGACTATTGAGTTTCCAACCCTTCGTGAGATTTTAAGAATTATTATTACCTTGGAACTAGTTTATAATTCTTCTCGAACAAACCTCGAACCTATAGCTATTACTTCGAGTGACCTTCGAATAATTTCCTCGAATCATTCCTCTGTGCTTTGAAGAAGTTTCTAAATCCCTCATCTCACTTTCAGGAACATCCTCAACCTTGTGCGTAGGTCGTCCGGTGACAAGTGGAATCATCACAAGATTTATTTTATTTTATTTTATGTTATATCAAGCCAGAGAAGAAAGAAAACATCATTTATGTTGAAAGTTTAAGAAGACCAAGCAAAAACAAAATTTTATCAAGTTATACTGTTAGAAAAGATAATTTCTTTGAAATTGTTCAACATCATTATCAAAGCTTTGCATTTAAATTCTTCTTTTCATGAGGTCTTCATGGTTATTAGCTGGAGTTTCTTGAAAATAGGCCAGCATTTTTCGTTTCAACTCATTAGTAAAGTCAAGAAAAGATAGCAATGAAAATTTGGGTAATGATTGATATAGTCCATCTTCACTCTACCAACATCATCAGTGTTGGTTATTTCGACAGCTAGAAGTTCAAATATGTTATTAAGTCATAGGTTTAGTCAATTTTGATTAAAAGTTTTTTTTAGTAAGATAAATAGGGTCTTACATTTAGAGCCAGGAAACATAGTCTCAGCAAAGTTAGTTGGGGGTACTGGCGTTATAGGATTAGGATCTTGTGAAGGCAAAATTAGGCCGGGATCCGTTGATGAAGATTGAACTTTTGAAGCTGTTTTTGATCTTATTTGTTTTAAGAAGACAGGAATTTTGGATCGCTTTTTAGAAGTTGAGGGATCAGGGAGAGCTGCTGGTCCTAAATATACGTTTGTTTTAGAAGGAACTATTGGCCAGTTACATTTGACTTTTTTCACACGGCATAAGTCGCAAGCTGTCCTGCCAGGAAGATTAGGGTTGGACATTAAACAAGGTACCTGGTATTGAGCGCAGAGTTCACATGGAGAGAAAAGTTCTTTGGGAGACATATTGATGAAGATGAAGAGCTGCGCAGACTACGAAAATTAGTTTGGTATGTAAAGGGGAAGTAGCTCTATTATGTGTAATTTTTCTAGATTTTTTATTATGGTTTTAAGGTTCTAAATTGAGTCCGGAAGTCCGGACGGACTCCGTTTCGACTCCGTACGGACTCCGTACGGGCTCCGGATTGACTCTGGAAGAGCTCTGGAGGGGAAAACTTAGGCACGTGACAAGGAATACTTAAGCGCTTCTCAAACTCGAAATTGAGAGGGGGGAGAGATCATACAGTTTAATCTTTAACCACCACAGTCTCATTTTTTATTACTCAACAAATTAAATAAATTGTAATACCCTTATAACTTTATATTTTATATATAACATTTTAAAAATACTACTCAACAATTAAAATAACACTTCATATAGGGTATCTTTAGAAAGGTCTTCATCACTGGGACTTGATTATTGCTGTCTCATAAAAATTTAAATTATTATAAAAACATAAAAGTCAATCTTTTCAGATCTTTCACTGGTACACCTTAATTGTTGTTATCAGTATTTCTTTTATCAACAGCCACTTTCTTTAATCTCAATAAGCGTTAATTATTTTAGAGTTTCATTATTTTTATCAATCAGATCTAAGTAGATTGGTTAGCTTAGTGATTTAGAATTCCCATTTTGTTATTTTTATTGGAAGGACGGGGTTTTCGGCTAAATCCACATATCTCCTCCGGATTCTGCTTACAGCAAGGCGACTGTAAGAGTTTACCTTACCATAGCGTGTGACATGTTCTTCAAATACCACTACTTCCTCTTTCCCCTCTCTGTTGAGAAATGCAAAACTTTTCAACTAAAGAAACATTTTTATCTCATTTTTATCTACTGGCTTAAAACTAAATCTAACTATGATTCTTGTTTTGGTACTGAGTATGCAACTAAAGTAGGAAGGCCCCCCACATCAAAAGTTAATGGTTATATTCTAATGGCCAACGAATTATAGAATAAGACTAAGGGAAGGATAGATCTTTTACCAAAACAGATTTCTTAACACTTCAAGCATTATCAAGCCAAGTACAAGAAGGCAAAGACTCTTTCATATTCTACTGTTTTTGGTATTACTGACCGCAATATCAGTAAGGGCATCAAATCCATAGACAATAAACTTGATTCTTTATGTCGTTAATTAAAAGAGATTGATTCTATTTTTGGAGAGCGAGCTGATGTTAATCCTACAAACATGTTTGATGGGGAAGATGCTATCTCTGAACATGATGTCAAAGAAATCTTTTTTCTTATTCTTCTACTCAAGCCTCCCCTCATTTAACTTCTACAAATCAAGATATCTTTTCAATAGATCCCTATGGTGATATAAACCAACCTGATCTAACTCAATTATATTTTTTTTCTTTTATCTTACCAATTCTTTTTTTTATTTACATTTTCTTATTTATAAATAGGCTTTAGAACTAACGCAGGAGCCACAATCAACTGAGTCAAAATCCAGAAAAAATGAAGAGGAGGAAAATGTGACCTTGAACAAAAAGAGAAGGGCTTCAAGTAGTCTGAATTTCCACTCTCAAAGAAGACGAAAAAGTGATACTTCATCTCAAACCCCTTTTTCTTCTATCAAAGAATTTTTGAAGAAACATGATGCTTGTAAGTGATACCAAACCTCTTAATACTTTACCCTTCTTTTCTTCTACTTTTTGTTGATATTTCTTATCACTCTATAGAAAGTGGAAATTGCTAAAGAGACTCTAAAGTTTGAAAATCAAAAATAAGTGCTCTCTTTAAGGATGGATGACAGGGTATATGATTTGGAAGAGAAGAAGCTTGAACTTTCTTCACAGAAGGATGATAGGACACAAATCTTGGAGGAGAGGAAGTACGAACTTTCTTAACGGAAGGATGATAGGGAACAAGACTTGGAGGAGAAGAAATTCAAGTTATCTCTAAGCATTGAAAAATCTAAGAAAGAGGAGAAAACACTAGAGCATCAAAACATCATGGAACAGATGAAATATAAGCTTGATTATGATAAAAATTCCAAAAAGAAAGATTTCTTGATAGAATGTGTTAAAGCTAATAAATCTGTTGTGGAAATTGAATGTTTAAAGAAATTGTTTTATCACTAGTTTGTTTTATTCATCTCACACTTCAACTGTTCATAATTTGTACATAAAATTTTATCTTAATTTCCTGTATTTTTTTACTCTATCCATTATTAGTTGAATTTTCATATTTAAATGTTATAAATTCTCTTTTAAATAAAATTTACAAGAATTTTTAATGTTCAAAATTCTTTTTTAGTTTAAATTTTCAAGTCACATTTGAAATTTCCCCAACCCCCCCCCCCCCCCCCCCTGCATTTGATTGAACTAAAGGGGGGGGTATCACCAAAATTCTTTCAAGTAAAGAATTTCGCAAGTCTTATATGAAATTTTGGCAATACTCCCCCCTCCATTTTATTGAAGTAACGGATGGGTATCACCAAAATTTCAAGTCAAATTTTTTTTTAAGTCTGATATGAAAATTTGGCAATACACCCCCCCCCTGTATTTTATTGAATTAAAGAAAGGGTGTCATCAAATTTTCAAGTCAAATTTTTTTTTAAAGTCTGATGTGAAAATTTGGCAATACCCCCCTCCCCTGCAATTTATTGAATCAAAGAAATCAAATGGAAAAAAAATTGAAAATTGGAAATTTCTACAACCAATTATTTTCACCAATCCCAATCAAGTTTTCCTATTTTATATAATAGCTATTAAAATAACCTAAGGCCAGATGCACCATTATATAAAAACAGTAATCTATCTTGATTTAACTTTAAAAATAATTGGAAGAGACAAATCCAAAATTAAATGAAAAAAATTGAAATTAAAAATTACTACAACCAATCATTTTCACCAGTCCTAATCAATTTTTCTTATTTTATATAATAGCCATTAGAAAAACATATGGCCAGATGCACCATTATATAAAAAAGTAATCTATCTTGATGTAACTTTAACAAATAATTGGAAGAGACAAATTCAAAATTAAATGAAAAAAATTAAAAAGGATAAATAAAATTCAAAAAGAGGAAAATAAAAAGGGAAGTTTAAAAAAAATAAAAATAAAAATAAATTAAATTAAATTAATAAATTAATAAAAAAGAAAAAAAAAAGGAAAAAAAAACTGGAAGAAAATATTTAATGATAGAAAAAATATAATATTTTATTTTCAATACTTGACAGATCTACTAAGAATAATTTTTTATCTAATTCTTTTTTGATTATTAATAAAATTAATAAGACCTTCATTTTTTTGGAATGAAAAGCCAAAATAAGTAAATTATTCACAAGAAACTAAATTTGGAGGTGCTTTAGTTGTTTGATGCCGATGTTGAGAATAATTCCATATAGCATAAATTATTCCATTGGCACTATCAAAATCAATAATACATATATGGTCAGGAAAATAAAGGCCATGTCCCTCATCAGAAGAGTGTGATGGAATAGGAACACCAGTCTCTGGATTAATATAAGAGAATATTCCAAATGCTAGACAATTCTTATCATGTTTATCTAGATGAACATGATTGTAAAATCCATTATAAGTGATGATAAAATTTGAACAAAAAACATAATCATTTATTGCTTCTTCCCATTCAGGATCATACCAAGTTGGTAAAACAGATTCTAAAGCAAGTTGCTGGTTTTTTTTTTTGAAAAGCTTGAAAAAATAATTTTTTAAAACAATTTGCCAAGATAATATTAAATGATCCCAAAGAATTCCATTGTTTCAGATCTTCTTCCATTTGCTCCGGTTTCAAATTTTTCAATAAAGAATAACTTCCTGAAATATATGACAAAATTAAAAATTACTTATAATAAATTTTTTTTTGCAAACCAAAAGAAACTCCTTGATCATATCCTGGTTGCCAACCAAAACCTTTCATCACACCAGAAATCAGATTTTTATTTTATTAGGGTTGTGGAACCAAAGCCATTTGATAGAGAGTAGAAATTAAATTAGAAAGCTGGCAAAAAACTTCATCCTTTTTTCCATTTAATGAATGAACTTCTAAGATGAATTTTGGTTTGTATCCTTTATTTACAACTGCAACAATGATATCTATACTGAATTCTGTAAGGTTTTTAATGTTTTTGTAAAAAAAAAAATTCTTAACATTTGATATTGAAGTCTTATAATATTTGACTTTATCCAAATATCCAAAGAATGTTTTGAAAAATATCTTCATCCTAATCAATTTTCTATTTTGATAAAATTTTGTCTTTGAATTGCTTGATTCTTTAGCTGGTTCCATGATTTTCTGATTTTATATTTTCTGGTAAGAAAAGCTCAGATTGATTGGGACACAGAATAGAATTGAAGGACATTGAAGAGATAGAAGAAAGTAAAGATAATGAAGAAGAATTTAAATATATTGAAGGAATAGAATAGAAGGACATTGAAGAGATAGAAGAAAGTAAAGATAAAGAAGAAGAATTTGAATATATTTGATGATTATTCTTGGAGCTTTTGAGATTTATAGACAAGGAAGATAGTGACGATAAAGATGATTCAGAAGAAATTGATGATAATGAAGATGAGCAAGTTAAATTTTCCATAGTAACTTCCTGGAAAAAATAATTATAAAACAAAAAAATAAAAAATAAAAAATATATATATTAAAAAAACCCCCAACACTAAAAAATTATCAGTAAAATAATTGAAAAGAAAAAAAACAAAAAAAATTAGTTGTAAAAAAATCAGTAAAAATTTTTGAAAAAAATAAAATTTCAAAATAAAAACCTGAATTATAATTAAAATACAAGGTAAAAAAAATCACCAAAAAAAAAGAGTAAATAAAAAAAATTATAATAAATTCAGTAAATTTAATTTCAAATAAAATAAATAAATAAAAATTACTTACCTGTTATTGGAAATACTTCTTGATATCATTCTATCCAATTTATTAAAATATAATTAAAAAAATTGATTTCAGTAATTTTCAGAATAATTTATTATTTGCAAAAACTAACACAAATAAAAAAAATTAAATTACCTGATTTATTTTGGAAACAGGGGGAAATGTCCAGAAACTAAGGAAAAGAAAAAAAAATTCTGTAAAAAAAATTAAAAAGCAGAGATTAGTTTTTTTTTTCTTAAAAATTTCCTTCTTGCCCACCTCAACCCCCCCTTTAACCCCTCCTTACCCGCCTCAAACCCCACTTTAGTCCCCCTTTACCCTCCATTTACCCCCCTTTACCCCTTCTTTACACCTTCTTTACCCCCCTTTACCCCCTTTAACCTCTCCTTAGCCGCCTCAAACCCCCCCCTTTACCCTCCCTTTACCCTCCCTTTACCCTCCCTTTACCCCTTCTGTAACCTCTCCTTAGCCGCCTCAAACCCCCCCTTTACCCTCCCTTTACCCCCCCTTTACCCCCCTTTACCCCCCTTTACCCCCCTTTACCCCCCCTCTACCCCCCCTTTACCCCCCTTTACCCCCCTTTACCCCCCCTTTACACTCCCTTTACCCCCCCCTTTACCCCTTCTTTACCCTCCCTTTACCCCCCCTTTACCCCTTCTTTACCCCCCTTTACCCCCTCCTTGGCCCCCTCAAGCCCCCCTTTTACCCCTTCCTTGACCCCCTTAAGCCCCCCATTTACCCCCTCAGACCCACCTCAAACCCCCCCTACACCTAACTTATCAAATCAGTAACTATTTGATAAGTTAGTGAACAATTATCAGCAATTGTTCACTATTTTATCGTATTGTTAGCAATTTGATAAGTTAATGAACAATTGTTAGTAATCAATCATTAACTTATTGAATTGCTAACAATTTGATAAGATAGTGAGCAATAGCTGATAATTGTTCACTAACTTATCAAATTGGTACCAATTTGATAAGTAGGTGGTGGGGGGGTGTGGAGGGGTTTGAGGGGGGATTGAGGGGGCCAAGGAGGCGGTAAAGGGGGAAAAGTGGGGGAGTTTGAGGCAGGCAAGGAGGGGATAAAGGGGGGTTGAGGTGGGCAAGGAGGGATTAAAGGGGGGAGCTGAGGTGGCCAAGAAGGGGAGAAAGGGGGATATGGAGGAAGACAAGGAGGGGGGAAAGGGGGGACTTGAGGTGGCCAAGAAGGGGAGAAAGGAGGGGGGAAAGGGGGATGATGGAGGGTGAAAAAAAAGATAAAAAAAAAGATAAAAAAGATAAAACAAAAAAAAAATTAGTCTAACCTTGAAAACCAAAAAAAAAAAGCACTTACAGGACAAAAAAAAATATAAAAAAAGGACAAAAAAAAAAAAGAGAAAAAATAAATTATTAGCAAGTAAAAAAAAACCAAAAATGAGAAAAAAAATGACTTACCTGGAGGGATGAGATGAGAAATAGAGGAATTAAATAGAGGAATTTAAAATATTTGACTGATGTCTGAGGAGAGGTTGAAAAGGATATGAGTGATGAATGAAAAAAAAAAAAAAACACTGACAAAATATGCAATTTCATGTTGAACTGGTGAAAGAAAACCAATGAGCCATCCAAAAAAAGAGAAGTGCTTCACAGCCTTCTAGCATTAAGGCAGGGGTCTTCCAGACATAGAAAGGCCCACCTAGAGGGGGCTGGAACACCCTGAAGCCAGAAAACCACCAACAACCTCCAATAAAGCCCAAAATACTTAGAAAAATCCACTGTAACTACTAAAACCCTTAAAACACAAAATTAAGCTATGACAACATTGTGACATAAAATATACAGCCAAATTAGCTCTAATTAATGGTACTAAGCACTTAACCCTAAGACTTAAGGTTAGCCCTTAAAACACAAAAAAACAAAATTAAACAGCTATCTTTTAGAAATGAAAAATGAGTAAATGACCCCTTAAAACTTGGAATATGAAAAATATCAACAAGACATCAAATATAGGAAAGCCCGGGGCTATCCAATGGTAGTACCTACATACCTGTAGTCCCAATATTCACTGAATAAAACCAGAAAAATACTCAATTATTCAACCAATTCCAATTAAGACATACCAAAACAACGCCAAACAGAGCAAAAAAGGTTTCTGCTAATGTTGGAAGACCACACCATAAATTCAAAAAAAAAAATGAATTTCATCAAACAAAAATACCAAACCAAGTGAATAAAGTACACAAAGTGGACATGTGGGGAGCACCAAAATAAAATTTTAAAAGTGTTGTGAAGTGAAATTTTGGAAAGTGATTGGAATTATAATGGATTGTATGCCGGTTGATTGAATGTTTTGTGATTCAAGGGAGGGGAGAGCCAGTGCTGGTTCAGGATCCTCTTCTTTATGAAGATCATTCCACTCATCCTTTAAATCAACTAGGATATTGTGGAGTATAACGCAAGTCATGATCCAATGATTTGCAGTTTTGATCTCCAATTTTTTTTGAAATTGGATTCTGAGCTCCCAAAGACTAGAAAATTGTCCCTTTAAAATACCTATAGCATGTTCAATCTGTACTCTTGATTGGGCAAGGTGATAATTAAATTTAGTTTTGGGGTCATTTTCTAAGATTGCACCACGGAAAGCAGGTATAATGTACTTCCCACTTGCATATGCTGAGTCTGCAAGGAGGTACTGAGATTTGTCAAAGTATGAGTCTAGGGTTTGAGAAATCCTCATTCTTTAGAAGACAGAAGAGTCATGACATGATCTAGGGCAGACACTGTGAAAAGCAATAATTTTTTTATTGACATTGCATATAAGTTTAATGGAAATAGAGTATCTAGAAGGAAGATAAAAAGTTAGTTCATGAATGATGAGAAATTGGAGAAGATTTTGAATAAACCTTTTTTTTGAAATCAAAATAATGGTTCCCATCATGAGCAGGCTTTTGACTCAAAGGTATAGTTGTGCCATCAACAAAACCTACACAGCCAGGGAAACCTTGGGCTTGCATTACTTGAGAGGATTCAAGTTGTTGTTCTGGTGTTGGCCAAGCAAGTGTTTGAGACTTGAGGGAGAGGATTGTTGATGGATTCTGGTTGCTAGGCGGATATACTTCCTGGGTTTTCTACACGTGCTTAACACATTAATAGATTTTTGACTAAATATTAACTTATGATGTGATCAATCAACTAGGGTGAATAGTAATAGTATTGGATTATATATTGTAGACACTTCTCTTGTAGTTTCTCTATCCAATCTTATACTTTTTCCATTTACCAAAAAACTGATTGTTTGCTTCACATCATTT
Source organism: Hemileia vastatrix (assembly GCA_030280995.1). Lineage (NCBI taxonomy): Eukaryota > Fungi > Basidiomycota > Pucciniomycetes > Pucciniales > Zaghouaniaceae > Hemileia > Hemileia vastatrix. The sequence goes on along the minus strand of JASXTE010000010.1, from coordinate 2,142,486 downwards.
TCTTTCCTTTAATTTCCTATATTGATATTTGTTTTAAACCCTTTCCACCTTATTCATCAATCACTGAGGACAGGTGATTGAATATACTTGACTAACGTCTAACAGGGTTTATATTGATCTGACAAATCTCTCTATATAAAATTAAAGGTGATTTAATATACTTGAATAACTTCTAATGGGGTTTATATTGATCTGACAAATCTCTCTATATAAAATTAAAGGGTTGCTTCAATTCTTCATCAAGGATAGCAATCATACAGCACTTGCTGTATAATATCACCTTACCATATCCTATGTTAAATAGATTATCCAAACATCTTACAATAGCACCATTTCCATTTGAGCCAAAGCAACATAGTGCAACAGCAAGTTGAATGGCAGGATTACGCTGTTTGTTATGGGAATTGTTATGAAAGATAGGATGTTCAGAGATGAGTTGATAAAGTTTGAAGAAAGAATTGAGTGAAGTTTAAATGAGGAATGTTGAGAATGGAGGCCAGATCATATCAGTGATCATGATAAAGATTTGGCCCCCTGGAAATGAGGTAATGCTTTTTGGAAAGAAAACAAAAATAGGCTAAAGCATCTTCCAAATCAGAGTCAGATTTATAGTAGAGAACTAAAAGTAAAGTGATTGCATTCATAGTGGAGTGAAGTAGCTGTCTAGTAGAGAGGTGCTTCATTCTTGTCAGCAGTATAGGTGTCAGTAGAAGGTTTAGGTGATGAGTGGGAAGTGGGAATTCACCACCAAATGTGCAGTTGGGGTGTGTAGATAGAAAAAAAACTTAAGTGTTTGCCACCAAAATTAAGTAGCATAGAGTGAGGAGAGACTTAAGGATGGCATCAGCAATTATAAGTCATGTGACTTTCTTAAAAATCCATCATGGATGTGATGAGTTTGGGATCAGGAAGTAGGAACAGAAATTGGGGTATAAGAGGCAGGATAATGCATTATGATGGATTTCTTATCCACTAGCCCCGGGGCTAGTGGATAAGAATCTTCCACAATTAATAATGTCTGATCCCTAATTGGGGATCCCTGAACATTGATACCCCCTAATCTCTCTTACAAAAGAACTATTTCTTTTCATATCATACAAGCATATGTGACCCATCCACAGCATGGGTTTTTAGTGGAATGAGTGATTGTGGAATGAGAATTGCTGGTGGGACTGCTGCATCTGGCGACGCGCAGCCCCGAGTATTCAATGTGGAATCAGTCGGGGTCAGTTAGGTTAGCAGCCAAATTTGCTATTTTTTTAGGAAGTTAGGGCACTAATTCTTTTATATATCCTTTCATATCATATAAATTTTATTATTAATCTATAATTTTCCAGTCAAAAGATGAAAAATCCAGAGAATCAATTATCAAAAACAAAAAATAAGAAAAAAAAACTCATCATTTGATATAAATCCTTATACAGTATAAAAAATCAAAAAAAAAAGATCATGAGGTGATAGTCAAGACAGAGAAATATTATAATATAATTGATTGGAACAAAGTATATAAATATATATGTGTGTGTGTGTGTGTATGTATGTACATAAATATATCCATATATATATGAAAGGGCCAAAAAGGATCATTTATTTGGAGTAGAATGATATCGTTGAGTGTGGTTAAAAGAAGTTGGCATTGAAAACCCGCCATTACTTTCTAGGGCCATTAGATCATGTGCTTTAGCATTTGCATAATTAGATTGAGAATCTATAAACCCCACAACAATCAACCCACAAAAAAAAAAAAAAAAGAAAAAGAAAAGAAAAGAAAAAGAGTGTGAAATGAGAAAGTTTTTTTAAAAAAACAATGAGATCTTTATTTTAAAGAGGAAGAAAGAGAGAAGAATTGACTAACCACCAACATACATCCAAACTTTGATAGGCATTCCAGATATACTAGAGATTTCTTTCAAGATTTTTTTCCATTTTCGAGGTTTAGGAGTTCTTCTTTCCAGTGATTGGGCGGGTAAAAAACCTGGGACAGGTTTAGGTGCTGGGCCTACCATAGTAGGTGTATAAGCAGGCACAGGTGGAGGTGGAGGTGGACCAAGTGTTGGATCATGACAAGGTCGACGTTGAACTGGTGGATAGTTAGTTTGGGCATGTTTAGATGATACAGACATGTCCCCTGCTGGAGAAGAATACCCGTTGTTGGTTGAATGATCATCAGCACCAATCAACGATGCAGCCAGAGTTGATTTTCGAGCAGCAGCACTACATATATCAAACAAATAATGTAGCTAACATAAGCACATCATTCTGTATAGCAAAGATTAAGCTTAACAATTTGAAAAAGCGCACGATTTTTTACTTTTGGGCTTATGATGACTATTGCCACTGCCACTGGCATTAGTGCTAGTGCTAGTCGCAGGCAGAGGTAAAGATGGCGTAGAATGAGATTTTGAAGGTGAGGGATCGATAGGCTCGTTATAGGAGAGACGTTCTTTCTTAGGTGAACGTTTCGAAAGAGATGTCTGACCACCTCGTTTCTTTTTCGATGCCACCACCGGGGGAGTTTCTGATCCATCAGGCAGATAAGGCGGTAACGATTGAGGAGGAGGCGCAGGAAGAAAATCAGAATCGGCAACAACTGGCGGTTGTAAATAATGAGCAGGATGAGAAATCACTGCTGTAGCTTGTTGGGGATGATATTGATGGTGATGATTGGTGTTAGGTTGTGGCTGCTGAGGAGAATGATGAAGATGATCTGACTGCTGATGGTGACGCTGGCGAGGTTGTTTTTCCAATTCTTGCTGCTGATGTGGGAGACGCTTTTGGGGCTGATGATGATGATGAGGATGATGTTGATGTTGATGTTGATGAGGATGAGAAGGAGGAGGTTCGGCGGATGAGGAATAATTAGAATCACCCTCTTCATAAGGAATGACCGAAGCAGGCAGGAAATGTGAATGCTGGCGACTGGATGGAATCGCTGAATCGTCTTCATCCTCATCATCACCCACATTCCGACTCGCCACACCGCCATCATGCGCTACTCCATTTCGATTTCCGTTCGTTTGCTCCTCCTCATCCTCCTCCTCCTCCTCCTCCTCCCCATCATCATCATCACCATCCTCCTCCTCTTCCTCTTCTTCATTATCGCCTTCCACGTCTCCTCCATTTTCCATTCGCACATCTTCCTCATCTGCCTCGTCATCCTCATTTTCCTCTCCTGCATCATTATCGGTAGACTCCAACTGGTCTTCCTCCTCATCTGGATGGATATGATACCTGGGAGTGTCGTTACCGTTTGCGCCCAATTGACTGCCCAGATGATGACCACTCCTAAGATCGAGCTCCAATTGAGGATGATGATGGTGATGAGAAAGTGTGACATTATAATCACCACGATGAGGATCATGAGAGTGATTCTGAGCTGGAAGCCCCTCCGAAGCGGATGGAGCGTTCGAAGGAGGAGCAGGAAGTTTGATCTTAAGTTTAAAGGCAGTGGGGTTAGGAGAATGAGACATTGTTGAGACCAATGATGGACCGTCAAAGTTTAGATATAGTAAATTATTAGTTTTAGGATTAGTTTTTTTAGTCAAAGGGCTAGGGTGGGAATCGGAGGGAGGAAGATATGGACGGGGCAAGGATTCAATGGACAATAGAAAGCAGACAATTCCCAATACGCCGAACGCTCAACCCAGTCCAGCACCCCCACAACCTGCGCCATTTCTAAACCCCCGCTCTGCTTTCTCTTACATGAACATGTCCTCACTCAGTGGGAACGTTGTATCGCACCATTTCGTATTCCTTGTGTACAAACCCGCACTTTTCATAAAACGCTACCGAAATGATATATAATCATTAACATCCGGTAGCCAAGGCCCGTGATAAGTCACTTCAACTCATGTCATCTTCCTCACCATCTCCAAGGAAAATCTACCCACCGATATTGTCCTTTGAGCAATCCAGAATAGTTTTATATGCCCCTAATTTGATCGCAAGCTGAGAAAGCATCACAATCAGTGTGCGACCTATATTTTGGCCTCGCTCGTTGGAATCTACGACAATGTCTTCAATGTGAGCCACTGATCCAACTGATCGAATAAACTTATGCTCCAAAAGAAGTGTACCGAGGCCGACAAGTCGATCATCTGAACGACGGATACAGCAAAGAGTAGCATAGGTGGGACTTTTAGGCTCAATCGCATTATGACGTGCAAGGAGGTGAAATCGTTGTTCATAGACTTCCTGTGCAATGATGGGAGCTGCAGTGAGTTGCTGAAGCAAGGTCAGATGAAGTGGATAATCTGAAAGTTGCAAAGGACGAAACTAGGGAGAGGGAGTAAGTATATAGAAGAAGGAGCAATGAGGGCTATAGTTTAGCAAATATGATCATAATCATAAACAAAAGTATTTTATAAATAATAAAACACACATAATAATCGGGATGAGCATTTTCTGGCTGAGGAGGGACAAGTGAAGAATCAAAGAGTGAGGAGGTGGTAGTCATTGTAATGAGTACCAATGCCTTTTGATTTTTATAATGTTTAATATTTATTTATTAGATGCAAGAAATGTATTTTGGTTAAGAACACAAAAGTGCGTTTGTTTATTATAGTGTTAAAGTTTCTGTTGTTGTTACTGCTTGCTCTACTTATGTTGGCTCTCTAACGGCAAGTTTTTATATCAATTCACTTTGCTGGATCTTGTACAACAACAAGAATGAACCGTTCGTCTGCGCAAAAAATAAAAAATAAAAAATAAAATAAATAAACCAAATGAAAATAGGATGATAATAACCCTAAGAACAAGAATCAAAGCAGATGACACTGACCAGGAGTGATCATCAGTTCATGCTGGCGAGTTCGAATTCTCATGAACTGCACCGCATCCTAGGATAAATAATCTCACTCCATCAGTACTTGTCACCTTTTTATAGTCATCAGTTAGTCTCACTCTTTCTTAAACACTGAGCACTCACATCCACTTCCATCAATCCAACACAACTATCAACCGCTACAACTAGTTTTTTAACTTCCAACACATACCGACGTAAGGTCATCCCACCTTCAGTCCCGCTCAATGCAGCTCCACTAGAACGCACTAAAACGCCTTCTCTTGACATGATGATCACTCCTCTCACGTTTTTATGTTGTGATAACCGTTGAATCGTTCTTTCCACTTCTGCTGGGGTTGAACCTACTCCGACTACTCCTTTCACATGACTCGCCGTTGTCTTCAATTCGTCTGTTGCATTATCTGGTTGCTTAATCATGGAATCCGGTGCCATGCTGGGTCTGCCTTAAAATGTGGAGCTCAACTCCCCCCCTCTACCCCCCTTTCAGCCCAAGTACTCTTTATTCAATACACTTTTCTATCCAACTAAGCCCCACCTTCATATTGAATAAAACCACAACAAAAACCTTGAATTTATTTTATTGAATGGCATGCACACAACTCTTCCATGTAGTTTTTGATTATCTCCAAGCAACTCTGCAACATCCCAAACACCCTCTCAATATTCTGTTGTGCTACTGATTCAAGTTTGGAGTAGTAACAGCTTGCATCATCTTTAGGATGTGGTATCACTTTGACAAGAGTTGACCAATGCAGGTATAAATCATTGACCTAGTAATATCCTTGCTTATATTCCTTATTCTGAATTATAAAATATATTTGATCTTCAGTACCTATTAGAAGCTTATCACACAGAGTGAAAAAGTGGTTACTAGATGTTGGGTTTTGTTCACACAATGAATTGAATCAATTCATTGTGTGAACTGAATCCAACTTCTACACAACAAAAAAATAATAAAAAAAACACTTTCCACCTACTAGCAGACTTCAGTCCCTCAATCCATTTAATATACAAGAATAACTGTGATTTGATGCCACATAAGCTAGTGTGCTCAGCATTCAGTGCATGGTCTTCTCAGAAGAATGGCAGCTGATGTCACTGGATGACCTATGCACAAGGTCAAGGGTGTTCCTGGAAGTGAGATGGAGGGAGGAGTTTAGAAACTTCTTTGAAGCACAGAGGAAATGTTGGCAGAAGTGATTCAAAGATGACTCAAAGGAAGAGCTACTGCTTCGAGATATGTTTGATAAGAATTCTCATATAATAGGGGGTGTCAGTTCTGGAAAATCCGCACTTACAAATCCGCACTTAAATTTGACCAAATCCGCACTTAAATAAGTGCGGATTTCCAAAACACACTAGCCCCAATACTGGTGGATTTCAAAATGAAATAAGTCACTTATTTCACTCAAATCCGCACTTTCTCAACCAAAAGTGCTGATTTCACCATCAAGTCCCATTTCACTGATTTGTCAGCATCATCCCATTCATACGCAGCACTCCGCAGCATAACACTTCATAACTCAAAACATCGTACATCACTTACATCTTCATATTATATCATATAAGAGTTATGCCATCCTCACTTTCAAATCGTGATAAATTACATAAAGCAATGACTTTCATGGCTCTTGAACTGCTCTTGGACTCTGATTGCGATTCTGATTCTGATCTAGAAGAAGATTTTGTCTTTTTATCAAAAATGGCCACGAAACGTTACCTTCTTCCCAGAAAGCCTCAAGTACTTCATACCCCCAAGTACACCATCCAAACACTTCTTAAACTATCTACACCCAGTTTTAGAGAGCTGTTCAGGACTTCTCAGGAATGTTTCCTTATATTGCTTGAGCTTATTCAGGATCATCCAATATTTCACAATAATTCTCAAAAAGAACAACAACATCCTTCAATTCAATTGGCCATCACACTATGTCATTTGGGTTCAAATGGTAATGGAGCTGCTTTGAAACGTTTAGAAAATGTCTTTGATTTAGGGTATGGTTCAATTAACACTTATACCAAACAATGTATCACTGCCATCAACTCCTTGTAATCTCAACTTCTCACCTGGCCAACAAAAGAAGAGCGACTTGAATCATCTCAGGTTATGCAAGCAGAGGGCTTCCCAGGATGTATTGGTTTTGTTGATGGTACTGCTATTCCTTTGAGCCAGAAACCTGCTCAAGGTGGAAACAATTACTTTCACATTCTCGTCAAAAATTTTCACCAAAATATTTACAAGTCAAAAAAATTCTATGTCTGTTTTAAAAAATTGGCAATACTTTCCCCTGCATTTTATTGAAGCAAGGGGTTGATATCACCAAAATTTTTCTAAGTCATCAATTTCACATGTCAGATTTGAAAATTTGGCAATACCCCCCCTGCATTTTATTGAAGTAAGTGGTTGAAGTCATCTAAATTTAATATAATTACGTAAATTATTAAATAAATATCTAATATATATCAATTTCCCTAGTTTAAAGTAATGACAATCCCTTAAGCCAAAATGCAGATCAAATCTAGAAACAAAAATTTGGGACTTTCCACAGGTATAGGCTAGAGGAACCCCATGAAACAAATAAATGTTATCATGATTACCATTTATACAACACAAGGTCGTGGGCCCATTACTTTAGTTGAGGAAATTGATACATAAAAAATATTTATTAAAAATTTACGAAAAAATATAAAATTTTTGATGACAACTCTAATCCCCATACTTTTTGGATCTAAATAAAGTTTTTTTAAATCGATTAACTTTACCTTCTTTCATTACCTTATTGATTCTTTGAATCAACTTATGACTGATTTGAAATGAGCAACCAAAATGTGTTAAATGTTGACAGGATTCCAAACCAGGAAGAGCTTTGGTTGTTTGATGATTATCCTTAGAAGAATTCCAAATAGTTTCGATGATACCATTTCCCAAACCAAAATCAATGATGCACCGGTGGTCTGGAAAATATAAACCATGTCATTTGATTTTAGCTGGAGATGGTATTGGTTGGCCAGTAATCGGTTTGATATATGAGAATATACCAAAAGTAAGAAAATTGGTGTCCTTGGTATCAGTGTGAATTTTATTGTGAAATCCAGAATAAGTGATAATAACATTAGAAAATAAAAGATATTTGTGGCTGATATCTTCCCATTCGGAGTCACACCAATTCGGTATTCCAACTTTGGTTGCAAGTTCATGATTTTTTTCAAATGCTTTATTACAGTGCTTTTTGAGTCGAAGAGCAAGAAAAGAGTTAAAGGAAGGTAGAATGTCCCATAAGCAAAAATCTTCATCTTTTTGAGCTTTAGTGATATTCTTGAGCAACGAATACATGCCTATATAATTGAAATGCCTAGATAATAATCATATAAGAGTTTCAGAATCCTTATCCTCTAAATATGCAATATAAAAATGTGAAATAAGACAAGTGAAATTCGGAAAAAAGGCTCAACTTCAAAGGTCAAAATCTCAGCAACCACTGAACCTAATTCAAACCTGTTTGAGGGAAATGAAAGATATGCTTTAGTAGAATCTTCAGTTAAAGGACATGTGATTTAAATAAACCTAACCCTAATTTGTTACATAAAAAAATGAAATAAAAATTTAAATTGGGAAAAAAAGGCTCAACTTTAATGGTCAATATCTCAGCAACCACTGAATCAAATTCAAATCTGTTTGTGGGAAATGAAAGGTAGCCTTCAGGAGAATCTTCAGTAAAAAGAACATTAGATTTGAATAAACCTAACCCTAATTCCGAGTCTGATTTTCAAAATTTTACAAAAACTTGAAAAGTGGTAATGAAGATGAGATCAAAAGGAGTTTTATAAGTTCACTGTTATCCAGATAAGAGTCATACATATATTTAAGTATGAACTTTTCATAAAAGGAATGAGATATCATATAGGCATGAAAAAAAGGAGATGAAACTTACCTTGATTGAAAAGTAGGAAAAATAGAGTGAGAAAGATTGATGTTGGAATTGTGGGGAAATTGAATATGGAGTAAGTGAAATGCATAAAGAATGTGCAATGTATGTGTTTCAATGAAATGGAGCCAAAAAAAAGTGAAATAAGGGAAAGGGGGGATAATGACCATGCCAAGGAGGGATGAAGAGTAGGGTGATGGAGCTAAAAAAGAAAGTAAAGAGGGAGAGAAAAAAAAGGTTAATTATAACATTGAAGTCCAAAATAACCACTTACAAAAAAAAATTTAGATAAAAAAAATAAAATAAACAGAAAAAAACAAAAAAAAATTATAATTAGTAATCAAAAAATCAAAAAAAAAAGAATAAAGTGACTTACCTGGAGAGATGAGATGACAAAATGAATGAAACCAAATTGTTTGAGGGATGTTGGAGGAGAATAGGAAAAGGATATGAGGGATGAATGAAAAAAAAAATCACTGACAAAATATGCGATTTCAGAAAATATGCGATTTCATGTTGAGCTGGTGAAAGAAAACCAATGAGCCATCCAAAAAAAAAAATTCACCATAAATTCCAAAAAAAATGAATATGCAACAAACCAAAATACCAACCCAAGTGAATGAAGTACACAAAGAGGACATTTGGAGAGTACAAAATGGTATGGGAAAGAAAGGGATGATGTGGCCAACATGTGGTTTTGAAAAAAAAATCACGAAAAAAGTGCTGATTTGAGGTCAGAACTGACACCCATAGAAAAAAGATTAAGAAGTAGAAGAAATAAGTAAAAAAGAATGTAAACATGCCTGGTCAAAATATTGAAAATGTCAGGAAGGGGTGTGTGCCGAGGATTGATGGGTAGGTAGCGAGGAAGGTCAGTGTGTCAGATGTGACAGGGATGGGGTAAGAAAGGAAGGGATGTTTTGTGGCCAAAATGTGGTTGTGAAAAAAAACGGGAAAAAAGTGCTGATTTGAGGTCATAACTGACACCCTTTTTTGAAATAAGTGACTTTTTTGCAAAATTTAAGTGCTGATTTGGTTTGAAATCCGCACTTAAGTTAAGTGCGGATTTGCCAGAACTGACACCCCCTAATTTAAAGGTAATATTAATATTCTTAAGATCTCACAAAGGGTTGGAAACTCAATAATCAAAGAGGTAAGATTTAGAAATGATTACTGAGAAAAATAAGGAAATGTACAATAATAATGATTTAACCTAAAGCTTTACTACTATTAACTATATATATGTTTTATAATTAAATTCTAAAGAAATATTGAACAAAAATCCAACCCCTTTTATATCTGTTGAACTAGGAAAAGCAAACCTCATGCTTATCCACTTTTCACATTCAAAAGATACTAAAAGTAAATCTAATATTCGTTCTATTCAACATAATAATGAAACCAAAAGTTCAAGAAAAGCAGAATCAATTATACTCACAAAAGAAAGGAACAACATTAGGAAAAGAAAGTGCTACGAGCAAATGGCTTTTGAGAATTAGGAAAAGCTACAAAAGATAGAAAGAAGAAAGACAAAGACAAATAAAAGGCATTGTACACAAAAGGAAATTTGGGTCATGGAATGTTATGAACAACGGATTGGGGGACACACGCATCAATGGATAGGGCATCTGTATAAATAGCCCCCCCTCTTGTATCTTAGTTTTAGTTAGTTAGAGAATTAGAAATATATATATTCATTTTAATATTCTAAATTCATTCTTATTTCAATACATTATCAGTACCATCCTTGGTAACTGACCCTAGAATAGCTCATTAAAAAATGAATGATAATCAAAGTAGCAATATTAGTAACCGATATGTATTAAAATCTCACAACTATGTTTCTTGGTCCACCATGATGAAGGCCGAATTCAATAATCTAGGTCTTCTCGGAACAGTTAAAAGCGAAACCAAAACAGTTGACAATGAAAAGAACAGGAAGATCTACTACTTAATTATAAGGCACTTAGACAAAGAACACCTGGCCATTGCCAGTAACAAGATGCTAGATCATGAAGGAGAAGGGATAAAACTGTGGAATTTGTTTAAGTCAAAATATGCTGGAGATAATGCTCATCATCAGATTTTAGCATTAGGAAACCTTATAGACATAGAGTACAAGAACACTGCAGACTTTGTCAAAGGCATTAGGGCCGCCATCTTCAGATTAAGAGCCACTGGACTCAAATTCGATAACAAAATAGTATCTCTGCTTGTCCTTAGAAAGCTACCAAAGGAGTTTAACTCCCTAGTTTGTATCATGACCACCGATGCAGAGATTCCCAAAGTAGAGGATATCCTAAAGAATCTAGAAAAAGACAAACTCCAGTTCAAGACTAGGAAAGAAGAAAATGTGGCACTAATTACAAACAAGAAAACGATGAAATTCTACAATTGCGGAAACTTTGTACACTCTGCAAGAGAGTGTAGAAAGATTTGGTCAAACTATAAATTTGCTCCACCTAAGAATGTGTCAAGAGCTAATTATGACGAAGAAGAAAATAATGTAGCATTTACTACATGGGTCAGATCAGAAAATAAAAGAGGGAACAGCGAGAGACCTGATGACAGCAGTTCAAATAGTAGAATGAAAAGAACATGTATTGATCTAACCAGTGAAGATGACGAGAGTAGAATCTTTGCTGAAGAAATGTTTTCTAATTATGAGGACAACCCATATGACAGTGATGTGGGAAGCCCCAAATTTAATGTATGTACTAATAGTCATATTATTTTTTCAGGTATTAGTACATTAGTAGCTGATCACTCCTCCAAAGCCAGCCATCAGATTTTGCTTGACTCCGGGTCCTCCGATCATATGTTCAACTACAAAGAGAATTTTGTTAATCTTTCAGAATGGGACGGAAAAGTTGGGATAGGAGAAGTAGGGAGAAGCATTGATATTAGAGGAAAAGGAGATGTGGTATTATTCTTAAAAGGTTGTAAACTTACATTTAAAGATGCTTTTTTTGTACCAGATTTACCTTTTTGTTTAATATTGCAAACTTTGTTATGGAGAAAGGGAGCTCAAGTAGTTAGTAATAAAAAAGGATTTGAAGTGTTACTAAACAATAAAATTGTGTTTTATGGAGAAGTAAAGTCTAGACTTCCCTTTGCAAATATATATAAAGATGAAAAATCAGTGCACCTAAGTATGGAAGAACATTGTCGAAGAGGACATATGGGGGACGGGGTAAAATGTGAGGCTTGCATCAAAGGAAAATTATCTAGAAAACCATTTAAAACCAATAGAGAAAAAACTAATATTCCAGGTGAAGAAATTTCAGTAGATCTTATGGGACCAGTTGAACCAATATCTATAGGAAAGTCAAGATACATTCTAATGGTAGTAGACACAACAACTAGGTTTGTCTGGATAAGGTGCTTAGCCAATAAAAATGATGCAGGCGAAAAGATCAAAGAAGTAATTAATTTAATAAAGAATCAAAAACAAGTAAGTGTAAAGAGATTAATAAGTGATGGAGGTAAAGAATTTATCAACGATAATTTACGAAGTTGGCTACGAGAAAAAGGAATAATTAATATTACTACAACTCCTAATACACCTCAGAATAATGGGATAGCAGAAAGAATGAATAGGACAATCATAGAAAAAACAAGAACAATGCTGATCAGTGCGAAACTACCAAAATATTTATGGGGAGAAGCAGTAACATTTGCAGGAACTTTACATAATTATTTTGATAAAAAAACTCATTTAAAATGTTTTGGGGAAAAGACCCAAGAAAAGACAAAATTCTTACATTTGGGAGCGAAATATTTTATAGCGTACATCATTATAAACATCTTGGAAAGCTGGATCCACGATGTTTAGAGGGGGTAATAGTTGGCTTTGAAGAAGGACTAAACACATATAGAATCTGGAATAAACAAACGGGAAAGATAATCAGGTCAAGAGATGTTAAAAGAAAACCAAAAGAAGAAACAAACCCAGGATTGATAATTTATGAAGAAAAAAATAGTGATTTAAACAATAATGAAAAAAGAGAAGAAAATATCAAAGAGACAGAAAGTGTAATAGATAAAGGAAAACAGAAAGAAACATGTAAAGAAAGAATTGAGTTGAGAAGAAGTGAAAGAATAAAAGAACAAAAAAAAAATGAAGAAATAAGACATATAAGCCAAGAAGGAGATGATGAAGAATCAAAGATGGCACTACAATCATTTATAATGGAAAACAAATACATCCCAGACAGTTTTAAAAAGGCACAAGAGACAAATGAGTGGAATCAGTGGAAAAAGGCTATATTTGTCGAGATTGACTCTATCATTGAAAATGGGGTCTTTGAAATCATTAAGAAAAAGGACAAAAGTAAAGAGAAAACTATCATAAATACAAGATGGGTTCTAATGAAGAAATTCAATTCAGATGGAAAACTAGAAAGATATAAAGCAAGGTGTTTAGCAAAAGGGTATAAACAAAGAAATGTGATAGACTACAATGAAACCTTTTCTCCAACTGGAAGACTTAGTACACTAAGATTCATACTCAATTATTCTGTACAAAGAGGCTTAAAACCTAGACAAGCAGATTTTGTGACAGCATACTTAAATACAAAACTAGATGAATCAGAATCAGTATATATAAACATACCAGAAGGATTCATAGACTGGATAAAAGAAACAAAACAAGAAGTCTACTCAAGTGAAATAGTCAATGAATTAATCAAGAATCCCAAAGACCACCTAATAAAATTAAAAAAATCACTATACGGATTAAAACAAGCTGCCAGAGGTTGGTACAATACAATGACTGAATGGTTTATAAGCAAAGTTTATTGGATAAGTGATGCAGACCCATGTCTACTTATATCAAAACATGGACAACTAGTATTTGCATGGGTAGACGATCTCATATTAATTGGCAAAGATTCTGACCAAATTATTAAAGAATTAAGTAACAATTTCAAAATCAAGGACTTGGGAATAAAGATCATATATGGAAATAAGGGAGAGATTTTCTTATCTCAACATCACTACACAAAAAGTTTGATAGAAAAGTATGGACTAGAAGATGGAAAAATGGTCAGTACACCAATACAAACAAATATAACACTTGAGAGCGCAACTGATGAAGAACATGAAGCATTTAAGGAAAAGAACTTAGACTATAGAGCAGCTGTGGGGTCATTAAACTATCTAGCACAATGTACAAGACCTGACATATCGTTTGCAGTAAGTGTGCTATCACAGTTTCTTGAAAAATTGAATAATTCACACTGGATAGCCTTTAAAAGAGTATTAAGATATTTAAAAGGGACCCAAGATTTAGGAATACTGTTTAAAAAGGATGAAAGCAATAACCTCATTGGCTACATGGATTCAAGTTATGCTGAAGACTTAAAAAGAAGATCTTCGAGTGGTTATGTATTCCAAATCTGGGGATCCTGTGTATCATGGCGCAGTAAACAACTAGGGGCTGTTAGCATATCTTCTACAGAGGCAGAATTTAGAGTATATCTATCAGCAGCACAAGAAGCACAATGATATAGGAAAATTATTAATGACCTAGGACTAAACATTATTGGTCCAATTCAATTGCTCTCAGATGACCAGAGTGCCATGGAAATGGCAAAAAATAGTCAATATCACTCCAGAACAAAACACATTGATGTACATTACAACTACATTTGAGACTTAATTAAAAATAAAGAAATCATGATTACCTATGTCCCAACACAAGAGATGGTAGCAGATATTTTTACTAAAGGTTTAGACAGAGTAAAGCATAACTACTTTATCAGATTACTAGGCTTATTTTCAGAAAGATCTATTGACGTGACAAGTGGAAGGGAGAGTGTTGAACTAGGAAAAGCAAACCTCACGCTTATCCACTTTTCACATTCAAAAGATACTAAAAGTAAATCTAATATTCGTTCTATTCAACATAATAATGAAACCAAAAGTTCAAGAAAAGCAGAATCAATTATACTCACAAAAGAAAGGAACAACATTAGGAAAAGAAAGTGCTACGAGCAAATGGCTTTTGAGAATTAGGAAAAGCTACAAAAGATAGAAAGAAGAAAGACAAAGACAAATAAAAGGCATTGTACACAAAAGGAAATTTGGGTCATGGAATGTTATGAACAACGGATTGGGGGACACACGCATCAATGGATAGGGCATCTGTATAAATAGCCCCCCCTCTTGTATCTTAGTTTTAGTTAGTTAGAGAATTAGAAATATATATATTCATTTTAATATTCTAAATTCATTCTTATTTCAATAATATCGATTACCCCTCCTCGCATTGACCTCATACCCATCCATCATTCCGCACACCACAGACCTCCGAAAATACACCTGTTACACCTGGACCCTCCTCACTAACATCCATTAACCCTTTAATCCTCCACTAACCATCCCGTCCATGCCCACTACCCCTGTTAATAACCCACAGACACACAATAACCCTTTAGCCAAATATTGCATTGACTGTTGTGCTGTGCGTGGGCTATTCAAAGAAAAAGACTGAACACACTATTGAGAGATTGACTAATTTAGATTTAAAGTTTTAGATTTGCGCGGTTGAATAGTGAGTACACAAAGGAAAGTTGCAGTTGCTATGTAGAATCACTTCTGCGATTTCAAACATGGATTTAGACCTTGTTATTATTGATTTAATGAGCTGCTTTTGCCTCGAGTGTCACGTGGTGTGTGAAAGATTCCCAGGTATAAAATGGGAGCTCTGTTGAGAGTGAGACACATTCTTCCCACACTACTTTTTCTGACTCCTTCTTTTACTAATTATTTTTTTTCTTGTATTATGTTGAACTGCCCTACTCCAACTCCCATGCCTCCACACCCCAAAGCGGATGGTGGAATCGTTACATGGCAATATTTACAAGCATGCACAGCCTGCGAATCAATGGAGTATTTTTGCGTCAAAAGCACGGCTACAGGAGGTTCTCACCAGAAATGCAAGTTTTGTCGCTGGAGATGGGTGACGTGTGATGCTCTCTCAAAAAAATGAGGACATCGAGCAAAGATTTACCAAGACTAAGTACTGGGTAATCCCAAAGACCAAAGAGGTGGTCAAAGACATTTGGGATGTGTTGGTTGGGGACAATTGTTTGGTAGAAGAAGTTGAGGAAGAGGTCAAGGATACCATGGCGACTTGGGTAGCCCAGGCCACAGGTAGAAAACGAGGGGTGGAAGAGGAGGTGGATGAACTGGTCAAAGAGGATGAGGATGAAGTTCCCATTTTGAACTGGACTCCGAAGAAGCGGTGGATGATCATCAAAGATGATGAAGAGGAGGAGGAAGTGACAGTAGGGGTCACCCCGAGGCTATTTTTACAGCCTGACCCGTTTTTTGAAGTAAGTCTTCCTTGTTTCAAAAATTTGTTACTGATGACTGTATGTTTTTTAGGATTCAGATGTCATTTCAGAAGTTCCAATTGGGGATTCTGCCCCATCACTGCCAATTGAGGCAAGTCAACTGGCGGTTTATTCAAGGGAGGATAACGAGGAAACCCTTGACCAGGTATGGTCGACGAGATCGATTCATCAAAAATTTAAGTGATGATATCAACAAGATTGTTGATGCCGCCTCCTTTGATGTGGCAGAAGAATTAATAGAGATTGGAGAAGTGGTACCGGTAGGAGAGAAGGTATTTGAAAAATGCAGGAAGCAAATAAGGGTGGTATTGGAAAAAATGCAGAAATTGGTTTGGGAAAAAATACGGGAGAAAATTTGAAATGGAAAGAGAAAAAAGAAAGGAAGGAAAAAAGTAGAAATCAATTTGTGTATTTATTTATTTATTTATTTTATTTTGTTGTTTTAATTGAAATTTTAATATATATTTTATAAGATTTTGAAAAGAAAAAGAAAAAGAAAGGAATAAAATTTTGTTTTAAATTTTGAAAGAAGAAAAGAAAAAAATATTTAACTGAGAAAATTTTAGTTTTAAGTTTTGAAAAGAAAGAAAAAATTTAAGTAAGAAAAAAAAATAGTTGATTGAAACAATTTCATTTGAAATGAAAATTTAATGAGAGAAAAATTTGTTATTTGTGAAAGTTTATTTATTGAAGTTTTTGAGGAATTTTGGTTATTTGAAAAGAAAGAGAAAAATAGTTTTGAAAAAAGAATTTGAAAGAAAGAAGTAATTTGTTCAAAGAATTTTTAAAAGAGAGATTTAAAGTTTGATGTGAAGTTTGAGAAAGATTGTTGTATTGAGTTTGTGAAAAATTTTGATAGTTCAAAGAAAAAGAAATAAGGAAGTAAAAATTGTATTTTGATAAAGAAAAAATTTTGAAAAGGAGAAAAGAAAGAAAATTAAAGGAATTATTGATGTTTAAGATTTTATTTTAATGAAATTTTTAAGACTTTGTTTTTATTATTTTATTTTTTTCAATTTAACTTTTTAATTTAATTTAATTTAACTTTAGTTTATTTTATTTTATTTTATTTTATTTGATTTATTTAGTTTATTTATTTATTTTTAAAGAAGGTTGAAAAAGCTTTTGAAAAGAAGAAAGAAGAAAAGAGAAAAATAAAAGAGAGTTCTAAGGTTTTGGTTTTAAGGATTATTTAAGATGAAAAGATTTAAGGAGTTCAGGGGCGTTAGAAACATTGATGGCTGGTTCCCAGGATATTTTGTCTGAGTCATCAAGGAAGCCTTCCCATTCCACGAGGTATTGAAGTTTCACCTTGCTCATCCTTGAATCAAGGATACGGCTTACTTCCCACTCTAGATGGTTTTCTACTTCGACCGGTTCCGGAGGAGGTTGGTTCCTGCCCGGGTATGTTTCGTGAGCCAGTTCCAGGAGAGATACATGAAAAACAGGGTGAATAGCCTGCCATTTATGAGATAGCTTGAGTTTAAATGCAGTTTTAGAGACTTTGCAGTTGATTTCAAATGGTCCCAAGCGTTTTTCGGCAAGTTTCTTTGATGGTCGAGTTGTTTGAATGTTTCGTGCGTCAAGCCATACTTTGTCGCCTGGTATAAAGGAAGGAGCAGATTGTAAATGTTTGTCAACCTGTTCCTTGTACCTTTGAATCACTAATTCCAAGTTTGATTTATGTTCTTCTTGGAGGCGTTATATGGTTTGAAGATAATGTTCCACAGGATGACTAGTTCCCACATGGATTGAGTTGAATCGAGGATGTCTTCCCTAAACAGTTTTGAAGGGAGATTGTTGTGTCGAAGAATGAGTCGAGTTATTATAAGCAAATTTGGCCAATGGTAACCATGTGGTCCAATTGTCTTGTTGATAACTGACATACATTCGAAGGTATTGTTCGAGTATTTGGTTGACCCTTTCGGTTCGCCCATTGTTTTCAGGATGATAAGCCGTGGAGAGATTCCTCGTGATATTGAGTTGTCAATGCAATTGAGTCCAGAATGTGGATAAAAACAATGAGCCTCTATCTGAAATAATATCATTAGGTAAGCCATGTTTGGAAAATACATATTCTAGAAACAATTTTGACAAATCTTCTGCTGTAGCAGTAGTAGTGGTTTTAATGAAAATCTATCTACTATTACTAATATAACATCAAAATTATTAGAAAGAGAAAGTTGAGAAATAAAATCTATTGATAAAGATTCCCAAGGGTTAGAGGGAATAGGAAGTAGTTGAAGCAACCCATGCTTCCGGTGACGGGGAGCCTTATTCCTATTACATTCATAACAAGATCTTATATAGGCCTTGATTTCTCTGGTCATTCCTGGCCAGAAGAAATCCCTCGCTATAAACTGGTAGGTTTTATCAACCCCAAAATGACCAGCTAATGGAGAATCATGTCGACTATTGAAAATCCATAATTTTATTTCATTGTTGTTGGGTATGACTACTCTACCTTCAAAAACTAATAGACCTGCTTCAATACTAAATCTTTTGGCCCCTTTCTTTGAGAGTATTTTGTCTTTTAACCCTAAACAATAATTGTCCTTTGACTGAGTTTCAAGGATGTTGGATAGTGGATTTTGAAAAGATTGAATTGTCATTGAATCAAGTTGATGAGTTGTTAACATTGATTCATTGAAGATTTATTTCACATTTTCTGGGTTCTTGTCAGAAAATGTGTCCCCCTGCTGTGGGTAAATGCCGTCCCGATGTGACAGGATATCTGGGACAATACAGTTCTTACCTGGGAGATAGGAAATAGAAAAGGGAAACTCAGCCCACCTGGCTTGATGCCTGGTTAAAACTTTGGAAGACATAAATTATTTCAAAGCATTATGGTCAGTTAGGATTTGAAAAGGACTATCTAGGGTGAGAAGAAAAGAGTGCCATTTTTTAAGACAATGAATAATAGCTAAAAGCTCTTTGTCATGAATTTCATAATTTAATTCTGCCACAATGAGTTTGCGTGACTCAAAAGCAACAGGATGAAACAATTTTGTTTCAGGATTGAATTGAGAAATGACCCCTGTTATAGCATAATTGCTTGCATCTGTCTTGACGATTGTCAAAGCAGAAGGATCAAAGTGTCGAAGAATTGGAGCTGTGGTGAATGCCATTTTCAATGCTTCGAATTCCTTTCATGCTGTAGAAGTAAAAACAAAAGGAATATCTTTTCTAAGAAGAGAAGTAAGATTGGAAATAGTTTTAGAGTAATCTTTAATAAATTTTCTATAGAAATTGGCAAAACCCAAAAATCCTTGGAGGGATTTAACGGTTTTGGGCTGATGCCATTCCAGGACTTTTTGGACCTTTTTTTCATCCATGACTAAACCATCAGTGGACAACATAAACCTTAAAAAATCAATAGATTTGAGATGGAATTCACATTTATTGTGCTTGGCATAGAGACCGTGATCTCGAAGGCGATTTAAAACCTGTCAAACATGATGAAAATGTTCATCTAGTGTCTTTGAGAAAATTAAAATATTGTCTAAATAGAGGACAACAAATTGTTTGACAACATCTTGAGAGATGTCATTAACAAATGTTTGAAAAGTAGATTGTGCGTTACATAATCCAAAAGGCATGACTAAATATTCAAAACTACCAAATCTAGTGCGCATTTCAGTCAGTGGTTCATGACCTTCGGCAATGCAAATAAGATTATAAGCGCCTCTAAGATCAATTTTAGAAACGAAATTAGCACCATTAAAAAGGGTAAGAAGCAATGACATAGGAGGAACGGGATATGCATTCTTCTTTGTGACTGTGTTGAGATTTGTATAGTCAACACACAACCTAAGGCTATCATCTTTTTTCTTTACAAAAAGAAAAGGGGAGCCGGTTGGAGATTTAATGGCTCTGATGAAACCTTTGGCTACATTATCTGCAATGTAGTCTCGAAGAACTTGAGATTCGCCCTTGGACAAAGAATAGACAGGACCTTCCGGAGGTACTGGACCTATTAACTCTATTTGATGGTGGTAGGGTTGATGAGGTGGTAACTTATTTGCCTTGCGGATTGAGAAAACATCAAGGAAATCATGATAGATTTCCGGTAGAGTTTATTTAATGGCTTCAACATTGATTTGGTTGTCCTCATCATCTTCAAGAGAATCTTTCGAGGGAGAATAATTTGACTACTTCAAGGTAATTTAAATCCTCTTCAAGTGAAGTGATTGAGCTAGAAGGGTTAGCCAATTTCTCATTTAGAGAAAGATCAGATGCTTGCAAGTCATCTGGCAGAGATTTTTCCTCTAGAAGGACATTTTCAGACGGGTTGTTTAACTCCCTATTGACCTGCATTGAAGAATCAGAAATATACTTAGCACGTGGGGTGATCAATCCCCGTGACCAATCAATTTCAGGATTCCAATGCGTTAAAAAGTCATGGCCAAGGACGGTATCATCCATTCTTGGGGTGTCCAAGACTGATAATTCCCACTCAAAGGGGGGAAAATTCGGAAAGTTGAAAACCCATAAAACTTTCTTCCTTACCCAATATTTGGGTTCCTCTGATTTGAACAAAAAAATTGGAGTTTGATTGATATCTGTGAATGTCAGCTTTAACTTCTTGGCAAAAGATATACTGACAAAAGAAATTGAAGCTCCAGAGTCTATAAGACAACTGAAGGGGGTTTCCTCCTTAAAAAGAATGAATCTCAAGTGGTTTAAGGCAACTCCAGTCCTAAAGACATGGAGGTTCTGTGCACTGGGAGAGATAAGATAGTTTGCTTTGCACACAAGTAAACTATCTACTAGTTTTTTGACCCTTGAACTATTACCTTCTTTTTCCTTCAATTTTACACAATCTTCTAGCTTGTGCTTACCCCCACAATACATACATAACCCATTATCTGCTTTTCTCTTCCTCTAAGCTTCTTTAAGTTCCCCTTTTGGATCCAGTATCTTACTGATATTGCCTGGGGTCGAGGATTGTACTTTTTCTTATTGGGTTTGGATTGAGTTGAGGAGGATTGAGTAGGCCGTGGGTGTGAAGAAGGTCCCGATTTAAAATTTAGGCCTTGAGATTTGTTGGCATATTGACAATGTTGTAGTTGTCCTTGGTAAACGCCGTCGAGTTCAAGGGTTGAATCCATTAAATCCGTTAAAGTAGTCATCTTCTGACCATGAAGATTTAATTGATCCAGAATCCTCGAAGGAAGTCCCTTTTTGAAATGTTACTTGAGGGCAGCATCATTCCAACCTACTCGAGTTTGAAGTGCTCTGAAGTTTGAGATATATTCAGAGGCTTTACCATTATCACTCATGCGGAGGAAATCAAGTTCAATTTCTGCATTTTCAGTTTCATTAGGGTCACCGAACAACATTGTGGTCTTCCAACATTGGCAGGGGCCTTTGTTGTGTGATTTGGCGCTGTTTGTGCATGTCATAATTGACATCTGTTAAGGATTTGGGTTTTTTTCTGGTTTTATTCCGTGGATATTGGGTCTGCAGGTATGTGGGTACTATCATTGGATAGCCCTGGTTTTTCTCTATATTTTATGTCTTGTAGACATTTTTCATATTCTGAGTTTTAAGGGGTCATTTCCTCATTTTTCATATATAAAAGATTGCTGTTTAATTTTGTTTTTTGTGTTTTACGGGCTAACCTTAAGTCTTAGGGTTAAGTGCTTAGTACCATTGGATAGAGCTAATTTTTCTCTATATTTCATGTCTCAATGTTGTTATAGTGAAATTCCGTGTTTTAAAGGTTTTAGTAGTTGTAGCTAATTTTTCTAAGTAGATTAGTTGTTTTTATTGGTTTTCTGGCTTCAGGGAGGCCGGGCCGCTTCAGGCGGCACCTCCGACGTCAGGCGGCCCGCCCGCCTCTGTTTTAGAAGGTTGGGGAGCGCTTCAGGAGGGTTTTTTATGCAATTTGGCGGGTACAGGCGCCAGATTGGTGGATGCGCATGGGCTCTTAGTTAGTGGTCTGTGTGTACATAGTGAATAAGACAGTTTGGGGCAACCTTAATCATCATACAACCATCCAGAGGTGATATCATTGTTCCTCACTCAGTTTTCACTGTTTTCTGGCCACAATTGGCTGTGTTTGTTGCAAGTGAGTTCTTCATTTAACTTAACTTTGGCAACTGTTTTCTCTGTTATAGTCTTGCAAGCTATAGCAAGTA
This sequence comes from Hemileia vastatrix, assembly GCA_030280995.1. Lineage (NCBI taxonomy): Eukaryota > Fungi > Basidiomycota > Pucciniomycetes > Pucciniales > Zaghouaniaceae > Hemileia > Hemileia vastatrix. The sequence goes on along the minus strand of JASXTE010000010.1, from coordinate 2,120,252 downwards.
TTATTGCTGTCTCTGGTGTGGATTTGCAGCCTACATCAAGTATCTTTTCTGTCTCTGGTGTGGAATTTGTTCTACATTTCAGTTCTTTGGTCTGGTAGTCTATCTGGGGACTACTTTCTTGGCTCATCAAGCAGTCAAGTGTGTTAAAAAGGAGCTTTAGCAAAACAGGAACCAACTTACTTTAGCAAGTAAATCTCACTCTTTTTTTCTAAAGGGACAGGGGATTTTCTTTCTGGTTTTTCTCCAACTCCCTTGGTCAAGGCCTATAGCTAGTACCATAGGATTGTCTACAACGTAAAGAGTTGGTCTTTGAACTTTTCCCAGTTATTAATGAGTAACTGGGTTTCTGTCCAAGAGAGCATGAGAAGATAAGGTTTGAACCACCTTGCTGCTTTTCTGGCTAGGAATAAAGAAGCGTAAACAACCTTTGATTGGTTGTTATTGAAGGTTTGAGGTTCATTATGGAACATGAGCTTGCAGGTTTGCAAGAAGGGGCACAATCTGTCTGGATGTTCTCCATCAAATTTATCAGGAGATTTCATGGAAGGAGTTTTGAATTTTGATCCCTCCAAAGACGTTGGATTTGAAAGGGTTTTCATGAAAAGTCTCATGAAGTCTTCCAGAGAATTAGATGGTCCAGGTTCCGAAGGTTTACCAGAAGGGTGAGTAGCAGGGGCAGATGGTGCCTCAGGAATTGTATCCTCTCCTTATTCTTCCTTGCTAGAATCATCAAAATCCTGGGGGATGTCTTCTACAGATTGGACTGAGTGTCCCCATTCCCTAAGGTCAAGAGGTTCCAGGGAGTGAGTGTGGGAAACAGGCCATGTGACTGTTGGCATGCCTCTGGTGCAAGCCCTAGTAGTAGCGCCTGTAGGAGGAGTGCATTGAACAGGTGCCATTTTAAAAATTTAGAGACACTTGAAAAAAAGATGTAGTAGTGCAAAGAATGAGAACTACAGAGAATTAAATTATACTGTCACCAGACGACCTAAGCACAAGGTCGAGGGTGTTCCTGGAAGTAAGATGGAGGGAGGAGTTTAGAAACTACTTTGAAGCACAGAGGAAATGTTAGCGGAAGTGATTCAAAGATGACTCAAAGGAAGAGCTACTGCTTTTAGATATGTTAGATAAGAATTCTAATATAATTTAAAGGTAATATTAATATTCTTAAGATCTCACAAAGGGTTGGAAACTCAATAATCAAAGAGGTAAGATTTAGAAATGATTACTGAGAAAAATAAGGAAATGTACAATAATAATGATTCAACCTAAAGCTTTACCACTATTAACTATATATACATTTAATAAATTAATTTTAAAGAAATATTGAACCAAAATCCAACCCCTTTTATATCCATTACTCCTCCTCATATTGACCTCATACCCATCCATCATTTGGCACACCACAGACCTCCCTATATCCTCACCGACCCTCCTCACTAACATCCGTCAACCCTTTAATCGTCTACTAACCATCCCGTCCATGCTCACTACCCCTGTTATTAACCCACAGACACACAATAACCCTTTAGCGGAATATTGCATTGACTGTTGTAGAGAGTTCTAAAGTACTAAGCAGTAGACACAATGCAAGATAGGTTGTTTCTCTTTTTTAATTTCTTAAAAGAAGCGCCTGCCACTCTTATTTTTAACGACAGCACAATAATGTGTAACACAAATATCTGATTAGAAATTTTATAAGTTGAGAGATAAGTAAAAGATCAGGAAAAAACAAATAAATTAAAAATTAAAATCTAAACCTTTTTTGTTTTGTAATTTACAAGGAAAGACCTTAACAGAAAGTAAAAGATTTTTTTTTCTAAAATTCTGCCAAAAAAAAAAAATTACAAAAAACAAATTTTTAGTATTTTTTTTAAAAAGTAGGTAACCCCTCTTTAACTCCCATAAATGTCCCCTTTCCCCCCCTTTATTTCCCTGAAATCCCCTATAAAATCCCTCCCTCCTTGCCTCCAAACCACCCTCAAATCCCCTCCTTGCCTGTCTCAAAATCCCCCTGAAACCCCCTCCTTAATTGCCACAAAACCCCCCAAAAACCCCCCCTTCACCCCTCTTTAGATGTTCCAAACCCCCCCTTTCCCCTCCTCTTTAGCTGCTTCAAACACCCCCCTTCCACTCCCCTTAAGCCTCCTCTAGCCCCTCCTCCTTCTTAACAAACGATCGTTAGCAATAGTTTCTTAAGAAGGAGGAGGGGCTAGAGGTGGCTAAAGGGGAGTGGAAGGGGGGGGAGGGGACCTAAAAGGGGGGAAGGGGGGTTTTAAGGTGGTTAAAGAGAGGAGAAGGGGGGAGTGTTGAGGCACCTAAAGAGAGGTGAAGGGGGGGTCATGAGGCACCTAAAGAGAGGGGAAGGGGGATCATGAGGTACCTAAAGAGAGGGGAAGGGGGGTCATGAGGCACCTAAAGAGGGGGGAAAGTGTCACGCGCCACGTGACACACAAGGCAAAAGTAGCTCATTAAATCAATACTAAAGGGTTCAAATCCATACTCGAAGCACAGAAAGCAACTCTCCATAGCGACTGTGACTTTCCTTTGTGTACTTGCTATTCAATTGCGCTAGCCTAAAACTCTAAATCTAAATTAGTCAATCTCTAAATAGTGTGTCTTAGTCTTTTCCCCAATAAGCAACGCACAGTGCAATAGTTAATATAATAGTACATTAAAAGGTTTATGAAATGTCTGTGGGTTATTAAGGGGTAGTGAGCATGGACGGAATGGTTAGTGAAGGATTAAGGGGTTAACGGATGTTAGTGAGGAGGGTCCAGGTGTAACGGATATATTTTAAATGGTTTGTGGTGTGGGGAATAGTGGATGGGTATGAGGTAAATGCGAGGAGGAGTAAAGGATATAAAATAGGCTGGATTTTTTGGTTCGACATTCCTTATAATTAAATTATAAAACTTATTTATAGTTAATAGTGATAAAACTCTAAGTGAAAATCATTATTATTGTATCTTTCTTTATTTTCTCAATAATCATATCTAAATCCTAAATATTTGATTGTTTAGTTTCCAACCCTTCGTGAGATCTTAAGAATTTTAATATTACCATTCAATTATATTAGAATCCTTCTCGAACATAACTCAAAGCAGTAGTTCTTCCTTCGAGTCATCTTCAAATCACTTCCTCGAACTATCCCTCTGTGCTTCGAAGAAGTATCTGAACCTTTTATCTCACTTGCAGGAACATCCTTGACGTTGTGCGTAGGTCGTTTGGTGACAGAAAGTGGGGATTTGGGACAGGAAAAAGAGGGTGAAATAAGGGGGACTTGAGGAAGGTAAAAAGAGGGGAGAAGGAGTGACTTGAGGCAGGTAAAGAGATAAGAAAAGGGGTGAAATGAGGCAGCTAAAGAGGGTTAAGGAGAGAAAAAAAAGAAAAAAAAAAGAGAAAAAAGAGAAAAAAAAATTAGTCTATCCTTGAAAATAAAAAAAAGCACTTACAAAAAAAAACAAAAAAAAATAACCAAAAAAAAACCAAAAAAAACAACAAAAAAAACAAAAAAAAGCAAAATAAAAAAAGTCATGATTAGCAAATAAAAAACAAGAAAAAAGAAAAAAAAAGACTTACCTGGTGAGACGATGTGGTAGCCTAAAGTTTAGTACGGCACCTAAGTACGTAAATGGAGTTATTACGGCGTGCAAGATTGGTGTTATTATTTTTTATAAAAGGGTTTTATTTAATTTATTGGAGTTTAAAATATGAAGAAATTGGTCACGAGCGAATGCCTACACAATACAATTTATTTTACGGAGAAAACTTATTTTTACGGTCTTAAAAATTTATAAGTATCAAGTCAAGTCACTCAAGAACCTTGGGAAATTTTCCCAGAATTTTTACTATTTTTCTTATATTTTTAAATGAATTTTAAAGTTTTATAGAAATATTTACGTTTTCAAAAATTACTTAACTTTGATGAATTTTCACGGGGTAATTAGAGCTGCGCAGACTACGAAAATTAGTTTGGTATGTAAAGGGGAAGTAGCTCTATTATGTGTAATTTTTCTAGATTTTTTTATTATAGTTTTAAGGTTCTAAATTGAGTCCGGAAGTCCAGAGGGACTCCGTACGGACTCCGTTTCGACTCCGTACGGACTCCGTACGGGCTCCGGATTGACTCTGGAAGAGCTCTGGAGGGGAAAACTTAGGCACGTGACTAGGAATACTTAAGCGCTTCTCAAACTTGAAATTAAAAGGGGGGACAGATCATTCAGCTTAATCATTAACTACCACGGTCTCATTTTTTATTACTCAACAAATTAAATAAAATTTTAATACCCTTATAACTTTATATTTTATATATAACATTTTAGAAATACTACTCAACAATTAAAATAACACTTCATATAGGGTATCTTTAGAAAGGTCTTCGTCACTGGGACTTGATTATTGCTGTCTCATAAAAATTAAAAATATTATAAAAACATAAAAGTCAATCTTTTCAGATCTTTCACTGGTACACCTTAATTGTTGTTATCAGTATTTCTTTTATCAACAGCCACTTTCTTTAAATCTCAATAAGCGTTAATTATTTTAGAGTTTCATTATTTTTATCAAACAGATCCAAGTAGACTGGTTAGCTTAGTGATTTAGAATTCCCATTTTGTTATTTTTATTGGAAGGACGGGGTTTTCAGCTAAATCCACATATCTCCTCCGGATTCTGCTTACAGCAAGGCAACTGTAAGAGTTTACCTTACCATAGTTGGCGCCCAACGTGGGGTACAAATTCTCTAGCTTTCTTTAAAAGACTTACTTGGATCAAGAACGTTATTAGCCTGCAAGAGGCTTATTTTCTGGAACTCTGATTGGATTTTTGTTATTGGCCTGCAAGAGGCTTGTTATTTTATCGATTGTTAACGCTTTTCATTACTTATTGGGATGTCTTCTTCTGCTGTTGCTTCTGGATCTTCTAACCCTCTTACTCCCTCAGTTAGAATTGTTTCTTGGGATGGCCCAAAGTTTGATGGGGAGCAGGTTAAATGGTTCATTAGCAGGTATGAAGCTGCTGCTGCTGTTGATGGTGCTTCCCATGTGGATATGGTGAAGCAAGTTAGATTTTTTATTGCCGATAGGGAGGTGGAAAAAGAGGTTATTGCTATGCAGGCATTCAAGGACAAGGATTGGGTTAAGCTTTCTAAAGCTATGATTGATAGATGGGGTGTTAGAATTACTATGATGGACCTCAATAAAATTGTTGGAGACTGGCAAGCAAAAGGTGGAGTTTCTTCTATGGCTGACTTCAAAAAGCTCTGTGTTCAGTTTGATGAAGTGGTGGAATATCTCATACTGGTGGACGAGTTAGTGCATGAGAACCAAGCAAAAGATTTGTTTTGGTCGGCATGCAGCAGGGATATTCGTATGGACGTCTTGAAGGATCTTTCAAGAAAAGATTTGATGAAGGAACTGCCTAATGGTGAGCAGAAACTGCCGGCTCTGGAGGTTATCAAAGAGAACATTCAGGCCCATCTCAAGTTATTGGCGTTGGACAAATATCAAGAGTCATGCACTCAATATGTTAGTAAGGTTAGCGAAGTTTTGGCCGAAAACAAGGATATTATGGTCAAAGCCCAGGAGGCCAAGAAGGCACAAATGGGATTACCGGCTGCTAAAGTTGAGGGCAATGTAGACAATAAGATGGTCGATCACTTGGCCGATTTAACGAAACAATTAAAAATATTTGTTCAAGAGACTCAGAAGGCCAATAAGGCCCCAATCGCTTCTTCGTCAACGTCGACTTCTTATCAGTCTAGAGGGTATGAACGTCGAAATTATAATGGCAATAACAACGGTAACCGCTTCCCAGGCAATGGGAGAAATGGTGGGAATGGTGGTAGTAATTATAGAGGTGGCTATGATGAGCCAAAGGTGTGCTCTTATTGTAATAGGAGAGGGCACAGAGCAACAGTTTGTTTTGCTCTTGATAAGGATATGGATGCTGGGCGAGTTTTATTCGATGGTAAAGTTTATAAATTTCCCGATGGTTCGTTCATCAAGCCCAGTGATGGACAGTCTCCTTCTGATTTGGTCAGAAGAAGTTTAACGGCTGAAAGGAGAGCCAGATTTGAAGAGGTGACGGATGAAGATGTTAATGCCAAGAGTGGCAAAAATGGTAATGGTAATGGTGGTAAAGCTGACAAGGGCAAGGAGAAAGAGGTCAGTAAAGCCACATTTTCTACTTCTTTTGGTGGTTTAGAGCTGGCGACGGTTGCCCAGGTGGAGGGTAGCTGTATGGCTGGCGAATACGATGTTAATGCTGCTAGAAGAGCAGCTGCTACTAAGGCGAAAAGTAGCATTCAGAGCCAATTGAGGGCTAATCCTGGCAAGGCCAACAACAAAGTGAACCCTTACTCTAAGGACAAGATTTCTAGTGCTCAAACTGCCGCCAACAAATTGAACCCTTACTCTAAGGACGAATTATATAAAATGCAGAAGGGGATTGCTGATATGGGGCCCCCTAGTTATGGCAAGTTTGATTTAAATGGTGAGCCTATGCCAGAGGATGATTCGGATTCTGAGGAGGACGTACCGTTGGCGTCTCTACCCAGACCAAGTTTTAGCGGTCCCATCCCAATGGAGGGTGTAAGAAGGACTAGCGATGGATCAGGATTAGTGCAAGAAGCTGGTGACGGAGTTAGGGTTATAGAAAGTGAAGATGGCTCGGTTGGACCTCAAGAGGTACCCAGGGCCAAGGTTGTTAAATCAAAGGTCCAGTATGAGCGGCCAGTAGTTTCCGGTCAAGCTAATGCGATGGACGCAGTTTTGAATAGGGTGAATCAACTTCAGATTCCCTTATCTTTAGGGGAGTTATTTACGATTAGTCCGGCGCTTGCTGAAAAGCAAAAGAAGCATTTGACGAGGCGTCGGGTTTCCACTGGAGAGGTGGAATATATTTGTGAAAATGCTGAAAAGTTTGGGGAAGATGTAGATACACATTTTTCCGCTCCCCTGGGTTACCTGGTGGTAACTCTAAATGGTAAAGAAGTAAAGGCCTTGGTCGATTCAGGGTCTCAAATTAATTTAATTTCATTGGAGCAAGCGACGAGTATAGGCTTGCCAATTAAAAGTGGAACTGGGGGAAACCTCAGAGGTATTGGAGGGCATGAAACAGAGCTGATGGGTACTGCTGAGCATGTCAGGTTAGGCATTGGTGGATCTGTTGGTAAGGTTCACTTTTATGTGGCCAGAGGAGCAGTCAAAACTGTTCTTGGTGGTCCTTTTTTGATGGATTTTGAGGCCAGGATAGGGTATCAAGCTGGCATGGGGATTAGTTTGGAGATCACTGGTGAAGATATGCGGAGGTTACATATGCGGTTAGCACCTCCTGGAGATGAAGGTTGGGAAACACGGCCAGGGATTACTACTCTGTGCCAGTGTTGTGTTTGCACCAAGAAGCGGCATATAAAACGGACGGCTTCTGGTGAATTATGTTTGTTGGAAAGGGATGAATGCCCTCATTTTTTGGGGTAGCAGGGGCTGATCACTCTAATGTTGTAATCTCTCCTCAGGATGAGATCCCGGATTGCAATAGGTCAGCTCACTTGGAGATAATTCAAGTGGATTCTCAATTATTTTCTGTTAATATTACTTTGGAGTGCAAATACGTTTTGGACTTTTCTATATGTTTATTGGATTTACCCGGTTTTTCTATTAAATTTAAAAACGGTGAAAAAGGCAAAATGGGCCAAATTAGGTTGGATAAAAATTGGAAGGGTATGTTTATGGACCTCCAGCAAGAGGGTAAACTGCAAAAATTACATCAAAACTCGATTAAAAATCTCAGTATAAGTAAAACACAAAAAAATAACTTATGTGAAAATGTTATTCGGGGCCTCCAGCAAGAGGTTAAACTGCAATTATCTCCTTCTATTTTGGACCTCCAGCAAGAGGGTAAACTGCAATTATCTCATCAAAATCAAATAAAAAATCTCGGTATAATTAAAACACAAAAAAATAATTTTTGTGAAAATTCAATTCCGGTTCTCCAGCAAGAGGTTAAACTGCCAACTTTCTTTACGGGTGATTTACTGTTGGATAAGGGAAGAAAAGGTGTTGGAAAATCTTTTTATAAATTAGACGAGGGAAAGGAGAAAAGGGTAAAATTTAAAAACGAAATAAAATATTTTTCTAATTTTTCTTATTCCGATTCTGATGATGAAGAAGATTCATTTGATGAAAGTTTTAATGGCGATGTTTTACCTCAAGTTTATTTAGATGTGGACGCAGCCAAATATAAGAAAGTAGCAAATAAAGTTCGACCTATTAATGAACCGCTACCTGCTGAATTAAATCCACCCTTGAGAAGACCAAGGTTATCAAGAGATCCTTATGAAAGTCCCTTGGTAAAGAATCTGCCTGAATTTTCTGAGACGTCAAGAATCACTTTTGAGAGACTGGGTGTTGTTAATTTTGGACCTGATGGTTGGTTGTCTGGAGAAGAGAAGAAGTTGTTGTTGGATGTGATGGTCAAGCGAGAGAAGGCCATTGCTTTTGTAGAAGAGGAGAGGGGTGTGTTGAAGCATTCCTATGGGGAGCCTTACAAGATTCCTGTGGTATGTCATGAACCGTGGCAGCAGAAACCGATTCCTATTCCGGCTGCATTAAAAGAAGCCTATATTGAAGTTGTCAGAGAACGGATACGCACTGGACTGTATGAGCAATCAACGTCAAGTTATTCTAGTCCTGTATTTTGTATCAAGAAACCAAATGGCAAGCTTAGAGTTGTTCATGATCTTAGGGAATTAAATAGGGTTACAATAAAGGATGCTGGGATACCACCTAGTGCTGAGGAGTTTGTTGAAGCGTTTGCAGGGAGAGTGTGCTATGGTTTGGGAGATATTATGGGTGGATATGATGAGAGAGAGTTACATCCGGACTCAAGGCCTCTCACTACATTCGATACGCCACTAGGACGTTTACAGTTAACAAGATTACCTCAAGGTGCAACAAATTCGGTTGCAGTTTATCAAGCTCAGATGGCTTGGATCCTTCAAGATGAAATTCCACAATATGCTGGAATCTTTATAGATGATGGAGGAATTAAGGGACCAACAACCGACTATGATAACCAGGTGTTGGAAGAGAATCCCGGGATACGCAAATTCATTTGGGAGTTTGCAATTACTTTAGAAAGAATCTTGTTTCGAATTGAAGAGGCTGGTTTAACTATTTCAGGTTCAAAATTTTCATGTTGTGTGCCAGCCTTAGAAATATTAGGCCATGTGGTATGTAGAGAGGGTAGGATTATGTCCAAGAAGAAAGTTAACAAAATTCAGTCCTGGCCAAGACCCAAGAATACGACCGAAGTTAGAGGGTTTTTAGGCGTTTGCGTATATGTTAGAATGTTTATCAAGGACTTTTCTTCATTGGCAGCTCCATTGAGATGGTTAACGAGAAAGGATGCAGACTGGGAGTGGGATGAAGAGTGTGAGAAGGCGTTTGTGAAGTTGAAGGAGGTTGTAGGGAAGGATTTAGTCCTGCACAAGTTAGATTATGGAAAAGATGCTGGTAGAATTTATTTAGCAGTTGATTCAAGTCAGGTTGCAGCTGGGGCGGTTCTGTCTCAGATGGATAAAGCTGGTTACATCAGGCCAGTTAGGTATGAATATGTAGTATTTACTGAGGTCGAATCAAGATATTCTCAACCAAAATTGGAATTATGTGGTGTGGCGAAAATACTGAAGAAACTTCAGCATATTTTGTGGGGGCAACATTTTGAGTTGCAAGTGGATGCGAAATTGTTAATCCAGATGATTAATTCCCCAAGTTTACCGAACGCACCCATGACGAGATGGGTAGCTTTTATTCAACATTTTTCATTTGATTTAGTTCATAAGCCTGGCAAGACTTTTACTATGCCAGATGGTTTATCAAGGAGACCACCCACTGAAGAAGATTCAGACTCAGAAGAGTTCGATGAAGATATACCTATTATCAAAGCCAGCACTAAAGGAGCTGAAGACTTTCCATACCTCCCCCATGAGGTTAAACTGGCAGGACTATTGTGTTTAGATTATGATGATGATGACCTCCACCAAGAGGATAAACTGGAAAATAGTTTATATGTTAATAAAGGTGTTGGAAAAGGTGTAGATAAATTCGGCAGAGAGGAGGTAGAAGAAGATGTGGTGTATGTAGAGGAAAACGGATTGGTAGTGTGGGATAGTAGTAAATTAATGAATGGTGTATATGTTGGAGAATTAGAGAATTTAAATAAAAAGGTGGATAAAGAGAAAGAGGTATTTTCAAATACGGTTTTCGAAGGATCCAAAGGTTCAGAAGAAAAACGTCGACATAGCTCGATTAAAAATTTATTTAGGGGTCAACAATTATTGGCTCATTCATGTGCAGGTGATATTGGTGATAGAGAAGTCCCTATTGATGTTATATTAATCGATTTTCAAGATGAAGTCTGGGGTCAGACTGGTTTTTATTTTTTGTTAGTCAAATATTTGTTGACTTTAGAGAGGCCAGAAGATTGTGAAGACGATGAATGGGTGGCTATCAAGAGGAAGTCATCTACGTTTTACCTATCTGGTTGACGTTTAATGAGGAGGAGGTATCCAAATCCTCAAGTAGTTATAACTCAACAGAAGGGGCAAGAATTAGTTTTGAAATCACTGCATGAAGATCTTGGGCATAGAGGCGTTGGAGAAACGTTTAGAAGAATTTCTGATCGATTTTGGTGGCCTGGCATGAAGATGGCTGTTAAACAGTGGGTTCAGTCATGCAAAGAATGTCAAAGACGAAGTTATTTAAGGCCAAAAGAACCTGGACGCGCGACCGGTGAATACACGCTCTTTGGAAGAGTTAGTTTAGATGCCGTTCATATAAAAGAGGGATGGTATAAATATTTAATTGTGGCCAGAGATGATTTATCTGGTTGGGTAGAGGCAGCGCCTCTTATTAACTTAACTGCCAAAAATGTGGCAGAATTTTTTTGAATAATTGGGTATATAGGTATGGGGTGATGAAGTTAGTGACGGTAGATGGAGGTCCTGAATTTGGGACAGAGTTTAAAGAGGTCGTATTGAAAGTTGGATCAAAGGTTAGGGTAGCAACCCCATATTATCCTGAAGCTGAAGGCATGGTTGAAAGAGGGCATCAAGTTATTAAGGATGCTTTAGTTAAAATGTGTGGGACAAGTGCTGAAAAGTGGAGGCACTATTTACCTTTAGTTTTATTTGCTGATCGAATCACTGCCAAAAGGACGACCGGATTTTCACCTTATGAACTTGTTTTTGGACAGAAAGCAGTTTTACCGGTTGATTTAGAAGCTGAATCATATCTTGGAGTTGACTGGGACACGGTCAAAACTACTGAAGAATTATTGTGTGCAAGAATGATGCAGCTAGAAAAGAAAGAAGAATATTTAGAAAAGGCATATTCACGGATGATGAAGATCCAAAATCAATCAGTTAGATATTGGGATGAGCGGTTGGCACATCGATTAAGGAAACCTTTGAACCCAGGTGATATGGTCCTGGTGTATAATAGGAGTTTGGAAAGTCAATGGGGAAAAATGTTTGCAGATAGGTGGAATGGACCGTATAAAATCAAGGAGCAAGTTTCCGGCGGTTCATATGTGCTAGAAGAGTTGGATGGAGTAGTATTGAAGAAGATGGTAGCGGCCGATCAAGTGAAACGGTTCTATCCTAGAGGCACCAGGAGTGCCGAAGTCTTCCTCCGCAATGAGGATAAACTATGAAATTTCTTAAATTTTATGGATCCTTCGCAATGAGGATAAACTATGAAACTTCTTAAATATTATGGATCCTCCGCAATGAGGATAAACTATGATATTGATGAAATTTTACTGATTCCTCCGCAATGAGGATAAACTATGAAATTTCTTAAATTTTATGGATCCTCCGCAATGAGGATAAACTATGAAACTTCTTAAATATTATGGATCCTCCGCAATGAGGATAAACTATGATATCAATGAAACTTTATGGATTCCTCCGCAATGAGGATAAACTATGAAATTTCTTAAATTTTATACCTCCGCAATGAGGATAAACTATGACATTTATGAAATTATATGGACAAACTCCGAAATGAGGATAAACTACAATTTTAATGACTTTTATTAAATTTATACCTCCGCAACGAGGATAAACTATCTTCTTATTTTTATAAAAAAATACTTTACTATCGTTACACTGTATATGGTCGACGAAACTATGATGAAACTTAACGAAATTCAAGAAGACCTTCATTGAAAATTTTCAAAATTTAAAATTCTTAAAATATGGGTGAAGATAGTGTTGGAAAAATTTTAAAATTTATTGGAAGAAGTGTTCACAGGGGAACCTTCTTAATTAAATATTGGCAAGTGTGGGGGTAATTGATGGGCTGGCTGCTCTATACACAATTACCCCATAATGTTCGTTTCCAAAATTTTCCCTGTTTCTAGTTGAATCCTGGCTTTGTCTTTTAATTATAGGAAGTCCACTAAGACTATAAACTGGAACGAATCAAGAGACACCGCTCTCAACGCCGGATTCAAGATTTTTTTTTATTTTTGTTTTTGATTTTTTTATGATAGATTGTGATTTCTTTTCTTTAATATATATTATGAATTATTGTAAAGGTGATGCTCACTGGTGGTCTCTAATCATTTTTATAAATTGGAGGGAGCCCACCCAGTGATCATCATTATAATAATTATCTTCTAAAAAACTTTCATTTATTTTCTTTTCTTTTCAATTTCTCAAAATTGTGTAACCACATCAAGTTGCACTTGGATGTGGGTATGATGTCAAGGGTACGGCTCATCAAATGGCCGGGGGGCATCTTTTAAAAATTTTATTTTGAAATTTTTTTATTATTATTACTTTTTTTATCTTTCTTTAAAAACTAAAATTTAACTTTTATTTCAAAACTATCTTTTCTAAAATCTTTTATTTTAAATTTAAAAAAAAAAAAAATTAAATTAAATTAAAAAATAAATAAATAAATAAAAAATAAATAAAAAAAATAATAATAAGTAAAAAAAAAAATAATAAAAATAAAATAATTAAATAAAATAAAAATAAAATAAAATTATAAAAAAAAAAAAAAAATGAAAAAATTAATTAATTAAATCAAAAATTTTTATTACATTTCTTAGTTTTATTTTTCAGTCTTCCTTCTTTTTTAGTTTATTCATATAGTTTAGACAGGAAACAGGGTCTAGGGAAACTCAATACCTATGGGATTTTACTTCAAGATATCTGTTAGTCCTCCAAGACTTTAAACTGGCTACTTTTCAAGACGTTCTTTAAGGTTTTTTTTTTTATATATGTATTTTGGATCTGTTAGTCCTCCAAGACTTTAAACTGGCTTCCGTTCAAGACGTTCTTTAAGGTTTTTATACATATTTTGGATCTTTTAGTCCTCCAAGACTTTAAACTGGCTACTTTTCAAGACGTTCTTTAAGGTTTTTTTTTGTATATGTATTTTGGATCTGTTAGTCCTCCAAGACTTTAAACTGGCTTCCGTTCAAGACGTTCTTTAAGGTTTTTATACATATTTTGGATCTTTTAGTCCTCTAAGACTTTAAACTGGCTACTGTTCAAGACTTTCCTTAAGGGTTTTATACGAATTATGGAGTTGTTAGTCCTCCAAGACTTTAAACTGGCTAAATTTTCAAGACTGTCATTAAAGATTTTATATTGGAGCTGTTAGTCCTTCAAGACTTTAAACTAAATTTCAAGGATTTTCAAGATTTTATGGATATTTTCAGAGACGGATTTTTTTTATAAATTAAAATGTTAGGTCCACCAAGACCTTAAACTGGAGTGTTATCAAATGTTAGGTCCACCAAGACCTTAAACTGGACTGTTATCAAGCTGTTGGGTCCACCGTGACCTTAAACTGGATTTCTTATCGATTAAATGTTTAGTCCACCATGACTTTAAACTGGTAGTTCATTCATTGTTTAGTCCACTATGACTTTAAACTGGAAAATTAATATCTGCAGGATAATTCAACATTCGTTGGACCACTATGGCCTTATACTGGATTACTTGTCGATCAAATGTTTGGTCCACTATGACATTAAACTGGATTATCAAATTTATTCAATCTTTGGTCAAGCCTAGGCCTTACTTAGGAATTTATCAAGTTATTTATGCACCTAAACGATCTTTGGTCCACCAAGACCATAAACTGGCAATCAATTATATTTTTGGTCCACCAAGACTTTAAACTGGAATGTCAATCTTGTTTGGATAACTCAATTCAATCTTTTAATTTATCACTGTCCACTATGACTCTAAACTGGTTATTCAATTATTTCTGGAATTGGGTGCTGATAAGCTTTAGGAGGTTAAAATTTTAGGTGGTAATGATGCTATGGAAAGCATAATGTTTAATTAGGTGAAATTTGTGGCGTTTTAACATGGTCTAAAGTTAAAATTATTATTGGAAGCCTGGCAAAAGTATTTTATGGGTTTGCTGTATAGCAAAGTTTGAAAACTGTGATGAAGGAATCAGAAGTTAGGATGGTAGTTGGATTTTAGGGAATGATTTTTTTTAGTGCCTCATAGTTAGGCCATTTTTTTTTTTTGGTGTGAAGCTTGGAGGACCTTATGGCGAGATTGGAATCATAGAATTCGGCTCAGTGGGGGGCCCTATGAGGTTGGAATCAGGAGTATTCGGCTCATAGGAAGATCCACTCTCTCAATGCTGTGACAAGAAGGAAGACTGGTATATGGGAGTCTGAAGGGATTCAAACCTTGCTCTCAGTAGTGGAATCATCACAAGATTTATATTGTTTTATTTTATGTTATATCAAGCCAGAGAAGAAGAAAGAACGTTTTTATTATAAAGATTTAAAAGAAGACCAGCTAAAACAAATTTATCAAATTACTTTATTGGAAAAGATAATTCTTTTGGAATTGCTCAACCACTTATGCAAAGTTATAAGAATGGGGACATTCTCGATTGGAGGGAGGATGTGGTAGCCTAAAGTTTAGTACGGCACCTAAGTACGTAAATGGAGTTATTACGGCGTGCAAGATTGGTGTTATTATTTTTTATAAAAGGGTTTTATTTAATTTATTGGAGTTTAAAATATGAAGAAATTGGTCACAAGCAAATGCCTACACAATACAATTTATTTTACGGAGAAAACTTATTTTTACGGTCTTAAAAATTTATAAGTATCAAGTCAAGTCACTCAAGAACCTTGGGAAATTTTCCCAGAATTTTTACTATTTTTCTTATATTTTTAAATGAATTTTAAAGTTTTATAGAAATATTTACGTTTTCAAAAATTACTTAACTTTGATGAATTTTCACGGGGTAATTAGAGCTGCGCAGACTACGAAAATTAGTTTGGTATGTAAAGGGGAAGTAGCTCTATTATGTGTAATTTTTCTAGATTTTTTTATTATAGTTTTAAGGTTCTAAATTGAGTCCGGAAGTCTGGAGGGACTCCGTACGGGCTCCGGATTGACTCTGGAAGAGCTCTGGAGGGGAAAACTTAGGCACGTGACTAGGAATACTTAAGCGCTTCTCAAACTCGAAATTAAAAGGGGGGACAGATCATTCAGCTTAATCATTAACTACCACGGTCTCATTTTTTATTACTCAACAAATTAAATAAAATTTTAATACCCTTATAACTTTATATTTTATATATAACATTTTAGAAATACTACTCAACAATTAAAATAACACTTCATATAGGGTATCTTTAGAAAGGTCTTCGTCACTGGGACTTGATTATTGCTGTCTCATAAAAATTAAAAATATTATAAAAACATAAAAGTCAATCTTTTCAGATCTTTCACTGGTACACCTTAATTGTTGTTATCAGTATTTCTTTTATCAACAGCCACTTTCTTTAAATCTCAATAAGCGTTAATTATTTTAGAGTTTCATTATTTTTATCAAACAGATCCAAGTAGACTGGTTAGCTTAGTGATTTAGAATTCCCATTTTGTTATTTTTACTGGAAGGACGGGGTTTTCAGCTAAATCCACATATCTCCTCCGGATTCTGCTTACAGCAAGGCGACTGTAAGAGTTTACCTTACCATAACGAGTTGAGCAAATAAAAGTAACGAAAATATTTGAGTGATGTTTGAGGAGAGGATGAAAAGGATATTAGTGATGAATGAAAAACAAAAATCACTTACAAAATTTGCAATTTCATGTTTAGCTGGTGAAAGAAAACCAATGAGCCATCCAAAAAAAAGATATTCACCATAAATTCCAAAAAAAAAATGAATATGCAACAAACCAAAATACCAAACTAAGTGAATAAAGTACACAAAGAGGACATTTGGAGAGTACAAAAAAATAATTCAAAAGGGTGTTGAAGAGAAATGTTGGAGAGTAAAAGGCATAATGACAGAGTGTATGCCAGTTGAATGAATGTTTTTTGATTCAAGGGAAGGGAGAGCCGGTGCTGGTTCAGGATCCTCTTCTTCATAAAGATCATTCCACTCATCCTTTAAATCAGCTAGGATATTGTGGAGTATTATGCAAGTCATGATCCAATGATTTGCAGTTTTGATCTCCAATTTTTTTTGAAATTGGATTCTGAGCTACCAAAGACTATAAAGTTGTCCCTTTAAAATACCTATAGCATGTTCAATTTGTACTCTTAATTGGGCAAGGTGATAATTAAAGGCAGTTTTGGGGTCACTTTCTAAACTTGCACCACGGAAAGCAGGTATAATATACTTTCCACTTGCATATGCTTAGTCTGCAAGGAGGTACTATGATTTGTCAAAGTATGAGTCAGGGGTTTGAGAAATCCTCATTCTTTGGAAGACGGAAGAGTCATGACATGAGCCAGGGCAGCCACTATGAAAAGCAATAAATTTTTTATTGACATCGCATACAAGTTGAATGGCAACAGAGTTTCTAGAAAGAAGATAAAAAGTTAGTTAACGAAGGATGAGAAATTGGAGAAGATTTTGAAGAAACCTTTTTTTGCTATCAAAATAATGGTTGCCATCATGAGCAGGCTTTTGACTCAAAGGTATAGTTGTGCCATCAACAAATCCTACACAGCCAGGGAAACTTTCAGCTTGCATTACTTGAGAGGATTCAAGTCACTGTTCTGGAGTTGGCCAAGCAAGTGTTTGAGACTTGAGGGAAAGGATAGAAATCATAGAGCGCTTGGTGTATAATATCACGGTACCATATCCTATTTAAACAGATTATCCAAACGTCTTACAGAAGCACTGTTTCCATTTGAGCCAAAGCAACATATTGCAACAGCAAGTTGGATGGCAGGATTACGCTGTTTGTTATGGGAATTGTTATGAAAGATAGGATGATCAGAGATGAGTTGATAAAGTTTGAAGAAAGAATCAGGAGAAGTTCTAAAAAGTTGGGTGAAGCTTAAATGAGGAATGTTGAGAATGGAGGCCAGATCATATCGGGGATCATGATAAAGATTTGGCCCCCTGGTGATGATGTAACACTTTTTGGAAAGAAAACACATATAAGCTAAAGCATCTTCCAAATCAGAGTCAGATTTATAGTAAAGAACTAAAAGAAAAGTAATAGCATTCATTGTTTAGTGAAGTTGCTTCCTAGTAGAGAGGTGTTTCATTGTTGCCAGTGGAAGGGTTAAGTGATGTGGGAAGTGGGAATTCACCACCAAATGTGCAGTTGGGGTGTGTAGATAGAAAAAAAACTTAAGTGTTTGCCACCCAAATTAAGTAGCATAGAGTGAGGAAAGACTTAAGGATGGCATCAGAAATTATAAGTTATGTGACTTTCTTGAAAATCCATCATGGATGAAATGAGTTTGGGATCAGGAATTAGGAATGTAAATTGGGGTATAAGAGGCGGGATAGTGCATTGTTGTGGATTCCTTATCCGCTAGCCCTGGAGCTAGTTGATAAGAATCTTCCGCAATTATTAATGTCTGATCCCGGAAAAAAAAATTCCTGATCCCTGAACATTGATACCCCCTAATGTGTATGTTAGATCAATGTGTGCTCAATTACTGCTAAGCTAAGGATCAAATTACAGTTTTGTTGGATCAACTTGTGCTGAATGTAGGGCACACTGGGCCTTAATCAAGGACAAATCTCAGACTAAATGTGGCTCCAATTTATTCTCAATATTGTGAGAAATGTGGCAATTCTCTGTCGTAGTTACTTCAGTCTAATATCGCATTTATCCCTTCATTATTAATCTCTGCATAAATTTCCTCTACGTTTCCTTTCTCAGCTACTATTGGTAATTAGCACTATCCCTTACCTGATCCTGCAGTTATACTAGCGTACCTCCACCTGATTAACTTCTATTTACTCCTGATTACTCTATATATATTGAACTTAGTTAAATAAGTAAACACCGTACATGTCCATACCTGCAGAAAGTGCTGGCACTATCGAGGATAAATAGGACTCTGCTCCTACTATTATTCCTTAGTTAACCAACCACTTCTGCAGGTACGTCTATCTTTCTTTATTTTTCACCTAAAACATTATTAACATCCTTTACACCATTATGGCAATCAGGTATCTATTACTCACTACTCCCTTGAGCTCGTACTTGTTGCTTACTTGGGATAATTACCATTGCCATAAGGTACTCTTTGTTTTACACTTAGTGCTGCTACTATTATCTCACTTGAAATATACTAAGTTAACCAACCACTTCTGCAGGTATCTATTACTCACTACTCCCTTGAGCTCGTACTTGTTGCTTACTTGGGATAATTACCATTGCCATAAGGCTATCCTTGTCTAACAGATTATGAGACCGGGTGTCTACCTTACCTTAATCCAGTCGTTAATCATCCACTATCTCTACACGATCATGCAGACCTCTGACGTAAACCTCACTGGAGTTCCTGTACTAGACAAGGATAACTACCAGCTATGGGCTTTCAGGATGGAAAGCATCTTCATGCAACAAAATCTTTACGATATCGTCATAAACAATGCCAAAACTCCACCCGAATCTGACCCAGACCACAATCCATTCAAACTCAGGAAACAAAAAGCTGCTGGCCTCATGACCCAGTTTATGAACCCTTACCACCTACGACTATTTGTCACGATTGCCAATAAGAATGATCCCCACCAATTATGGACTGATCTGGAGTCTCACTATAAATCCTCGAGCGAGAATAACCAAATGCGTGTGTTTCAGAAATTTGCACTAGTCTCCTACCCAGGAGATATCAACAAATACATTGAACTCATTAAAAATATCGAGGCTGAACTTGTTGCTGTCAAAATCGAATTAAAGGAGCACTTACTTGCTTCCTACTTCCTATACCGCCTTCCCAAAGAATTTTCTTCTCTTCGAGATGCCCTGTTACATAATGCGCAAGCTCGCAAAGAATCCATCACGGTCAAAACCCTAATTGATTCACTTGATAATCATAATCTGGAAAAAGTCATAACTCAAACCGACCTTCCTAAAGCCTTTCAAACCTCTGAGAAACGAACTTACGAAATATGTTCTGGAGGAAAACATAACCCAAAGACGAAACATCAAGAGTCCGAGTGTTTCCAACTTCACCCTCACCTGAAAAATAAAAAAACTGAGGTGGCCAAGGCCAACATAGCCGTAGAAGTGCTTCCTAATCCCCATGATCTATCATCTGTCCAACCGGCCTCAACAAAATGTCTATCTATCTTCGCCAATGTCTCCAACGGAGTCTTTGTCCTGGACAGCGGTGCCTCACAACATATGTTCAATTCCATTGAACACTTCTGTTCCTTCACGCCTGCTAAATCCACCGTGGCATTTGGTGATGAAAGCACTGTTCCCTCCAAGGGTTTTGGAATGGTAATTCTAGGGACTAACAACCAACGAACTCCACTGGAAAACTGCCTCCTCGTTCCGTCACTTAAACTAAACCTCATCAGTCTGGGTGCACTGCGAAAAAGACTCAAAAGCATGGAGCTTACTATTTCTGGAAATAATTTCTCTCTCGTTACCAAGTCAGAATTCAGACTGAGAGGAGAATTTGAGGATGATCTACTCGTTCTCAAAGATGTTTTCACTGGTAAGTCTCCCTCTGCTAATGCTTCTTTTCTTTCAGTCACTAACCCCTCTGTCACTTGGCATAATAGACTAGGTCACCCCGGCAAGGCTGTCATGGATCACCTTCGGACCCATCATGTAATACAGATGTCCGATTCTGTAGATAATTTCTGTGAAAGCTGTATAGAGGCAAAACATCACTCGCTTCCTTTTCCTGGATCTCTCCCTAAGGCATCCAGACCTCTTGAATACATTCACTCAGACCTAAGCGGAAAAATTTTTCCCCCGTCTATTGGCGGAAGTCTTTATTATTTCCAATTAACTGATTATTTCACATCATATCGCTTCATCTATATCCTAAAAAATAAAAGTGATACCTTCTCAACTTTCCTACATTTCAAAAAGACCATTGAATTAGCCCTAAATAAAAAAATTTGTCACTTAGTTAATGATGGAGGAGGGGAATATTGCAATAAAGAATTTAAAAATTATCTTCATAGTGAGGGAATCCAGATGCACATCACTGCGCCCTACACTCCACAACAAAACCCTGTGGCGGAACGGGCTAACAGAACAACCACGGAGAAGGCAAAAGCCCTGTTGTTCCATGCCAATCTTCCTCCCGAGCTCTGGGCAGAGGCAGTCACTACTTCTGTCTATCTATACAACAGGACACCTACAAAAACCCAACAGATGAAGTCCCCCTTTGAGAAATTATTCGGCACTCCTCCAAAACTCTCACATCTCAGAACCTTTGGTTGCAGTGCTTATGCACTAATTCCTAAGAAACTGCGCAAAGGTAAATTTGATCCATCTGCCAGCCAGTACATCCTAGTGGGTTATGACGAAGCTTTAAGCTCCTATCGGCTCCTTGATCCTAAAACCCACAATATCACTTACTCACACGATGTTGTGTTCAATGAAAATGAGTTCCCTTATCTGAAACTCCGACAGTTAAGCGACACAACCCAAACCTTACCCTTTCCTCCACTAACTGAGGATTGTGATGAGATAGCCCCAAACCAACCGATACCAGCCTCACCCAGTTGTGATGAAGAGTCGCCAGAGGAATCCAACCCTTCCCCTGTCCCTTCTGAGGAGAACCAGTCAGACTCAACATCAGAATCTAACCCTGAAGAGGAAGACGAGGAAGTATTAGACCTCATCAGACCCACGCGCATCCCCGTAAATGAACGTTTCACCTACATCCCTGAAGATGTACCACCTCCACATGAGATATCCTCAGATATCAATCCCAACAACATCATTAGTCAGCCGCGCACCAGGCGTCCCCCTGATAGAACTTTTCTCACCTCCGTGTCACCGCTTGCGTCAGAAGTCCCAGTTCCTACTACCTTCCACGAAGCAATCTCAGGCCAGGAATTGGATGCTTGGGCGGGAGCTATCAGTAAGGAGTTGGAAAACATGAAAAATCACCATGTCTGGGAAATCATCGAAAAACCTCCTGCAATTAAAACCATCGGCGCAAAATGGGTTTTCTCTGTCAAGGAAAACGACTCAGGTGGTATAGCAAAATTCAAAGCTCGTCTCTGTGCACAAGGTTTCCTCCAACAAGAAGGAATTGATTATTTTGAGACTTTTGCGCCCACCGGTAGACTCACTACCTTCCGAGCCCTTCTCGCCCTAGCCATCCAAAATGGTTACAACATGGAACACATGGACGTAAAAGGGGCCTTTCTACATGGGACCCTAGAGGAAGATGTCTTTATGCGAGTTCCTCCAGGAGTTAACTCACCTCCCTCAATTAATCAACCAATTCTTAAACTCAAGAAGTCAATCTACGGGCTCAAGCAATCCCCAAGATGTTGGTCTAAAGAAATCAATCAATTCTTTTCAACAATCGATATGACACCCTCAAGTGCAGATCCTTGCCTGTTCATCTCAAAAAACCCCAACAATCCAATCTTTGTCTATCTCCATGTTGATGACTTAGCAGTATTCGGAAAGGACCTGACCCAATTCAAAGAGAAAATCAAAGAACGATTTGACATGGAATTTCTTGGGCCACTGTCATATTTCTTGGGCATGAAAGTCACCCACCATCACAACACCATCAGTCTCTCGCAACCCTCATATGTCAAAAACCTGTTGAAAGAATACAATATGTCCTCATGTAAACCTGTTGTAACACCTCTACTCCCGCACGATCACCTTCTTCCAGCGACTCCCTCTGAAATATTGAACTTTAACAACCTCAAAATAAACTATCGTCGTGCAGTCGGTTCCCTGAATTACCTAGTACAATGTACAAGGCCAGACCTATCATTCGCGGTCAGCCAACTCTCACAACACCTCGAACAACCAGGGATTTCTCACTGGATAGCCTTCAAACACGTACTCCGGTACCTTGCAGGGAGTGTTGATCTGGCACTTACGTACTCCCAGCAAAACACAACCTTTAATCCTCAAGGGCACTTCTCATGGTCTAATCCAACGGGGTTTGCTGATGCTGATTGGGCTGGGTGCCCTAGCACTCGACGATCTACTTCAGGATATCTGTTTCTACTTAATGGGGGTGCTATTTCTTGGCAATCAAAGAAACAACCCACAGTTGCCCTGTCCTCCTCAGAAGCCGAATATCGATCCTGCACTACTGCCGGGCAAGAGGCAATCTGGCTCAAAAATCTATTTGAATCCCTCCATATCCCAATATCCAGTCCACTCACCATATATGGGGACAATCAAGGGGCAATAGCCCTATCTCAAAATCCAGTATTCCAAGCACGAACTAAACATATAGAAGTCCAATATCACTGGATAAGAGAACAAGTCCTCCTGGGAAATATCGAAATTCCCTACACTCCCACCAACGCAATGCTTGCTGACAGCCTTACCAAGTCGACGCCCGGAAAATCGCTCCAATCATTCCTCAACTCTTGTGGCTTGCTACCTTCCAAACCCCAAGACAGGAGGGTGTGAGAAATGTGGCAATTCTCTGTCGTAGTTACTTCAGTCTAATATCGCATTTATCCCTTCATTATTAATCTCTGCATAAATTTCCTCTACGTTTCCTTTCTCAGCTACTATTGGTAATTAGCACTATCCCTTACCTGATCCTGCAGTTATACTAGCGTACCTCCACCTGATTAACTTCTATTTACTCCTGATTACTCTATATATATTGAACTTAGTTAAATAAGTAAACACCGTACATGTCCATACCTGCAGAAAGTGCTGGCACTATCGAGGATAAATAGGACTCTGCTCCTACTATTATTCCTTAGTTAACCAACCACTTCTGCAGGTACGTCTATCTTTCTTTATTTTTCACCTAAAACATTATTAACATCCTTTACACCATTATGGCAATCAGGTATCTATTACTCACTACTCCCTTGAGCTCGTACTTGTTGCTTACTTGGGATAATTACCATTGCCATAAGGTACTCTTTGTTTTACACTTAGTGCTGCTACTATTATCTCACTTGAAATATACTAAGTTAACCAACCACTTCTGCAGGTATCTATTACTCACTACTCCCTTGAGCTCGTACTTGTTGCTTACTTGGGATAATTACCATTTCCATAAGGTATCTATTACTCACTACTCCCTTGAGCTCGTACTTGTTGCTTACTTGGGATAATTACCATTGCCATAAGGCTATCCTTGTCTAACAAATATGACATTTATTGACGGTCTGATACATGGCATAAATTAGGGTCACCATGGAGTTCAAATAGTGAGAACTGCTAGAAATTCACCCCCAAATTTCCCATGGTGTATACATTTTAATTGTAATGATAAAGAGTGTAGAAAGCAAGACCAAAAACCCCCTCCTTTTATACCCAATTTTCCTCCAATGACTCCCTTGATTTAACAGTCCTATACACAGTTAATGAAGCCTCATTCTAGCTAATACACCTTTCTAAAAAATAAAAGAGTTACCAAAAACATAATTAGAATGATATCACCCACCAAAATCATGTAGTAATAGGGATAACACATCAAAAATAAAGAATAAGCAAAAAAGAGAGTGTATGTGTCAGTGTATCTAGTATTTAAGTATGATATAATAGTATTTATTTATGGTCCTACTACTTATTGATAAATGATTTAGTGATTAAACCTCAGGGGAAGACTAATAAAATAGTTGTACTCAAGCAAAACTCACAATACTTGGATTTAAATGCGTGCTAGTGGTGGAAAATAGATGAATATAATATAGTTATAGATTATATAAAGATAATATCAATTTATAATGGATTTATAATATATTTCTAAATGCTAATAATTGTATTTTAGTGTTTTTTAAATTGTAGTAAGTGAATAATGTCTAATAACAGTCAAAATCCTCCCTTACTTATACCAAAATCCACTGGAGTGCACAGACCTTCAATCCAGATGATGTCACTGCTATCCCCGGAAATTACAGCACTGTGAGGGCCCATCACCTCCCCATGGCTTCCACTTCAAGAAGATTCAACACCCATACCTCCAGTTAGGACCCTCCATCACAATTAATGATAACACAGACCTATACCATAAATAGAAAATCCAGATAAAAGCGGATACCATAAAGAAACAGGTAAAATAACTCATCCAAAGAGAATATAATGAAACCCAAAGCATATAAAGAAACAAATGAAATTTCCAAGCCCCCAATAACATCCCCAAGCATCAATATTAACCCAGCAATGACCTCCCAACCCATAAATCCATGAATATCCAATATGGAAGCATATTAAGATGTCCAGACTGAGTGTATGCGCCTGAAATAGATGTTTATGCTTCTGTAGGCATTTTGAGTCCACTGGATACGTCCATATGACCTAAAATAAGCAGAAAAACAAAGGTTATAGGCTATTAAGAGGCTAAAACCCACTTATATACCTAAATATACATAATATACTGCATATTTCACTGAATATGAGATTTATGCATACATATAAGCTTATGTATGTCAATAATTACTTAATATCACTCAAGATAAGTATATTATGACTCCATTAACACCTTAATAAGTATTATTAGGCTATGGATAAGCTATTTAAACTACTATAATTTATATATTAGAGTAATAATTATATATATATGTAATATAATCATATATATTATTGTTTTAACCTTATTTTTAAGATATAAGCTTAATGTACTTAAGATTATCTTATTTTAAGTATAAGAAATACTCAGTCCTAGGGATATCTAGGCTGACAGTATGTGTGTAATACATTAAAGTAAAAGACTAAAAAGAGAAATAATAAAACTAAATATTACACAATATTAATGGGGATCAACAGTAGAAATGATGGGGCTAATTATAACAATAAACTACATGAAATTTCCATCCAAAAATAACCAATATTGACTTAGAAACCACTTAAAAATCCAAAAAATGACTTGAGATGTGAAGTAACTACATGCAGTCCTTGGTAGGCACTTTAACAGGTAAATCTTTGACTAATTTAGAAAAATTTAAGTGTGGTAGTGAATTAAAGGCACCAAGCTTGAGGTTATGAATGAAATTAGTGCATATAATAAGGTCAATGTACCTATAATTAAATTAGGACACTAAATAAGTGCATGTCACATATTTTAGTGTGTTTCCCCACAGTAGGCGTAGAATGTGGGGTTATTATAGTGTGAAAAAGCTAGCTTTGCTAAAAACAAAGCTATTCACATGGGAAAAATGCAGGCAGTATGTGGCCAGTACACAGAAGCCATTTCTGGAATAAAAAACACTGAATTTAAAAAGTGTTATTTTTATGCACTTGAATAGCCAAATCAATAGTCCTAATTAAGACAAATTGATCTGTTAAGGTGCATTTTTAATATTATTAAATTCATAGCTCATATATTCAACTTTCAAGTGATTTAAAGCGCATTTCTTGTTTTTCACATAAAACAATGAAAACAACAGCTTTTAGTCTACTTAAAAATTATGTAGCCTTATGTTTAAGGTTCTTAAATTTACCTTAGAATATTCCAACTTAATATTAAGTACATAATACTTATATAAGGTGGATATATGCATGTATATAAGGTGTTATAATAGAATATATTGTATTTTATCATAATTTTCACTTCTGTATACAGCTAGTCCTAAAATGCTTTGTGGCAAATGCAAAAATTTTGCAACTTTTGCCAAAAAAATTTAACTCCTTCTGGAAATGCCATCATCATGCATTTGTCTAAATTTGGATATTTCAATGTAGCAATCTTCACTCCTCCATGTGTTGAGTCCTAATTTGGGTTCCTTTGATTTTGCATGATTTGAGTATGCAGCAGAACAAAAAACTGTACCCCATGTGCTGAATCACTACCATCTTACAACCCCCCACCTAGTTCTTTAATTATTTCCCCCATGTTTCTTTTTTTTAATTATTCTAACCCTTATTTTTATTTTATTTCATCTTAGTAATTGATAATCATAATTTTTTTTTGGTGGGGGGTTTGGAAATCTGACATAATAAATCATCAATATTTCTACAGCTCAATGTTAAATGATAGGATTTTTATCATTGAATCACCATCCATCAATAATTTTAGAAGCCCCAATCTTTCTTTAAGTGATTCAGAGGTTGTCCAAAGTCAATGTTCAGTCAGTAAACCTGAGAGTGATCTACAGTTACCTCCCCAATTCCTTATAACAATATGCACCAAATTTGTGTTTTATTTACCAAAGGATGAAAGTGGTCATGGACCCCAACAAAGAAAATCCACAGGGGCTATGAGGTGTCAAAAATTTGAAAAGGTTATATCAGAACCTCAACATTCATCTTTTCTTTGGACAATCAATAATTCAGACTTGAGTGCTATTAAGGAAGAGTCTATCAGTGCAATAAATGAAGGAGGAGATTTTTTGTGGATGGAGCACATTTGGAAACAAATCAATCTTGATACTTTATCATGGTATGTTGTCATTCCTCATGGAGGCATGTTTTTGGCTAGGAGGAATACTCGTTTGGTTTCAAATATTGAAAAGCATCTAGAGTTCCAACATTAGCAAAGTATTTTGCTCTCTGAAAAGGGCACCGGGAAGTATTAACTTGTTGTAATAGTTTTTTGCTGAGATGAAGACAATGAACTAGTTCAATTGCTATTGTAGATTTGGAAAATTTAATATCATGTTCATTCTGAAATTTCAACTGAATTTCATCCTGATATATGGTAGGGTCCTCAGCTACCATTTCAAGGTTAAATTTATGTTCTTCATGTAAAATTATAGGACAACCAGGTTTAAGGTACATTGAAGTATCTGTGAAAACTGATTTAGTGTTTTGATATAGCTTCAGCCAATTACAAAGTGAGTTTTATGAATATTACATGCATTTTTATCATTTATGTCATGAATGCTTAGGCCATTCAAAGCATCCACTACTACAGATACTTTGAATTGCGTGTTATAACTCAAATAAGGCATTTTTGTCCAAGAGAGCCACTAGATAGCTAACAAATAACCCCCCTTATAATAATAATATGATTTTTATAAAAAATATTAAGCTAACCAATGCAAAAAATCACAATATATTGAAGAGATGAAATAGTAAAAAACCACAATCAAAGCTATAAAAATGAAAAGAAACAAAAAATTAGGACACATTAACAAAAGAAATAAATTCAAATAAAGAAAAATTACCTCAAAAGGCCGGAGAAGGATAGTTTCTTCCACCAAATTATGAAAGAGGAGGCAAATGTGAAGGATGGCTTGGGTGGGAGGGCAGGAAAAAAACTGGTGGGGGAGGAAAAATAATGTGGGAGGAGGGGTGTTTCTTTGGTTGTTTTAGGAACTTCACAGAAATTTAAAGCACAATATCATTGTCTCTCTCACTCAAATCACATGATTGTGTGATGATGACATTTCCAGAAAGAGTGAAGTTTTTTTGGAAAAAGTTGCAAAACTTTTGCATTTGCCACAAAGTGTTTTAAGATTAGCTGTACAACTCGTGTACCTTTATTTATTGTTCCCGTGTATAGTCCATGAGTTTAACATAATTTAAAAGTACTTTTTACTCAGTCCTGGGGATATCCAGGCTGACAATTCATATAGAACCATCAAAATCTTCTAGAGAACTGACTAATCAAGCTATTCACATCTCTGTACTTGAACTCAGCCTGACAATTTTTCTTTTTTTTCATATTCTAGCTTCTAGAATGTATTTATTCTCTGTAATAATTGATTGTTATTTCTTGATTTAATTTCAATTTTGTTGTGATTTATGGCACTTGGAAGGATCATGAAAAAAATGTTTCTTTTTTTTTTTTTTTTGGAAATAACTTTTTCCTCATTTTTACTTTTGGCAAGATCATTATATGATACTTGAGCAATCTCCTGATGTACCTTTCATTAGTTTAAGTTGATAGCTTTGTCACTTTGAAATCCTAAATTTTTTCAAAAAGTTATATTGTTTTAAAAAAAGATATCTAATCAAAATGATATTGTTACCATCTAAATCCACATGGTTGTATGTACATATGTGTAAAAGACTGCATAGGTAAAGTGAAGTGAGTATTTAGCGAGAAATTGTGAAATGAAAACAAGTGGGAATTTATGGCCAGGCACCGTATATGATTTTATTTAAGTTGGAATTCTGAACTAAAACTACCAAACTTTAGGTAAGATACCAAACTTGGATGATGAAATCGTGTAAAACACAAGAAGCTTACTCCATTTTTATTCTGGAACATCCTTCTAAGTCACTAATAATCATGTAGATGTCCATTATTCTTCACTCCCCTTTATCTAGGATCATTGCAGCCAAATCGGATCGACTTAATATTTTTATTGTTTACACATTCCACATTTTGTGTACTTTGTATTTCATTGGGCAACTGATTCACACAACCAAATTGGCCATAAGCCCTGAATCCGCAACGATGTTTATGCCCGTGTCCTATTATCAATTTTATCGAATTGCCAGGTTCCCCATTTATTGGATGGCAATCATATGGGAGATGACCATTCGAGGGGATTGATCTGTTATATAGCGGAGCGCCATAACAATCCATTTGTTGAAATACCAATGCAAACTCTTGCCCGGAGCAACAAGCCCATAAAAGCGCAAATGAAACTACAGCAAGTAATTTCATGTTTTTGGAATGTCCACTAGAACAAGAAAAAGTAAGTACAAGGGTTAGAAGTTTTGAAAGAAATTTGGGTGATAAAAGTCATTACAAGAGAACTTTGAGTTAGAAAAGATCAGTACCTGAAATTATGTAACCTTATAAGATCTGAAACAATGAGCAAGCAGACACTCTTGTGTGTGTGTGTGAAAAGCATTAAGAAACCTGCTCCACAAGATTATTCCAAAGCAGTCAGCAAGAAGAAAAGATAAATGAGAGGTGAGAGGTGTGAGGTATGTTAAGTACTCAACTGCGCCGCAACCATATGTATTTAAACCTTTATCATATCTGAGAAATATAACTTAACTTCTTAAACCAAAACCACCATATCCCTGACCTTATAAGGTAAAGCACTGTATCTCTTAAATAGAATATACTCGAAGAAAAAATGGCTAAAAGAAAAAATATGAGAGTAACCAGCTTTGTATCCTTTCCAGGCTGTGATATTCTTAAAACATTTAAGTTCAAGCGGGATAAAAGGTGTTATCACATGCACTACGCGCCAAGCAAGATATACCCAATGGGTATATTCATGTGCGAGTTGGGCATATAAGGTCAGAAAAATAAGTGTTAGAATTTTTTCTTCCTGATGTTGACTTTTTTTTTCTTTTTTTTCAATAAAAAAATGAACTCCCACGCCGAAAAAACACCAAAAAGTGTAAATAAAAAATTTATGTATATGAAGATTTTTTCTGACTTTATGCCTCAAAGAATA
The DNA here is from genome assembly GCA_030280995.1 of Hemileia vastatrix. Lineage (NCBI taxonomy): Eukaryota > Fungi > Basidiomycota > Pucciniomycetes > Pucciniales > Zaghouaniaceae > Hemileia > Hemileia vastatrix. Next base: position 2,090,486 of record JASXTE010000010.1, on the reverse strand, counting down.
TACCCAGCTCACGCATGAATATACCCATTGGGTATATCTTACTCTGTGCGTAGTGATGTTTCCATGGTGGCAGTGTGTTACACTTTACAAAAAGAGTATAAATTCATCTATACTTCTCTAGTTATCTTATGAATTCTGCTTTATTCCTGCATGACTTTTACATCTGTTTAGATCATCTGTAAAAGTAAGTACATATGTACATACAGTTATTTTCAAAAGATTGTGGTTTTCTGATCTACCCTGCTCCGCCAAAATCATGAGTTTAGGTCAGCTGGACTATTCTTTTGGTGGGGTATAAAAGACATGAAGACCGCAAGCTAGCTTTTTAAAAGTATCTCTACATACAATAATCACTGCGGGCAAAACTGTGACACGTTTGCATTTCTGGTGGCAATGTCCCGCAATGAAACGTGACACAGTGCGAGAGCCTATGTCACGCGTAAGTTACGTGACATGAAATCACGCAATGGTCTCGCAGTACATACATACACATTCGTGCAATACATCACACACCGCACGACACAATTACGCCCCCCTACATGCAAGATGCGAGACATATGCGAGATCAGATGTCGTGTTTTATTACGAGATATCATGTCTCGTTTTTGAGTGCGGGACATGGCCACCCGAAACGCAAACGTGACACCGTTGTGCCCACAGTGAATATATATATTATGTACATACAATATAAGAAATAATTATTATGCAATATATTATTTTTGTATTGACACCATGCATCATATTCTTTTTTTTTGATTGCTTGATACCTCCAATAGAGAAAATACACAACCCAAGGAAATGTGAATTCAATAAGATATTTTCATGAAGCTCAGATAGGAGGCATTCAGGTTTTTTAAAGGCATCGGGGCCAAAGGTATTGAATATTATCAACTGGGTTAACAGATTGGTGTTTGAGCCACTGGAAGAGGGTTTGGGCTATGAGTGGCCCATGATTTTTATTACAAGTATTTTATTTACGCAGTGCAACTGAGATCATTCACATCTATCCAATTATTACAGAAAAGATTGGGGCTCTTTGGAAACTTTTTCATCTCCTATTTTCCCCAAAAATGTGAGTTTAGAACAGTTAACCTTGTGGAATTGGAGTTGGGGCTGTCTGAGAGGCAACATACACCAGGTCAGCTTACTTAAACTCACATTCTGAACGGGGTGGACGCAAAAAAAAAAAATCTCAGAAACCCAGTAGCTGTATACAATATATGTTGCACTCTTCTTTCGAATGATTTAGGGTGAGAGGGCGAGAGGAGAGAAGTGTGGGGCGTCTTGGTGAAGATGAGACTGATCGAGGGGAACACAACACAAAGGGGACGAAGGATCGAATACAAGTAGTAATGAGCATTTTCTGTGGCTTAGAGTGTATATACTTACTCTTCTTTTTTTCTACTTTTTTCTTTTTTTCTTTTTTCTCTATTTCTATTTTAATTTCCAATTTGCATTTCAATTCTTATTTCTACTTTCATCTTTAACTCACTTTTTATATCTCCAATTCTGTCATCCATCACATTCTTCACTCTCTTCCTCCACCCTTTTTCACCCACTTTTTAATCTCATGAATTCCTCCCTCTCACTTTCTTCCTCGCCATTTTCACCTCCTCAGGAGCGCAACCATTTACGGAGGGCTGACTCTACCCGGTCGACTGCCAGCTCTTCCCGGTCAAATCGAGATGATGTCAAACACCAGGAAGACCTCATCAATGCTCTTGAGGCAGAGGTGAGTGTTTATGTTTCCTTTTTTTTCGTTCTTTGATCTATGATGCTGATATTGTTATTCTCATTTCAAGGAAGAACGCCTAGTCAATACCCTTACCAGGAAGCTCGAAAAGGTGTGTGTGTTCTCTGGGTTAGCTCATCCTTGCTGGGTGTGCTGATGAACAAGACCTTGCCAGCTGCGTGCTGAAAAGGCAGAACTGGAGAATGTGCTTGAGGCTGAGTCCGAAAGCCTCGTCCTTCGTCTCCAGCGCCAGCTCTCGCTCATGCAGCAGCAGCAGCAACAGCAGCAGCCCCGTCACCCAAACTGTCCATCCTCCTCCACTCTCTCCACTCCCACATCCCCATCCATTCCCACCCATCTCGCACCCTCTGAACTCGCCGACTCCCCCTCGCGCTCACCCTCCTTCCATGGCCGCTCTCTATCAATCGTCGCTCCCACATCTCCCCCGCCTCAGGCAGTCATCGACACTCTTAGATCTGAGAATCTTCATCTCAGGAATCGCCTCGTCGATACCGAGCGCATGTTCATCAAGGCTACCCGACTCAATGATGTGTGTATTCGACTTTTCGCTTCACTTGACTTTCATCTTGCATACTCAATCTTGGTCCTCTGTCTTCTCTTTAAAAAACCCTGAACCCCCCACGCCTAACCCCCTCAAACCCTAAACCCTGAAAATCACCTTGCCCTTTTTTTGTCTCAACAGGTTTATCGCAATGAACTAATCAGCCTCCGTCAACGGGCTGGCCTTTCAATTGATGATTTGTCTGTCTTTGTCTTCCTTCTTTCTTTCTTTTTCTTTCTTTATCTGATTCCCAATTCATTCTAGGGTCGATACTTCTATTAGCTTTGAGGAGCCCTACCCGTCAGCCTCTTCAGCTCGCCGCAGATCTCGTGGTCCATCTTCTGACTCTAACACAAGTGGAAGCGTTCCCATACCGACCCCCCCTGGACTCTCCTCCGCCGAATGGCGTCGACACCAAGCCCAGCAGCAGGCATCCAATCCCCCTATTCCTTCGACTCCTATCACCCCAAGCTCACTTCCCATCGCTGGGGACATGTTTAACACCGCATATCAGTCTTCTTCCAGCCAGATAACCCATCTGACGACACCATCTACATCATATCCGGGCTTGCCAGTCCCTTATCCTACCCCAGCCGCTGCTTCACCTGTCAACAACCGGACAGAATCTATGAGCACTTTCTCTCACCAAGAAGAAGGCTCTCGAAATGGCCGCGTGGCAGAAACAGGCGTTTTGGTGCGCAGAACCAGCCAACGCCAAAGGCCTTCTGAACAAAACCCTTGATAGACATAAAGTATGTTTTGCAGGAGGGTAGCACATCTAATGGATCAGATATTCACTTGTGTGTCTATTAGACTTATCAGCTGCTTGATCATATTACTCATTCTTTAATTCTTTTTCTCCGTCATCTTTTATCTTTCATTGAATGGCAATTCAAAGATATAAAAATATGAACATAAATTCATCAAAAAAATCCCTTTATTGTCAACAAATGATAGACAGGCAAAAGAAGGATTTGTCATATCAATCCGATCGTGTTAAAAATCACGAATTTGGACTCGAATAAAGCATATTGCCCACTTAACTTAACCTAGTCCGATTTGAAAGACAATGGCAGGTCTTTGAATTTTGAAAACATATAATTGGATTTGTGTCTAGATTTTTTTTTCCAATACACATTCCATACTAAACTGGAATGGTTTTCTCTATAAACGATGTGTGATGTGTCAGAAATAGAAAGAAGAAAAATAAATTGAAAAATGACAAAGGTGTAAATGATGGGGCAAAACTGATAATTACTTCTTAGATGAAATTCAGATCTTTAAAAGGTACTTGTTTTATTTTGACATTTTTATTTTTATGATCACAATTTTGATATACACCATACACTATATATACTGGACAATAACATTACCAACTTTCGAGTTTTTTTATTTTTTATTTTAAAGAAATTATTATACATAAATTAACGGAATAATTAATAAACCAATCTTTTTTCTCTCAGAGAGGACTCAAAGAGAGATAGAGAGAGAGAGAGAGAGAGAATGTGTGTGTCAGATCTGTGCCAATACCGTAATTAATCCTTTCATAATTAGATAACACAAAAAAGACTGATTGATATGATACATTCATGAAATGAAAACTATGAATATATATATATATATATAATTGATATATTAAGATGAAATTGAGAAAAATTAGTGTAAATCAGGTTGAAGATTGTGAAGAAGATGATTTTTTTAATATTGAATAAATAGACTTTAAACAGAAAGAAAAAAAAAGGGAAAAGGAAAAGGAAAACACTCACACAAATATGCGTATATATATATAAGGTTTATTATTATTAGATTTTGGTATAAGGGGTTGTTTTTTTTTCATGCAAGCATATTTTTAACTCTTTTATTATCATATATATCACAATAAATAAATAAATAAATAAATCAATTTATATATATATATATATATATATATTTCCTTTTAAATATCTTTATTGCTAGCCATTCTTAACATTATTATCAACTCTTTTATCAATTCGGTCTCACCTGTGAAATTGATTTTTTTTTCATTTTGTCTCTTAGTTGAGAAATCAGAGTTCCTTTTGACTTTCTTATAAATAAAATAAAATCTTTTGTAAACTTATGTATGTATGTATATATTTATTATTCAAAATTAGTAGAAGATAAAGTCATAGGTTTTTTTTGATCATCTCATGAGGTTAGAAGCAAAAAAAAAAAAAAAAAAAAAAAGTTTGGTATGTTCGAGAAGAAAGAACATCATGTGCTGTTGAGACATCTGCCAAGAGAAAACAAGAATGATTTGGATTGCACAATGATCATTAGATATGTACTAGAAAATATAAAACACTTCCAAGATTGTGCATTGCCATTATTGTAAAAATAAAATAATATATATATGTATATAACCAGTCAGGTGAGAGTGGGATGGAATGTGGAATGAGATACAAGTGCGGTATGGGTCAGGTAACAAAAATATTGTAACGATTTCTTGTTCGCAGATGATGTCAATCCGAAGTGAATTCATTATAATCTTTTATTTTATTTTTATTTTTATTTTTAAATGACATTATTGACCGCCGAGTCCATGAAACAAAAATAAATACTCACATTTGAACACAAGAATTCATTTTCATGTGAAGAGTAAGCAAGGCGATGTTTTATAGGCAAACATAATAAAGAGAAACAAGGAACAATATATGGCATGACCAGAGCCATGCAAGACATATCATAAACCAAATATCAAATGAAAGATAATCAAGAGCTAGATGATTGAGCATAAACATTCTGGCTCATCAACACCTCTGTTACAAGAAGGGAGTTTTCCTGTCTCCAAATTGTATTTTGTAGCTCATTCAGAAATTCATACATCAGTCAAGAAAACTGAGATGGATAGTTTTAGTCTCATCTGGTGCATTTACTCCCTCAGAATCATTTTTCTTCCTCAAAACTTGGTGGCATCCTGTCAGGATAGGGTTTCTCTGCCGCGTTTTTCGAGAGGGGTGCCTCAGCGAGAATCCATCGCAGTAGTAAATATGTTTTCCTCTCCCGTTCAGACTCGCATGAAAACCTATGTGTGTGACTTGATCTCAGCTGAGTCATGATAGAATGCTCTCACTTCCCCACTTTTAATTTTACCTCCACATCATACACCGGATCGTAAGTATCTTTGCTTCAGCTGCTGCTTCGGGGTTGAACATGATAATGGGAAGGCGGATGGGGCTAGTAGTTATGTGCTGCTACTCGGTAGTCCTTGGCTATATGGCTTTCTTGAAAGTCCATGTGACTTGGACACCACATCATCATTTATTGTGTTCCAGGATTGATTTGCGTCCCAAAGAGGACTTGACTCTGAATCATTCTTATGAGGCGCTTACCAGGCGTAGGACGAGGGTTTAAGTATTCACCACATTAATAGTATCTTGAAGCATAAGCGCTGACCGGATTTCAACAGACTACTTGAATGACAGAATATTCTTGAATTGGTAAAATACCATGACCCCACCTTGTATTGCCACAATTTTCTTTGTCTCATCTCAAACGGAGGGGGAGGATGAATAAATATATTTTACTATGTTTAGCGTGAGATCAGGAAGGAAAGTCAAAAAAAGGAAAAGAAAATGAGAGGGCAGTCCTTGGAAATACACAGCTAGCCAGTAGGACATGATGTGCAAATTGGGAATAATTGAAAGCCGTTTATTGGCCAAGGATTTCTGCTCCCGGCGGTGTTCCTGTTGCGGCAGGATCATTGGCTTTGGCTTTAATTTTCATTGCTCACTAAGATGATGTTGATGTTGTTGATGATGATGATGATGATGATTTTAGTGTGCATGTGGATTGCCAAAGACAGCACCGGCACTCTGTGACGTCAGGTGTTGGGCATTGGGCATGGAGCATTGCGGTCTCAATCAAGTACCCAGCCATATATAAAGACCATGTAACCATTTAACACAACCAGCCTGGACGTGTGTTAAACCTCTGAGCTTCTGTTCATTTCAAAATGCCTGCTAAACATGTCTACCAAAATCAGGATGAGGCAATTTACACCACTTCAGGAGGGTCAGCCTGCGCTGCTATTCTCATCCAGTTCATTGTATAGAATGCACAAATTGGTCTTTTTCTTGACATCTCTTTCCTCTCTGTTTTAATTTTAGTCATCCGTATCCTGAGCCCTATGAAGCTCAGCGCGTAGGTAAAAATGGACCCCTCCTCATTCAGGATTATCATCACCTCGACTTGTTGCAATCTTTTCATCGTGAACGTATTCCTGAACGTGTTGTCCATGCTAAAGGAGCAGGCGCTCTAGGCTATCTTGAGATCACTCATGATCTCACCGATGTATGCTGCGCAGCGCTCTTTCAAAAAGTTGGCACAAAGGCACCCGTCGTCGCACGATTTTCAACCGTAGGGGGTGAAAGTGGATCGCCTGACACGGCCAGAGATCCAAGAGGCTTTTCAGTCAAGATCAAAACAGACGAAGGTATTTGGGATTGGGTATGTGTATCTGAATATTTTTCCCATTTCAATCAATTGGTAGACTGAAGAGAGGAGACTGAAACCAATCTTCCCTCATTTTCTTGGGCAGGTCTTGTGGGTTAAATTAATTTGCTCATACTTCGATTGTCCATCATGTCATTAAATTTTATTTATATTTTCATTTCGAAAATTCCAATTTTTTTTGAATGCAAAAGTAATAATACTCCGATATTTTTCCTTCGAGATCCTGCAAAATTTCCACACTTTATTCATACTCAGAAACGCGATCCTCAAACGCATCTCAACCATGCTCATGATCCGGATATGTAAGATTATGCTAGCCAGAACTATGACGTTAAAGGAACTAATCTTTTTTTGTATATTCAGGTTTTGGGACTATCTGTCCCAAAATCCCGAGTCGATTCATCAGGTAATGATTCTCTTTGGAGATCGTGGAATTCCCAAAGGCTATCGGGGTATGAATGGCTATTCGGGCCACACTTTTAAATTTGTTAACAGCAAAGGAGTTTTCAAATATGTTCAGGTTGCTTTTTTTTTTTTTTTTCATAACTGGATGTATACTGTTGATATCTGACATCTCATGAATTATCAGATACATGTTCTGGCTGATCAAGAGAGAGGCGCCTTTTTTACACAACAAGAAGGAGTTCAAAAGGCTGGAGAGGCTCCAGACTACGCAACTCAAGATCTTTTTGCTTCAATTGAAAAGGGTGATTATCCTTCTTGGACGTGCTATATTCAAGAAATGAGTGCTGAGCAAGCTGAAAAATTCAGGTGAGCGAGAACCTTTTTCCTGAGATTCTGGCTGGAAGCTTATCATTTTATCATTTTCTAGATACAACATTCTTGACTTGACTAAGGTGTGAAAAACTCACCAATATTTGTATCTAATTTGATTGGCTGACTTTTTGAATTTAGATTTGGCCCCACAAGGAATTTCCTTTGAGACCATTTGGAAAATTGGTCTTAAATGAGAATCCAATCAAGTAAGTATATATATATAATTTTTTTTTTTTTTGGATATCAAAAGTAACTCAATTTTATTTTATTTTCCTGCAGTTATCATGCTCAAGTTGAGCAAGCAGCATATGCACCAGCTCATATGCCTCCTGGGGTAGAAGCATCTGCGGATCCTACGCTGCAATCTCGCTTGTTTTCTTACAATGATGCACATCTCTACCGTGTAGGCACCAATTATCAACAACTTCCTGTAAACAGACCTTTGAGGTGCCCAGCAAATTTTCAAAGGGATGGTTCGATGGCGCTAGGAGATAATCGTCAGTGGTAATTCTTTCAAGTTTATCACCGGCATATAACTGAGTATGGGCTTGGGAATTTTTCTCAGAGGGTGCAAGGCCTAACTACAAAAGCAGTATTCAACCTATTCAACTACCAAAACGCCCGTACGCCTTTCCTGGGGCGCATGAAACATTCATTGGCCAAGCTGTTGCTGATTTATCCGAAGTGACTGAAGTTGATTTTGAGCAACCCAGGGCCCTTTGGCAAAAAGTATTTGATGAATCTGCCAAAGATCGTTTCATAGAAAATGTAGCTGGTCATCTGGGCCGTGTTAGTGTGGATAGGATCAAATCGGATCAACTCGCGATATTTCGGGCGGTGGATGAACAGCTAGGAGAGAGACTAGGAAAAGCGATCGGAATGAAGCCTCCTGAACCCTACAAAGCCAAACCTGCATCAGAAGCTTACAGGTAAGTGCCCAATCTGAGTTTATTTAAATCTTAGCTGAAGACCCTTTTTTTTTGTAACTTAGGTTTGCCCCCAATCTTCCAGGTTCTAATTTGGTGATTGATAATCTAGTCAAGCTTGAAAATACCGGCAAGTAACTATAAAATTGCCATGAGAATAAAACTGAACAAAATTTTTGGCTTCAATCAAATTTGCAACCAAATTAATCATGAAATCAAAATAAATACTTAAAATAAAGTAAAGGCTGCATGATTCAATCAAAGGACTAACTCTTCAAAATTCAAAATTTATTATATTTGTATAACCAGGTCATCGTGATTCATTTTCTCGTTTTTTCTTATATTTTATTTTCCTGAATGAGTTAAAATAAAAATCAATAAATCAAAAATTGTGAATTTCAAACCATTGTAATGTAATATGCGGGCTGTAAAAAATGCCATTATCTGAAGAGTTTGTTTTGATAAAATGGTTTTCAAGCGAAGAAAGTAAATTTTTGCCTCAAAAACTGAGCTAGTGCATATATCGAGTTTCCTGTGATACATTCAAGTTAAATATTAAGCGTTTTAGAATTTAAAAGACTGGTGCTTCACTTTATGGCCAAGTTGGATCCAAATCCAATAAAACTTTGTCAATTATTTTTTGAATAGATTTATGAAATTGAGGATTAAATGTGGCCATTCCATTGGATTGAATTTAAGTTTTTCGATTTTAATTAGGTTTAGAGAATACCTAGCTGGACAGTATTTTTTTTTTTTTTTTTTTTTTTTTTTTTTTTTTTTTTTAATTTCTTACAATCTCACCCAGCTAGGGGCATGAAGGCATGGTTAACTAATGGGCTAGGTACAAGTGGGGAGTAAATGAATGTAGTGAGTTAGGTAACAGGGCAATTAACAGGATGACATGGGTGGGGGGAGCCAGGTGGCTTGAGAACAAAGATGGGGTTGCCATTGGGGGGAGGGTAATCCTCGAGGGGTCGTGGTTTGATGGGCAGGGTTTTTAGAAAGAATTTTTGGGGAGTGGAATTCCGCAGCAGACCCAAGGTGAATGACCAAGCACGTTCGTCCAGAAAATGGGGAGTTGGCAAAGTGGGGAGGTTGACAAATTGGCTGTTTGACATAGTGGGTGGTTGACTAAGTGGGGGGGGGGGGTTTCCAGCCTTCACGCACATGTCCATCCACTGTAGGTTGCTGAGGGAGAAGAGAGACATCGTGGGGATAACGAGACATCGACACCAGCATGAAAACGAGCGTGCCAACCATGGACGAAGGGTGTGGTTAAAAGGGGGGAGGCGGCAGGGATTTGAACCCGCGACACAACAAGTCAACATGACAAGCGGCCATCCAGGCGATGATCTAACCACATAGACCATCTCGCCCCAGCTGGACAGTATGTAGAGTGGCCTCTAACAAGTCTGTGACAAAATTTCATTTTTGAAATTCGCATATCTCCTGCACCCTCTGGGCTGCAATTCACACCACCACTGCCACCTTCCTTCATCAACAATCTTATTTTTTATGGTAATGTTTTTTTTTAATCTTTTTAACTCATTTTTATATCTCTCTATTATTATTAGTTGTCTTATTGTTCAATCTCTTCATGGATTTCAAGAGATGGGGCAAGAAATACACAACTTTTGCAGGAAGTGTAATGGTGAATTCTTGGCCTGTTTAAAGGAGAGGTTCTGAATCAGAAGATTTATCTATCTCACTCAACTTTCTCTACCATGCTTAGTTTATTTGAAGGAGACTGGAACAATCAAAGCTGCTCCCTGTTCTGGACATCCACCTAAACTCAACAGTGTAATGTGCAAGAAAAAGATCAACCTTAAAACACCAAAGAGATGCAAGAAGCATTGCTCCTAGAATGGGAAGACTACCCAACTTCTGAATTGGAAAACCTCATTGATTCAATGCCTGCAAGAATCCAAATGGTTATTGATAATCATGGAGGATCAACTTTTTGGTAGATATTAGTGGACATGGAGGAGGGGGACTATTTTTGATTTTTAATTTTTTTGATTTTTGATTTTTTTTTTTTTTCAAATTCCTTTTGGGGAGACATTCTATTATGTCTCAGCTATCTCACCATGAAAAAACACCTGGCACCTGCTAGCAGGTGCTAATCCCTCAATCCATTTGTGATTCAAGAATAACTCAGATTTGATACTATGCAAGCTGGCATGCTCAGTGTTCAGTGCGCTGTCTTCTCAGAAGAATTACAACTGAAATAAATGTAAATCAAATCAAAGATATGGATTAGCACCAGCTATCAAGTGTCCACATTTTATATCTGGTGTCTAATGGTATGTATTTGCATGGATCTTGACTCAAACAACCATGATATGCATATTGATGCACTTGCCTCCCCTCCTCTCCCCAATCCCCCCATTTCTCAAGTCAAGGCTCCCACCTTACCTTCCCCTACCCAAGAGAATGTCTCTATTTTTCCCCCTCCCTGTCCCTAACCTTCCCTCAAGAAAAGAAGATATTCCTTCCCATCCCCTGACACCTCACACCTGGAACTGGGGTTTGTCCTCTGAATCTATCAGTATGGCCAGAGACAAGCACCCAGAGCTCTTCTTTCCTTCCCCTCAACTTAACCCCCTCCTCCCTTCCATCCCTGGTACTCCTTTCAATCCTCCCCTCCCCAACCCTTCTAACCCAGATCCCCTCCCCAAATCCTCCCTCAACGCCTCCATCCACAACTCTGAGGCCCCCTTCTTTAGCCCAGGAATCTCTTCTGCCCCTCTCCCTTCCCTAAATCTGAACTCCCCAGAAGTTTGTATCACTTGCCTGGTTAGCCTTGATGATGTTGATCACACAATTGCCCTCATGCAAATCTTGCATAAAATCATAGGAACTATCAGCAACCTTCAACACAAAGGCTCCAAAATCTTGGTTCACATCTCAACTATGGCCAATTTAAGATCCCTCACTGATGCCCTTCTTCCACTCATTCAAAAATCCTGTGCCCAATGTGCCCCTCCTCCCCAGTCCCCTTCCTCACTCTCTCTTTCTCTATCTTCCATTGACAAAAATCTCAATGCCATTCTGGCTAGCTTGAAAAGCTCCCCTCAAAACCCTAAACCCCATAATCCCCCCACCAAATCATTTGTACAAGCCACTGCTACCAGCATATCTTCATCTGGCACTTCTACAAACCAAACTCCTCAGCCCCCATAGCCCCCACCCTCACCATCAAACAAATTGACACTACCTCACTTATCCTAGCCAAGTAAAACAATACCCAGCTACTCACATTCCTTAACAACTGCCTCTCAGCTAACAACATCTCCCTCTGCAAATCCTATTATCCCATCAAGATTTGTGGAGCCTTCTGTCACTGCTCCAATGACATTAAACTTACCCTCAAATATGAAGAGAAAAAGATGGCCCTTTCTAACTCCTAGAAACAGTGGATCCCACAAGGGATGATTTAAAAACCACAAAACTTCCCTGTGGATGCACATGGTATCCCAGCCTCATTTGACCCAGATGAACAGACCTGCCTCAACTCCTTGATTGAAGAAACTCCCAACACACTTAAGTCTCTTTATAAGATTTACTGGAAAAAACACCCAGAAGGAAGAGTGGGGAAAACCCATTCCTCTGTCATCCTTCACTTGCTAAGTAAACATGACACTGACCTTATAGCCTCTCCCTCTCCATTATACCCTTTTATTTGTGACAGGCAGGTTCTGAGAACTGAAGCTATCAAAAAGGGAATAAAACACCTGCTTCCAATTCTGGGTTAAAGGTAACCTTTCAATTCACTTTTCTCTTCTTCCAAGATGCTCCAACTTCACAGGTCATCACAACACCAAGACTTTTGACAAACCAAAACTAAGCCACCCTATCTGTATCTGATGTGTTGAAAACCTTCCCCACAATCATTCCCTCAAATTTTCTAAAACCCCACTCGCTGAAGCTCTCTGGAATCTCCATTAGCCCCCAATATCTTCCACCTTCCCTCATAGATTTATATGAAGAATTATCCATCTGTATTGCCTAGCCAGTATCAGCCAAATTTTACCATTTTTCAACTCAACTTTCACTGATCTTTCCTTGATTTTTAATTCTTTCTTCAATGACACAAATACTCACTCTTTTGACATCATTGCTGTACAGGAAAAAATCCTTTCCCCCAGCCATACTCAACCAGTTCAGGCCAAGGGATGGAAATGTGTAACACCCAACTTTTCTGGTCATTCTACAACACCATCCCCCTACAGGAGTTTCTTCTACATAAATAAAAAGCACCCCATTCACTCTTTCACTTCCTTTACTACCCCATGTTCAGACCTTACCCTTCTCTTAGCAAACTTTAAAACCACCCCAGTGTTCTTTGCAAATATATACCATCCCCCTCTCTTCTTTTTCCTCCCTCCCCTTTCTCCTTCCCCCCCTCTCACCCCACTTGCATCTCCCCTGCATACTTTTTACCAACTTCAATCTCCACAATGACTTGTGGGCTAATTCAAAAACAAACAACTCTAATCAACCCAAAGCAACCTCATTAATACAATGTCTTTCCTCAACATTTCCCTCTCCTCCCAGCCAGGAGTCATCAACTTCTGTAATTCCAGAAACTTCTCATCTGTCAGCCTAGATATCCCCAGGACTAAGTATTTATTATTCTTAAAGTTAGATAACCTAAATTAAATTAAGCTTATAAGTAAAAATTATGGTTATAATACTTATGTATATGGTTATTATGCTTATATATATATTTATTACACTATTAAATGACTGATATAAGTTTAATAGCTTATTCATAGCCCTATAGTAATTAATAAGGTGTTAATAGAGTCATAATATAGTTATCTTAAGTGATATTAATTAAATATAGACATAAATAAGCTTATATATATACATAAATCTCATATTCAGTGAAATATGTAGTTATATTATGTATATATAGGTCTATAAGTGGGTTTAAACCTCTAAATGGCCTATAAGCTTTATTTTTATTTGTATTTTAGGTCATATGGATGTATTCAATGGAATAAAAATGCCTACACAAGCATATACACCTTTTTCAGGCGCATATATCCAGTTTGGACAACTTAATCTGCTTCCTTTGATGGATTTTCACAGATTTATGGGTTGGGATATGATTACTGGGTTAATATGGATGCTTGGGGATGTTATTGGGGGATTTTAAAGTTTATTTGATTCCTTTATATGCTTTGTGTCTCATTATATACTCTTTGGATGAGCTATTTTACCTGTTTCTTTATGGTATCCACTTTTATCTGTTTTCTCTATTTATGGTATGGATTTATGATATCATGAATTGTGATTAAGGGTCCTTACTGAAGGTTTAGGTGTTGAAACTGCTTTAAGTGGATTCCATGGGGAGGTTATGGGTCCTCAAAGTGCTGTAATTGATGGATAGAGCAGTGACATCATCTGGATTGAAGGTCTGTGCACTCCAGTTGATTTTGGTATAAGTAAGGGAGAATTTGACTGGTTATTGGACATCACTTACTTAATACAATTAAAATAAAAATTATAACACAATTATTATCACATAAAAAATATTTTAAAGCATTTAAAAATTGATATTATCTATATATTAGCTATAACTATATTTTATTAACCTATTTTCCACCACTAGCACGTACCAATCCAAATATTGTGAGTTAACACTGAGCATCACTATTTTATCAGTCTTCCCCTGAGGTTTAAGAACTAAATAATTTATCAATAATTAGTTTTACCATTAATATTTACTATTAAATCATACTTAGATACTAGCATACACTGACAATTGGGGGTCATTCCTAACTTATTACTTATTATTTGGCATAAGCCTTAGGACATGATTTTTGATGAACAAAATAGACAGGCAATTTAGACTTAGGAAAAATGAGGTGTACTGGAACAGTGGACAAGTGTGGACTGTGGAAAATAGGGACAGAAGGGACAGAAGGGATAAAACGTTTACCTGATGAACAAAATAGACAGGCAATTTAGACTTAGGACAAATGAGGCGGACTGGAACAGTGGACAACTATGGACTGTGGACAATAGGGACAGAAGGGACAGAAGGGATAAAATTAATAAAAGAAATAAGATAGTTAGATAACGCAAGATAAAATAAAGAATAAATAGATAATAAGAATAGAAAAGATGGATGACACCATTGCTGTTGTAGAGCATACGTACATGTTTACCTGATGAACAAAATAGACAGGAAATTTAGACTTAGGAAAAATGAGGCGGACTGGAACAGTGGACAATAGGGACAGAAGGGACAGAAGGGATAAACTTGATAAAAGAAATAAGATAGTTAGATAACGCAAGATGAAATAAAGATGAAATAGATAATAAGAATAGAAAAGATGGATGACACCATTGCTGTTGTAGAGCATACGTACATGTTTACCTGATGAACAAAATAGACAGGCAATTTAGACTTAGGACAAATGAGGTGGACTGGAACAGTGGAAAACTGTGGACTGTGGACAATAGGGACAGAAGGGACAGAAGGGATAAACTTGATAAATGAAATAAGATAGTTAGATAGAGCAAAATGAAATAAAGAATAAATAGATAATAAGAATATAAAGATGGATGACAATTACTAGTGAGCATCGTAATCCATTTGTAGTACTGTGGTATCATCAGATTAGGTTACTAGGGCATTGTTAGATGTTAATAACTATATGACCTATAAGATATACTATGTATTTAACTATAGTCTCTATGTAATATCTATCAAATATTGACAATTTTTACTCTAGTATAGCTCATAAAAACCAAATATTTGGGTCTGAAGCACATTAGTGCGTCATAATAGCTCAGTGATTGCGGGAAAGAAACCTTTTAATAATTTTACTAATTTTTTTAAAAATAAAAATTAGGTATTTACAGTAGTAACTGTACCCAATATAAACCCAATTTCACTTGGTATTTGGTCACCAATATAATACCCAATTGAATTGGTATTTGGTTAAATATTGGTAAGATAATTATCCACCCTCATAAAGGTCTGGTTAGAGTTATTATTTAATCTTTAAAATATATTCTTGAATTTTTATTATATTATATTTTAATAAATAAAAATATAAATTCAGGGTAAGCTCCAGCACATTTATTAGTATTTATATTGCTAATATTTTTTGTCTACTAATTACCATACAGGTTTTTCCTTTTTTAGGCATAAAAATTAGCTATTTTAGACATAATGAGTGCTCCACTGGACACTGTAAGTGATAAACCTTCTTTTAATACCAGGTCTAAAGCTAAAGACAATGTACCAGGACATCACTATGGAAGGTAAGTCCTACCCACAGGCAGAAAAAATGAGCATAGAAGAAAAGGACACCCTCTTAAAAAAGATAACTATAATGAAGACATCACCTCATAATCAGGATCAACTCTCCCATTTGGAAAAACAAGTTCTGAAGCTGGAGGAGTCAAAATCTTCTATCATAAAAGAAGTGGAACAGGTGGAAACCAACTGCAGGATAGTATTCCAGAAATTAAACCAAACTCTGGAAGAGCTGAAGGGAATACAGCTAAAAAAGCCACCCCCTATCCAAGGAGGATCAGGCCATTCTCAGGACAAGATTTTGGTGGAGAAATGGATATGAAATTGGTTTCACCAAAAGTGGGCCAGCCACAACTGCAACAAGGATCCACCCCCTCATCAAACCACTTCAACTCACCCTTACAAGCCAAAGAAAAAGTGCCAAAAATCAGGGGTTGCACCTATCCCTTGGTAAGTGGACTGCCTTCTCAGATTGCACACAATGCTGATGATTACATTGCAGGTAATATAATTGATGTGAAATCTGTTCAGAAAATTGAGGAGGACTTAAGACAATTAGGTTTTGATGTAGATACATCTGATTTATCTTTTGTTAATAACAATAGTACTATTTATGATAATAATACAGTTAAACCTCAGTTTCCACAACTTATTAGTGAGTTGAGAGCTTCAAAAAATAGTGAAGAATGTGAAAAGGAAGATGTTGAGTATTTTAACAAAAATCCAACTGTCCATAGAAGTATTTCAGAATTATGGAATAGAATGACTGAGTGTAAGGAACAGGAAAATAAGCTCAAAAATGACACAATTTTGTCCTTAACATTGAATATTTCTCAACTGGCTACAAGAAATAAAGAATTATAGAAACAACACTTGGCTCTAACTCTTAAATATGATTCTTTAAGCAATAAATATAGAGACCTTTCAAACAAATTCTGTGGGTTAGAAAAATTATATGAAACACATTTATTGAAATATGAATGAAGAACAAAGTTATCTTTTGTGCAAACAAATCAAAGTGTCTCTAATTTTTTATAAAGATTAACTAAGGTTGAGATTAAAACTTTCAATCTACTAATGAATAAGGACAATCATAAGTATAAACAGCATAATAATAATCCATTAATTTGAAAAAATGAATCTCAATAATTCCCATTGCCATCAAAAATGAAAACATCTGGTGGAAGTGTCAAATATGAAAGAAAAAATGCAAGTCACAAATCAGTACATGAGGAAATACAAGACCATTTATCTAAAGTAAATGATTTATTGAATTTTCCCAGGATTAGTGAGATTAAATCCAATCAGAAGAATTGGCCGAAAATTGACCAGTACCCAACTTATGATGGGGAAGCCAGCTCTGATTAGCAACATTTTATTCAAAGAATTGACAGTTCACAACTCTTATATAATTTAACAGTTGAAGAAGTAACATCAAAAATAATTTCATTATTTAAGGATTTTGATATATTATGGTTTGAGGATGTATTAAGTGAGGTTAAAGATTACTCTTGGGCTGAATGGAAACACCTGATTGAAAAACAATTTGGAGGTTCTAAATTCAGAAAAACTCAGAAAAGATTATATGCAATAACAAGATATAATCCATTGAATGGTGACAAAACTATGGTATTTATAATGAATTTAAATTAAATATTAAAAGCCATTGAGCCAAATATGAATTTTAACTTATGGAAAGATAAAATAATATATAAATTACCTATATCTGTCAGAGACATTGTTGCGGCTAGAACAATAATGGTAAATGAATACTCTGAATTTATTAATATTTGTAATGAAATATTATTAAACCATAAGTATGATGCAAGATACACCACTTATAAACAAAATAATGAACCTTTAAAAAATCAAAATTCAAAACCACTGCAGAAAAAGCAGAAAAATCCTACTGCACCTGTAGTACCTAAAAAGTATGAGACTAATACATATTATAAGTGTAATAAGCCTTGGGTTAAATGTCAAAAATTTGAGAAAAATATAAATATTTTTGAAAATCAGCAAGAATCTGAAAATGAAACAGAAAAAAGTAAATATTCATGTGATTATGACAGTAATATCTCATATAGTGATGAAAATGAGCCCTGTATGTTGGAAGATGATTTGTCCATCTTTGAAAATCCAATATCAAATATGAACTCAAATGTATTATTAATGAAATTTGAAGATTCTGAAATCATTAAGGATATACAAGCTGACAACATAAGAATGACACCTACCATGGTTCCAGCAATAATTTCTGGAGGAACTTTAAATATAGTATTGGATACAAGAGCAGCTGTTTCTGTTGTTTCTGCATATACACTAAAGAAAATTGAAAGTAATTATAAGTCAAAGCTTGAACCCCTTCAAAGTGAAAATTGGAGAGGTTTTGGATCAGTACTACACCCCATTGGTATTTACAGAGCTGATTTTTTCTATAAACATAAACATGGTTATGTTAGAATAACTTGTGACTTTGTAGTAATGGACAATACTAATTGTAGTAGCTGTTTTATCATTGGTATTGACATTCTGACAAGGTTTGGTGTGAAATTAGACCCTTCTAATAATAATTTTACAATTGGCATGAATGGTGAAAGAAAATTTAAAATAAATTCTTTTAACACAGTCTTACACATTGAGTCAGTAATAGATATTCCTTACAAAGGAAGAGAAACCAGTGAGATGGAACTTCTGGAAACAGAAATTTTAAAACCATTATTTTGCACTTAGATAGGTGAAGCTGCGAGGACATATATCTTGGACTTCATTAAAGCGTTTCCAATGGCTTTTGCACATGAGACCAATGAAATTGGCCTTGTAAAAGATCATGAGATGAGAATTAGTTTAACCTGTGAAATGGATAATATTCCTGCTAGTCTTAAAAAGAAACTATACCCTGATTCACCAATGAAGAGAAAATACATAGAGGATAATATTAGAATGTTTTTAAACATGAATTTTATTGAAAAGGTTGAAGCTACACCATAATAATGTGTGATATCACCAGTGTTAATTTCTTATAAACAAGATAAAGCAAGACTGTGGTGAATATAGAGCTATAAATATGATACTTACCCCTTGAAAAGGATCGCCTCTATACATGCTACCCTTAAAGGTGCTAAATACATAAGTTTCCTAGATTGAAATAAAGGGTACCATAGAATTCCTGTTTAAAATAATTCACAGAAATTTTGTTGATAAAAACACATATGGGAATATATAAATATGTCAGGATGCCATTTGGACCAAAAAAAGCTCCTTCAGTATTTCAAAAGATAATGGATATAATATTCCATAATGAAATGATTGAAGGATGGGTAATTTTATACATTTATGACATCATAGTGTTCCCTAAGACATATGATGAACAATTTATCTATTTAAAGAAGGTATTTCAGAAGATGGATGAAATAAAAATGAGCCTTTCATTGAAAAAATGAAAATTTGGGTTTGAGTCTTTAAAAGTGCTTGGTCATATTGTATCTGGCTTACAAATATGTGTAGACCAAAATAAGGTGGCTTCAATCAAGAATATTGGAATTCCTCAAAATGTAAAGGATGTAAAATCTTTAATTGGTATGTGTGGTTATTATAGACAATATATATAGAACCAACAATCAATTTCTGCACCATTGACCACACTGATAAAGAAATCAGAAGCTTTCATTTGGAATAATGAAAGACAAGAGGCTTTTGATAAGTTGAAAGAATGTTTAATGACAGCCCCCATCATGGGATTACCAGATTTCCAATTACCTTTTGTCTTGCATACTGATGCAAGTTTTATTGGTTTGGATGCTGCTTTGCATCAAAAACAACTTATTGAAGGGAAAATGTCAGAAGTAGTACTTTGATATATTTCACGTACTCTAAGAAGTGGTGAATTGAAATATGATGCTACTTAACTTGAATTCTTGGAAGTAGTATGGGCTCTTGAGAAGCTACATTGTTACCTTGAAGACCAAAAAACTGAGTTAATAACTGACTTTAGTGCAGTTAAGTCACTCTTAAACATGAAAACTACTAATAGGCATATGTTTCAATGGCTACTGGCTTTAAAAGAATATAGAGAATGGATTAATATTAGACATAGATCAGAAACTTTACACTCTAATGTAGATCTGTTGCCTAGAGTGTATCTACCTAATAATGATGATAATCCTGCTTATGTTCCTGAAACAGAGATTATTAAAATTTACGGCATTTATATTGTAGATCTTGAGGATGAATTTATGCAATCAATTCTTGATATGTATGCTTCAGATCCTGACTTGAGTAAACTCACTACAATATTAAATGATCCATATAATGCTTAAATGAATGTTTTAATAAAAAAATTACCAAATAAGTATAAAGAGGCATTAGAAAAAGAAAAAATTTCCATTGAGGATGGTTTTATATATTACAGGAAAAAATTAAGTAATGTAATTGTAATTTCCCCTACAATGAAGGAGTTAATGTTAAGTATATGTCATGATGATATACTAGCAGGTCATTTTGAATTCCATAAGACATTAAGCAGAGTAAAAAGTACAGCTTGGTGGATTAACATGTCTGATGATGTTCAAAAATATGTTGAGACATGTGATTCTTGTCAAAAATCTAAAAGATTAACAGGCAAAAAAGCTGATTTGTTACAGAAAATTGAGCAACCAAAAGATCCATTTGAAATAGTTAACATGGAATTTGTAACAGGTTTGCCAATAGCAGGGCAAAAGAGCTATAGCTCCTGCTGGTTAATTATAGATAGATTTACAAAAATGTGTAAATTTATTCCTACCCACAAAGAGGTTTCTGCAAAGGACTTAGCTTTTTTATGGGGGACACAAATTTTAAATTTAGCAGGATTCCCCAACGCAATAGTTTCTGACAGAGATCCTAAATTTACTTCTGAGTTCTGGACATCACTTATGGATGTTTCAGGTTGTCAATTAAAACTTTCTACAGCACACCATCCACAAACTGATGGGCTAGCGGAAAGAATGATACAAAATTTAGAAGATATGATAAGAAGATATTGTGCTTTTGGTCTTGACTTTAAAGACAATGAAAAATTCACTCATTATTGGATAACCCTTATCCCAGGTTTAGAATTTGCATATAATAGTACAGTACATTCTGTCACTGGCAGAAAGCCATTTGAGTTATGGTTGGATTATGTACCTAATACCCCTGCTATAACTCTTAATAAAATACCTATATTGGATATCTATACAGCTACAAAATCTTTTCTTCAGGTGCAACAATTATTCAGAAAGCATTCTCAAGAATGTATAAATAAGGCATTTGAGTATGAGAAGAAAAGATGGGATAAAGCCCATAAAGAGAAAATGTTCAAAGAGGGTGATGAAGTCCTTATTTCTACACTAAATTTGAATTTGTATCATAAAGTTAAATTGAAAGATACATTAATTTGATCATTTTTAGTAAAAAAGATGGTTGGTAACAATGATGTTGAAGTTATTCTATATGCACCATATGATAGAAAACATCCAGTATTTCCTATTTCTCTTATAAAAACATACCGTTCTAATATTACTTTTCTATTTCCAAGAAGATCAGGAAGGCATAAACAGCAAACAGAAGAAATAGTTGAAAAAGTAAAAATTAAAAAGGTACTTAAAAAGAGACACCTTGCAAAAGAAAAGGGAGTTGAGTATATATTAAGTTTTAAAAATAAATCAAGTGAATATGACCAATGGATTCCAGAATATGAAATCTCTGATCTTAAAAAGTACTTGAAAAATTTAAAAACAAATAATACTGTTAAAATTCAGTATATGTATAATAGAAATTTTACAAATTATTTTTCTATTCACCCCTTACTTTAAATTAAAATGTCTTAACATTTTCTTTATTTTTTTACTTGGGTGAGGGAGTGTCAGCCTAGATATCCCCAAACCTGAGTATTTCTTATGCTTAAAATAATATAACCTTTATTACATTATGCTTATATGTAAAATTATGGTTATAATACTTATATATATGTTTATTATGCTTATATGTAAATTTATTTAACTATTAAAAGACTTATATAAGTTTAAATAGCTTATAAATAGCCCTATAATACTTATTAATGCTTTAATGGAGTCACAATATACTTATCTTAAGTTATATTAAGTAATAATATACATACATAAGCTTATATATATACATATATCTCCTATTCAGTGAAATATGTAGTTATATTATGTGTATATAGGTCTATAAGTGTGTTTTAACCTCTAAATAGGCTATAAGCTTTATTTTTATTTGTATTTTAGGTCATATGGATGTATTCAATGGAATAAAAATGCCTACACAAGCATATACACCTTTTTCAGGCGCATATATCCAGTTTGGACAACTTAATCTGCTTCCTTTGATGGATTTTCACAGATTTATGGGTTGGGATATGATTACTGGGTTAATATGGATGCTTGGGGATGTTATTGAGGGATTTTAAAGTTGATTTGATTCCTTTATATGCTTTGTGTCTCATTATATACTCTTTGGATGAGCTATTTTACCTGTTTCTTTATGGTATCCACTTTTATCTGTTTTCTCTATTTATGGTATGGATTTATGATATCATTAATTGTGATTAAGGGTCTTTACTGAAGGTTTAGGTGTTGAAACTGCTTGAAGTTGATTCCATGGGGAGGTGATGGGTCCTCAAAGTGCTGTAATTGATGGATAGAGCAGTGACATCATCTGGATTGAAGGTCTGTGCACTCCAGTGGATTTTGGTATAAGTAAGGGAGAATTTGACTGGTTATTGGACATCACTTACTTACTACAATTCAAATAAGCATTTTAAAAAAATTATTATCATATAGAAATATATTTTAAAGCATTTATAAATTAATATTATCTTTATATTAGCTACAACTATATTTTGTTAACCTATTTTCCACCACTAGCATGCACTAATCCAAATATTGTGAGTTAACACTGAGAATTACTATTTTATTAGTCTTCCCCTGAGGTTTAAGAACTAAATAATTTATCAATAATTAGTTGCACCATTAATACTTACTTTTAAATCATACTTAGATACTAGCATACACTGACATCATAGCTAATTGACATATTATTTGAAAGTTAAAAAGCACTTGAGCTCCTTATTAAGTGGAAAAAAGACCCCAATGGATCATTTTAACACATTTCCGACCACTACACTATCAGAACTACCCTTTTCCTTTCCCCCTGACCCTCCCCCTCCCCCTCCCCACCCATTCCATAAATGGAAAATGCTTGATAAGTGTTCCCTCCACTCTTCCCTCCCCTTCCTCCCTACTTTCCCAGCCCAAATATATTTTGCTGAAAACCACCTTACTTCCTCTATTACTGAAATAATTGGGGAAGTTTAAGTAGTTTGTGATGCTACTTACTGAATTTAATTTATTTTAGAGTACCACCTAAGCCACCCTTTCACAGGAGGTGTATATTTATTACAACCCAAGGCTCTCCTCTTTTTGGTTTCATAACTCAGGGGTAAGCAAGAAGCTGTAGGGATTTGAGCCCAAACCCATGCTTCATCTACTGAACTCATGAATGGCTTTATCCCCCTGCAGCATCCCAGCTCAAAGTGTCATGCATGGCGTTACTGAGAAATGCTGAACCCCATCAAGCAGTTGTGCTATCAGGCCCAGAGAGAACTCAATTTCTCCCAAGAACCACACCTTTTAGCTGAGTTTGAAGCAGAAAAAAAAGTTTTATGTGCCAAAATATTCTTCCTCTGAAAATAACACTGGCAACTGTTTCTTGCATCCCTCACCCCATCCACCATATACCAAGCTGCTAAGTACTCTTCTTCTCTCTTGGAACCACATACTAACCCCCCTCTTGTTTCCCAAGTTGGCTCCCCATCTTGGATTAATTGAAAAAATCCAAGATTCTCTTTGAAGGGACATCAGATGCCTTCATCCTGTGTGACTTCACATATCTCCCCTCTCCTAATCCCCTCCCAATCTGTCCCTACCCCCCCTTCACTCACCAGGAAATTTTTTCAGCCCCAAATCACACCAATATGAAGAGAGAACCTGAAACCAATGACATCCCAAATGCCTTACTTAAAATAGACATCTCAACTCCTCCTCCCTATCTTCCCAGAATTTCTTAACACTGAAAATTAACCCAAGTTGTGGAAATTGTCACACAACATGTGACACTCAAAGCAAAAGTCAATCTTTTAATCCATAAATAAGTACAAAAATCCATACTTGAAGTGCAGAAAGCAACATCTAAATAGCAGCTGCTTTTTCCTTTGTGTGTCTCAATTCAACTGCGCTAGCAACCACACTATCTAAACCTTAAATCTAGATTATTCAATAATATGCTTATACTTTCAAATCTTAAGCAAATGTAAAATGTATTAGTGCTATGGTTGATGATATATTTTCAATGTTGGGTCAGTGTGTGTCTGAGAGTAAATAGAGGTCTGTGAGTAAGAATGAGAGTAAGTTTAAATGATCTGTGGATTATATTGGAGGGTAAGTGATAAATTAAGGTCTATTAACTAAAGGGAAAAATTAAAGGTGGAGTTTCCATATAATTGGGTGGATTTCGGCTCAACATTATTTAGAATTAACTTATAATATTGTTTGATAGTAGTTAAAATTATATCAAGCTATTATTGTTTCCTACCTTTCTTAATAATCAATTTATTTTCAAACTCTTTAACTTCCAAATCTCATTTGATTATTATATTCCAACCCTTCATGAGATTCCCTGAATTTTAGTGTTACTATACAATACATTATTATTCATCTCAAACTTAAATCAAAGAAGTAGTAACTATCTTTGAAATATCTTCAAACCACTCCCTCAAAGAATTCCTCTGGGCTTCAAAGCAGTTTCTAAACCATATTACCAAATCTCACTTACTCAGGAACACCCTTGACCTTGTGCATAGGCCATCTGGTGATGGTATAATTTAATTCTTGGTAGTTCTCATTTTTTTGCACTACTACATATATCAGGGGCTAAGTCTTAATGGCACCCATTCAAGGCACTCCTCCTATGGGCACTACTACTAGAGCTTGTGCCAGGGATAGGCCACCAGCACAGCATTTTTTTCATACTCACTCTCTTGAAACTCTTGAATTAAGGAAAAGGGAAAATTAAATTCAATATGTAAAGGAAATCCCGCATGATTTTGAATTTTCAAGTGAGGAAGAAGAAGGCAAGGATACAATTCATGAGGCATCATCAGCCCCAGATACCAAACCTTTGGGCCAAACCTCTGAACCTGGTCCAGCTCCTTCTTTGGAGAATTTCATGAAATTATCAGTGAAATAAATTTCTAATACTTCTCCTTTGGAGAAATCTAAATTTAAAACTCCCTCAATGATATCTCTGGATAAATTTGATGGAGAACAACCTGACAGATTGTGACCTTTTTTTTAAACCTGCAATTTATTTTTCCACAATTATTCTCAAACATTCAATACAGATCAATGCAAGGTAATTTATGCCTATTCATTCTTATCTGGGAAAGCATCACAATGTTTCAAACCATATTTTCTCATGCTTTCTTCAATGGAAACCCATTTGCTCATCAACAATTGTAAAAAATTCAAAGATCAACTCTTTACGTTATTTGGTGACCCTAATAAAACTGATAATGTGGAAAATAAATTAGACTTTCTTCCCTTAAACAATAATGGGAAAGCTTCTGAGTATATCTCAAATTTCAGGGCTCTACAAACTCAAGTAGTTTGGAATGATGCAGCCCTAAAGTATCATTTCAAAAAGGGACTTCCTTCAAAGATTCTTGACTACCTAAATCTTCATGGTCAAAAAATGACAAATTTAACAGACCTAATGGATAGGACCCTTGAACTTGATGGCGTTCACTAGGGCTGTCTTTAACAAAGGTGTCATACCAATAAATCTCACAGTTCAAACTTCAAATACAGCACTTCTTTGAGTCATCCTTGACCCACTCAATCATTATCTCAAACAAAAGCCAATCAAAAAGGTAAAGACAAAGCTCAATCCAAAAGCCTAACCCCAGGAAATATCAGTAAGGTATTGGAACCAAAAAGAAATTTAAAGGAAGCTGAAAGGAAAAAAAGAGAAGATAATGTGTTGTGTATGTATTGTGGGGGTAAACACAAGTTGGATGAATGTGCTAAATCAAAGGATGGATAAGGTAACATTTCCAAGTCAAGAAACAAGTTAATAGTTTACTTGTGTGCAAAGAAAACTATATTTTATCTCCCAGTGCAGAGAACATCCATACCCTAAGGACTGGAGTTTCCTTAATCATTTGAGACTGATTTTTTTAAGGAGAATACTCAATTCAGTTGTCTTATTGACTCTGTAGCCTCAATTTCATTTATAATTTTATTTTTTGAAAAAAAACTAAAGATGAAATTTGTAGAAATTTACCAAATTTCAATTTTCCTGGTCAAATCAGAAGAACCCAAATACCGGGTTAGTAAGAAAGTTTTAAGGGTTTTCAACTTTCTGAATTTTCCCTCCTTCAAGTGGGGATTGACAGTCTTGGATGCCCGAAGGATTGACAATACCATTCTTGGCCATGACTTTTTACAGCATTGGATTCCAGAAATTTATTGGTCAGAGGGATTGATCACCTTTTTTTCTAAGTATATTTCCGATTCATAAATTTAGTTCAATAGGGAGTTTAGCAACCCACCTGACCAAGTACTACTAGAGGAAATTTCTCTGCTAGATGTATTTCAAGCATTTGATCTTTCTTTTAATGAGCACTTGGATATCAATTCTAGCTCAACTACTTTACTCAAAGAGAATTTAAATAGCCTTGAAGTAATTGATTTTTTCTCATTAAATACAGGTCTAGCTTTGACAGAATTCTTTAAATATGAAGAGGATGACCAAATCTGTCAGTGTATCTAGTATTTAAGTATGATTTAATAGTATTTATTAATGGTCCTACTACCTTTTAATAAATAATTTAGTGATTAAACCTCAGGGGAAGAATAATAAAATAGTTATTCTCAAATAAAACTCACAATACTAGGATTTAAATGCGTGCTAGTGATGGAAAATAGATGAATATAATATAGTTATAGCATAAATAAAGATAATATCAATTTATAATGGCTTTATAATATATCTTTGAATAATAATAATTGTGTTGTAATGTTTGTTTGAATTGTAGTAAGTGAATGATGTCGAATATCCGCCAAATTCTCCCTTACTTATACCAAAATCCACTGGAGTGCACAGACCTTCAATCCAGATGATGTCACTGCTCTATCCATCAATTACAGCACTTTGAGGACCCATCACTTCCCCATGGCGTCCACTTCAAGAAGATTCAACACCCAGACCTCCAGTAAGGACCTTCCATCACAATTAATGATAACACAGACCCATACCATAAATAGAAAATCTAGATAAAAGCGGATACCATAAAGAAACAGGTAAAATAACTCATCTAAAGAGGATATAATGAAACCCAAAGCATATAAAGGAAACAAATGAAATGTCCAAGCCCCCAATAACATCCCCAAGCATCCATAATAACCCAGAAATGACCTCCCAACCCATAAATCCGTGAATATCCATCCAAGGAAGCAGATTAAGTTGTCCAGACTGAGTTTATGCACCTGAAATAGATGTTTATGCTTCTGTAGGCGTAGTGAGTCCACTGAATACGTCCATATGACCTAAAAAAAGAAGAAAAACAAAGGTTATAGGCTATTAAGAGGCTAAAACCCACTTATATACCTAAATATACATAATATACTGCATATTTCACTGAATATGAGATTTATGTATACATATAAGCCTATGTATGTCAAGAATTACTTCATATCACTTAAGATGAGTATATTATGACTCCATTAATACCTTAATAGGTATTATTAGGCTATGGCTAAGCTATTTAAACTACTATAATTTATATAATAGAGTAATAATTATATATATATGTAATATAATCATATATATTACTGTTTTAATCTTATTTTTAAGATATAAGCTTAATGTATTTAAGGTTATCTTATTTTAAGTATAAGTAATACTTAGTCCTAGGGATATCTAGGCTGATACTCCCTCATCCAAAAAAAACAATAAAAAAATGTTAAGACATTTTAATTAAAAGTAAGGAGTGAAAAGAAAATTTTTTAAATTTCTATAATACATATACTGAATAAACAGTATTATTTTGATTTAAATTTTTTCAAGAGATTTTTAAGATCAGAGATTTCAGTTTCTGGAATCCACTGGTCATATTCACTTGATTTATTTTTATATCTTAATAGATACACAACTCCCTTTTCTTTTGTAAGGCGTCTCTTTTTAATTATCTTTTCAATTTCTGCCTTTTCAACTATTTCTACAGGTTGTTGTTTATGCCTTCCTGATCTTCTTGGAAATAGAGCAGTATAATTAGAATGGTATGGTTTTATAAGAGAAATAGGAAATACTGGATGTTTTCTATCATAAGGTGCATATAGAATAACCTCAACAGGATTGTTACCCACCATCTTTTTAACTACAAATGGTCCAATTAATGGATGCTTTAATTTAACATTACCATTTAAATTGAAATTTAGTGTAGAAATAAGGACTTCATCACCCTCTTTGAACATTTTTTCTTTATGGGCTTTATCCAATCTTTTCTTCTCATACTCAAACACCTTATTTATACATTCTTGAGCATTTTTTCTGCATAATTCTTGCATCTGAAGAAAAGATTTAGTACCTGAATGGATATCCAATCTAGGTAATTTATTAAGAGTTTTAGCAGGGGTATTAGGTACATAACCCAACCATAACTCAAATGGCTTTTTTCCAGTGACAGAATTTACTGTACTATTGTATGCAAATTCTAAACCTGGGATAAGGGTTACCCAATCATGCGTGAATTTGTCATTGTCTTTAAAGTTAAGACCAAAAGCAAAATATCTTCTTATCATATCTTCTAAAGTTTGTATCATTCTTTCTGCTAGCCCATCAGTTTGTGGATGGTGTGCTGTAGAAAGTTTGAATTGACACCCTGAAACATCCATAAGTGATGTCCAGAACTCAGAAGTAAATTTAGGATCTCTGTCAGAAACTATTGCTTTGGGGAAACCTGCTATATTTAACATTTGTGTCCACCATAAAAAATCTAAGTCCTTTGCAGAAACCTCTTTGTGGGTAGGAATCAATTTACACATCTTTGTAAATCTATCTACAATTACCCAGCAGGAGTTATAACTCTTATGCCCTGCTATTGGCAAACCTGTTAGAAAGTCCATGTTGATTATTTCCCATGGAGCTTTTGGTTTCTAAATTTTTTGTAATAAACCAGCTCTTTTGCCTGTTAATCTTTTAGATTTTTGACAAGAATCACATGTCTCAACATATTTTTGAACATCCTCAAACATTTTAATCCACCAAGCTGTGTTTTTTACTCTGGTTAATGTTTTATGGTAGTCAAAATGACCCGTTAATATATCATCATGACATATACTTAACATTAACTCCTTCATTGAAGGGGAAATTACAATTACATTACTTAATTTTTTCCTGTAATATATAAAACCATCCTCAATGGAAAATTTTCCTTTTTCTAATGCCTCTTTATACTTATTTGGTAATGTTTTTATTAAAACATTCATTGAAGAATTAGATGGATCATTTAATATTGTAGTGAGTTTACTCAAGTCAGGATCTGAAGCATACATATCAAGAATTGATTGCATAACTTCATCCTCAAGATCTACAATATAAATGCCATAAATGTTAATAATCTCTGATTCAGGAACATAAGAAGGATTATCATCATTATTATGCAGAGGTACTCTAGATAAAAAATCTACATTAGAGTGTAAGGTTCCTGCTCTATGTGTAATAGTCATCCGTCCTCTGTATTCTTTTACAGCTAATTGCCATCTAAACATGTGTCTATTGGGAGTTTTCATGTTCAAGAGTGACTTAACTGCACTACAGTCAGTTATTAACTCAAATTTTTGGTCTTCAAG
Organism: Hemileia vastatrix; assembly: GCA_030280995.1. Lineage (NCBI taxonomy): Eukaryota > Fungi > Basidiomycota > Pucciniomycetes > Pucciniales > Zaghouaniaceae > Hemileia > Hemileia vastatrix. The sequence continues at coordinate 2,060,788 of JASXTE010000010.1, read as the reverse complement.
GTTACAATGTAGCTTCTCAAGAGCCCATACTACTGCAAAACATTCAAGTTGAGTAGCACCATATTTCAATTCACTACTTCTTAGAGTACGTGAAATATAGCAAATTACTACTTCTGACATTTTTCCTTCAATAAGTTGTTTTTGATGCAAAGCAGCACCCAGACCAATAAAACTTGCATCTGAATATAATACAAAAGGAAATTGTAAATCTGCTAATCCCAAGATAGGAGCTGTCATTAAACATTCTTTCAACTTATCAAAAGCGTGTTGTCTTTCATTATTCCAAATGAAAGCTTCTGATTTCTTTATAAGTGTGGTCAATGGTGCAGCAATTAATTGGTAGTTTTTTATATATTGTCTATAATAACCACACATACCAAGAAAAGATTGTACATCCTTTAAATTTTGAGGAATTCCAATATTCTTTATTGCAGCCACTTTATTTTGGTCTACACATATTTGTAAGCCAGATACAATATGAACAAGGACTTTTAAAGATTCAAACCCAAATTTACATTTTTTCAATGCAAGGGTCATTTTTATTTCATCCATTTTTTGAAATACCTTCTTTAAATGGATTAAGTGTTCATCATAAGTCTTAGAGAACACTATGATGTCATCAATGTATACCATTAACCATCCCTCAATCATTTCATTACGGAATGTTATATCCATTAACTTCTGAAATACTGATGGAGAATTTTTTGGTCCAAATGGCATCCTGACATATTTATAAATTCCCATGTGTGTTGTTATCAAAAAAAAGTTCTGTGAATTCTTTTCAACAGTAATTTGATGGTACCCTTTATTTCCATCTAAGCAACTTATATACTTAGCACCTTTGAGGGTAGCATGCATAGAGGCAATCCTTGGCAAGGGATATATATCATCTACTGTAAATGTATTTAATGCTCAATAATCACCGCACAGTCTTGCTTTATCTTGTTCATAAGAAATAAGCACTGGTGATATTACACAATATTTTGGTGTAGTTTCAAACTTTTCAAGAATATTTATTTTTAATAACATCTTAATATTATCCTCTATGTCTGTCAGCCAGGCTACTAGACTTACCCAGTGAAATAATTAATTATTTACTGGATCAAGCCGCACCTTATCATTTTAATTATTTAATTATAAATTAGTTACATTAAAATTACTTATAATAAATTAACTAATTACAGAATGATAAAATTAAATGAATAATTAAAATTAAATATAAAATTTTCCCTTATATTTTTTCTCTAACATCGTGCTCATTTGACAGGTTGGAAGAAATAAAGATTTATATTAAAAAATAGATTTTAAATTAAAATAAGATTTTAATATTCAAATAATATTAAATATATACAAAAATTCAAATCTCTTATTTAGAATTGACTTCTACAGTAAATATTAAATAAATTGATGTATTTCTGACATACTCTGTAAATACATCTTTTTGATGCCTTCTTTTTAGAACAACTTTATTATTTGAAAATACTCCTTCTGGAATATTATTTTTCTCTCTCTCTCATACTACTGTTTTCAGAATTTGATTGCCTTGCTTTGTCCCTCCTTTGCCTATATAAGGCCTCTCTTTTGGTTGTTTTTTATTCATTCCATTTACTACATTATTTTATTTACAATTACAAACATCAAACTTATTCTTATATTCTATAACATTAGTATTTACAATAACGTAACTCTGATCTATAAAATTATATCAATATTTTAAATCTACCTCTTTTTTTTGGGTAATTAAGTCACTTAGATCAAGAAATACGTACAAAATTGTTGAGAATCCATTTTAACCCTTAAAATCCTCGTAAAACTTCATACCAAATCTTCTAGACCAAAAGCGTACCTTGACAATTGGGAACCTTTCCGAAATATCGACAGCGCAATGTTAATTGAGGCGTAATCGAAGGGACCATTGTTGTACAAGTACCTGTAAAGGACGAGAGAGGCGAGAAAACAACGAACGTCATACGTCACGTGACAAAAGTTTTTGCTGCGAACGGGAATTGAACCGCGCTCCAAAACTTAGGTTCATATACTGACTAAACGTCGTATATATCGTGGTAATTATTGATATTACTATTTGTGGGTTACTCTTCACTCTTCATTTGCTACATATTTCCTTTTACTCAGAACTCTGTAAGTGGCATTAATTTGCTCATTTTACAGGGGCAGGTGTCTGGTACTTTGAAATTTATTTTTATTATTATTTTTATTTTTATTTTTCCTGGTTGACCATAATAGAGCAATAAGTGTTCTTAGTCCCAGAAGTAATAAAATAATTATATTTTAATATTAATTATTATAATTTTTCAGTTGACATTTGTCCTGATTAATTTAAATTTTAATTGTTCCAGTTGACAAATTGTCCTGACAATAATATTTTTTTTAATTAATATATAATTAATATTTAATTACTTCAGTTGACTTTGAGTCCTGGTAATTCAATAAATATTTTAATTAATAAAACTCACATTTATTATTTCAGTTGACATTAAGTCCTGGTAATTAAGTGATCAAGCTTAATAAAATTTTAAAATAAAAATTTAAATTTAATTACTTCAGTTGACATTAAGTCCTGGTAGTTAAGTTATCAGTTTAATAAAATTTTGTTAAATTAATAAAAATTCATATTTAATTACTTCAGTTGAAATTAAGTCCTGGTAATAAATTAGTTGATTTAAATCCTGAAAATAATTAATTAAAATTATTAATACTAATTTATTTCTCCAGTTGATTATATTATAATCCTGGTTTTAAATTATTTTTTAAATTAATAAATTAATTTTATTTAGTTGATTTTTATCCTAAAAAGATTTTTTTTATTTTTTTATTTTATTTCTGGTAAATAAAAATTAAAAATAAAAAGACTAATTAATCTTATTGTCTCCTTTTCTTCATTTCAGTTAAATCTTAAAATGACTGACCAAAGTGGTTCTGTTGCACGTGAAGAAGAACTAGACTTAATTGATTATGATGAGCCTACTTCTGTAAGTTCTCCTTTAACAAGAAGAATTTCTCAAACTAATAAATCCTTGCCCCAAACAGGATGTAGAGATGGAAGAAGTAGAAATCCTAGTGGACACAACTCAGGATCAGAAGCCTATGTTAAACCCACCAGAAGAGTTTCCAAAAGGCTTCAGGATAAAAAAGATGCCATTGTCTCAGCAGGTAAAGAATCTGTCTACTCACATAAAGGAGTTAAGGACAGAAATCTTGAGACTAAAGGTAAGGGTAGATGCTTTGGAAGAAAAGGTGAGAAGAACAGATACTTTTCTCCAAGAGAAGAAGAAATCTCTTCCTCCCAGGGATCAACAACAATTGGCTCCCCAGTCCCGAGAGAAGGTGGAAGTGTCCAAGTGGCAGTGGGACTGGCTCAACACTCAGTGGGACTACTTGGCTCAAAACCAGCATCAGTTACCTCAGGTAGGTCCATCAAGGCCCACCCAGGTCAACCCCACTCCTCCCCACCCTTATCAAGGAGGCAAAAGAAGAAGGAAGCCCAATATGGTGATACCCAGAAAACCCTGGTACGTCCCTCTATTGATTCTCAAGTGCCTTTTCTTGTGGCTGACTCTGTTCCTTCAGGTAAATCTGGAAGGGAGGATGAAACCTTGAGACCTATAGAGGCTGGGAGTAGTAGACAAATCACTCACGTATCTAATCCTTTACTTTTAATTGCTACCTCAATGATTAATCCTGATATGGCTGTGATTGATGAAACTCTTGACCCTGAGTTCTATGAGAGTCTGGAAAGTTACTCAGTTTTCTTATTGAGAAACACTCCAGATGTAGCAAGAATTAATGATGAGCACTTGAGAGATATTATTGCCAAGGAAAATCATATAATGAAAAATATGCAATTGACTCAGAGATATAATAGTTTGTTAACTGATCAGGGTTATCAAGCATTAAGAAGTGAATCACAAAGAGTCTCTGATGAATTGTCTCATTACAAAGCAACCCATGAATAGAAAGTTGCTTTATGGCAAAATATAAAAAATGATTTGTCTAAACTAAAAGATACTGTATCTGCCTGTTGCCAGGAGGTAGAGATAGATAAGATAAATCTGAAAAGATTGAATGACCATTTGTCATCTTTTCAAAATAAAAATCAATTATCTTTTGCAACTATCAATGAGAGTTTATCTAGTCTTCCAAGAATGAAAACAAGACTAACAACCATTGAAGAAAAATTGAACTCATTGTTAAATGACCAAAAATATTCTGACATTTCTGTGAAGGAACATATAGTGCAGGATGCTCAAATAGTACCTATGGCTAGTTCATATAAAGTAAAAATAGCTCCATAAATACCTGTTGATAACACTGAGTTTCCATCAAAAACTGATGATGCACCAGGATCTGCAACAGAAGGATTAAACAATGAGATTTCAGCACAATTAGAGAAATTACAGCTGCTTCTTACTCAGAGACAAGCTAGTACTAAGGAGACTCCTTCAAATCAAAAGAATTGGCCAAAACTTTACCAGTACCCAACATTTGATGGTGATTCTTCCTCTGATTGGCAACAATTTATTTGCAGAATTGATAACTTAAAAAATTCTTACAAACTCCCAGATGAGGAAATTGTGTCCAAGTTAATTTATTTGTTCACTAATGTTACCCTGATGTGGTATGAATCTGTTCTCCTGGATGGGAATGACTACTCATGGGAAGATTGGAAGAAATTAATTAAAGCAAAATTTGGTGGCTCCAAGTTCAGAATGGCTCAACAAAGGCAGTATGAGGAAACTAGATATAGCTCTTCTACTGATAAACCTATTGAGTTTTTAATGAAACTTGTAAAAATCTTAAGGGCAATGGACCCAAATATGGAGTTTGATTTATGGAAGGACAGGATCCTCTATAAATTACCAATGTCTCTGAGAGACTTGATAGTGGCTAGGACTGAGTTCTCCAAAGAACCCTCTTCTTTCATTAATACGTGCAATGAGATACTTCCAAACAATAAGTATGATTCCAGAAGATTCATTCCTAGGACCCCTTTGGAGAAACCCTCCACTTACCAACAGAAACCTCTGGAAAAGGTTGGTAAACCTTCTGCCCCTGTTGCACCAAAGAAGTATGCAACAAACACTTGCTTCAAGTGCAACAAGCCTTGGCAGAAAGGCCATGTTTGTGACAAGAAGATAAATCTTGTAGAACAAACAGAGGAACATGCTGATGACACAGTGGTACTGGATGATACATCAAGTGATTGTGCCAGCAATATTTCATATGAATCTCAACAAGAAATCTTGATGCTGGAAGAGGATATCCATTATTTAAATACTATTGACATTGATAATAATGATTTATCTACAGTTGAAGATGCTGAGATCATAAAGAACATTGAGGATAGCTCAATTATTATTGCCCCTCTTAAGGCACCAGTCTTGATCAATGGAACCAGCATTGAAGTTGTTCTGGATTCTGGAGCTGGAGGAAGTGTAGTATCTGAAAGAGAACTTGCTTTAGTAGATCAAGACTATAAATCTAAACTGATTCCTATCATTTCTGAAAATTGGAGAGGGTATGGCTCTGTTTTGTCCTCCATTGGGAAATACAAAGCCACAGTGTTTTTTAAATATAACCATGGTTTTGTAAGAGCTATTTGTGATTTTGTTGTCATGAAAAATGATAACTTGAGCAATTGGTTTATTGTAGGGAATGATATTTTAACCAAGTATGGCATAAAATTGGATCCTTCAAACCAATGTTTCACAATGGGGATGAATGGGAAGAGAAAATTTAAGATTTCCTCCCCTAAAAAATTAGTAAAACCAGAATTGAACACATGTAATTCTGTGGTTCAATATAAAGGAAGATCTACAAAGGAAATGCATGCCCTTATGTCTGAAATTGACAATTCTTCTTTTGGAGAACAACTTTCTGGTGAGGATAAAGATTACATCATTAACTTGATAAAATCTTTTCCTATGGCCTTTGCTCATGGGTCACATGAACTGGGATTAGTTAAAGAGGAATTGAAACTTTCATTGTCTTGCCCATTAACTGATATACCACCTAGTTTAATAAGAAGCCTTATCCTGCTTCTCCCACAAAGAGAAAAGATATTGAAGACAATATCTCTACCCTTTTAAAAATGAATATTATTGAAAAGGTAGTTGAAACACCTAAATATTGTGTTATCTCACCTGTCCTAATTTCTTATGAGAAAGATAAAGCCAGGTTATGTGGTGATTATAGAGCACTAAACACTTATACTGTTGATGATATCTACCCTTTACCTAGAATTAGCTCTATACATGCTACTTTACAGGGTGCTAAATATATAAGCTGTTTGGATGGTAACAAAGGATATCACCAGGTACCTGTTGAGAAAAATTCTCAGAACTTTCTGATGATTGCCACTCATATGGGTATTTATAAGTATATTAGGATGCCATTTGGCCCTAAAAATGCCCCTTCAGTTTTCCAAAAAGTAATGGATAACACATTCTATCAAGAGATAATTGAAGGATGGCTGATGGTTTATATTGATGATATCATTATATTCTCAAAAACATTTGAGGACCATCTTAAACACCTGTGTAAAGTATTCCAGAAAATGGATGAAATAAATATGACACTTGCTTTGAAGAAATGTAAATTTGGTTTCCATTCTTTAAAAGTTCTTGCTCATGTTGTTTCAGGCTTACAGATATGTGTTGACCAGAACAAAGTGGCAGCCATACAACAGGTGAAGGCTCCTACAACAGTGAGAGAGCTCCAAAGTTTTTTGGGAATGTGTGGATACTATAGATAGTATATTAAAAATTACCAAGTCATAGCTTTACCCCTTACCCAATTAACTAGAAAGGATGTTGCTTTTGTCTGGAATAGTGAAAGACAAAGAGCCTTTGACACTATGAAACACTGTTTGATGTCAGCACCAATTCTTGCTTTCCCTGACTTTAATCAACCATTTGTTTTGTACACTGATGCCAGTTTCATTGGTCTTGGTGCTGCCCTCCATCAAAAACAAGTGATAAAGGATAAAGTTTCAGAAGTAGTAATTTGTTATATTTCAAGAACCTTGAGAAATAGTGAATTGAGATATGGTGCTACTCAATTAGAGTGTTTAGCTGTAGTATGGGCTCTAGAAAAGCTTCATTATTACCTAGATGACCGGAAATTTGAACTTGTAACTGACTGCAGTGCAGTTAAATCCCTTTTAAACTTGAAAACATCTAACAGACATATGTTCAGATGGCAGCTGGCTGTTCAAGAGTACAGAGGGATAATGACAATTATTCATAGGGCTGGTATTGTTCACTCAAATGTGGATATGTTATCTAGGTTACCTTTGCCAAATAATGACTCTAATCCTGTGTATGATCCTGAGGACAAAATTATTCATATACATGGGATATATGTGGTTGATATGGAGGAAGATATATTACAGCTTATTCTGGAATCATATGATAAGGACGCTGACTTGAAAAAGTTATGAACCATATTAAATGATCCAAAGAATGCCTCAATACAAGCATTAATTAAAACCCTTCCACCAAAGTACCAAAAAGCTTTGGAAAAAGGTAAATTTTCAATTGATGAAGGATATCTATATTATAGAAGAAAGTTGAGTAATGTTATTGTTATTCCTCCTTCTATGAAAGAAATCATCTTGAAAGTTTGTCATGATGACATATTAGCTGGACATTTTGATCTTGAAAAAACAATGATCAGAATTAAGAACACTGCTTGGTGGGCTAATATGTCTGAAGACACAAAATTATATGTTGAATCTTGTGATTCTTGCCAAAAATCAAAAAGATTAACTGGTAAAAGAGAAGGATTAATGCAACATATTGAACCTCCTGATGCTCCATGGCAAATAATAAACATGGATTTTGTAACAGGATTACCTATTGCTGGTAAAGACAGTTATAACTCTTGTTGGGTTATTGTGGACAGATTCACAAAAATGTGTAAATTTATCCCTACCCACAAGGATGTTTCCACTAAAGAATTAGCTTTCTTATGGTGGTCTCATATGTTTAATACTGCTGGTTTTCCTAAAGCCATAATCTCTGACAGAGACCCTAAATTTACTTCTGAATTTTGGATGTCTCTGATGGATGTTTGTGGTTGTGATCTGAAACTTTCTACTGCCCATCACCCTCAGACTGATGGTTTAGCTGAAAGAATGATTCAGACTTTAGAGGACATGATAAGAAGATATTGTGCCTTTGGCCTTGAGTATAAAGATAATGACAGATTCACTCATGATTGGGTTACCTTACTTCCTGGGTTAGAATTTGCTTATAATAGCACTGTTCATTCTGTTACTCAAAGAAAGCCTTTTGAGCTCTGGCTTGGATATGTTCCAAATACTCCTGCCCAAATTCTCAATAACAAAATACCTAAATTGGATATACATCCTGGTGTAAAATCTTTTCTTCAAATGCAACAACTATGTAGAAATCATGCTCAAAAATGTATTGAAAAATCATTTGAATATGAGAAGAAAAGATGGGACAAATCCCATAAAGAATACACTTTTAAAAAGGGTGATGAAGTGTTGATTTCTACAGTCCACTTCAACTTACAAGGTAATAACAAATTGAAAGATCCATTTGTTGGTCCATTTGTTGTCAGAAGAATGATTGGAGATAATGCAGTTGAAGTTATTCTGTATTCTCCATATGACAGAAAACATCCTGTTTTTCCAATATCTCTTTTGAAACCTTACACATCCAATAGTGATTTATTTCTAAAAAGGAGGGGTAGACCAAAGAAAACCCCAAATGAAATCACTGAAACAGCAGAAATTGAAAAAATTCTAAATGACAGAATAGTCACTGCTGAAAAAGGTACAGAATACTTATTGAGATTCAAGAATAAATCATCTGAATATGATTCTTGGATACCTGGGAAGGAGATATCTAATCTTCCTACTCTACTAAAAAAGAATAAAAAGAAAAAATCATAGAATTTTTTTATTGTTTTTTTAGAGTGAGGGAGTGTCAGCCAGGCTACTAGACTTACCCAGTGAAATAATTAATTATTTACTGGATGAAGCCGCACCTTATCATTTTAATTATTTAATTATAAATTAGTTACATTAAAATTACTTATAATAAATTAACTAATTACAGAATGATAAAATTAAATGAATAATTAAAATTAAATATAAAATTGTCCCTTATATTTTTTCTCTAACACCGTGCTCATTTGACAGGTTGGAAGAAATAAAGATTTATATTAAAAAATAGATTTTAAATTAAAATAAGATTTTAATATTCAAATAATATTAAATATATACAAAAATTCAAATCTCTTATTTAGAATTGACTTCTACAGTAAATATTAAATAAATTGATGTATTTCTGACATACTCTGTAAATACATCTTTTTGACGCCTTCTTTTTAGAACAACTTTATTATTTGAAAATACTCCTTCTGGAATATTCTTTTTCTCTCTCTCTCATACTACTGTTTTCAGAATTTGATTGCCGTGCTTTGTCCCTCCTTTGCCTATATAAGGCCTCTCTTTTGGTTGTTTTTTATTCATTCAATTTACTACATTATTTTATTTACAATTACAAACATTAAACTTATTCTTATATTCTATAACATTAGTATTTACAATAACGTAACTCTGATCTATAAAATTATATCAATATTTTAAATCTACCTCTTTTATTTGAGTAATTAAGTCACTTAGATTAAGAAATACGTACCAAATTGTTGAGAATCCATTTTAACCCTTAAAATCCTCGTAAAACTTCATACCAAATCCTCTAGACCAAAAGTGTACCTTGACAATGTCTTTCCTCTTCATTGGTGAAGCAGGGTATGTTTTCTTTTTCTGACTAGCAGGAATAGTATCCATATCACAGGTTAAACTAATCTTCATTTCATGATATTTTACAAGGCCAAGTTCATTTTTACCTATGCAAAAGCCATTGAAAATGCTTTAATTAAGTCCAAAATATTATTTTTCTCAGCTTTACTTATCTGCGTGCCAAATGATGCTTTTGAAATTTCTGTTTCCAGAAGTTCCATCTCATTGGATTCTCTTCTTTTACATGGAATATTTGTTACTGACTCAATGTGTACAACTGTGTTAAAAGAATTTATTTTAAATTTCCTTTTACCATTCATTCCAATTGTAAAATTGTTATTAGCAGGGTCTAATTTCACACCAAACTTAGTCAGAATATCATTTCCAATGATAAAACAGTTACTACAGTTAGTATTATCCATTACTACAAAGTCACAAGCTACTCTTACATAACCATGTTGATGTTTAAAAAAAACAGCAGCTTTGTATCTACCAATGGGATGTAGTACTGATCCAAAACCTCTCCAATTTTTACTTTGAAGGGTTTCAAGCTTAGACTTATATTCACTATCAATTTTCTGTAATGTATTAGTAGAAACAACAGAACCAGAAGCTCCTGTGTCCAATACTATGTTAACATTTTCACCAGAAATGATAGCTGGAACAGTGATAGGTATCATTCTAAAGTTATCATCTTGTATATCTTTAATGATATCAGCATCCTCAAAATTCATTAAAGATTCATTTGAGTCCATATTTAAAATTGGATTTTCAAAGATGGACAAATCATCTTCCAACTTACAGACTTCATTTTCATCACTATATGAGATATTACTGTCATAATCACTTGAATCTTTACTTTTCTCTGTTTCAATTTCATATTCATGTTGATTTTCAACAATATTTATATTCTTCTCACATTTGTGACCTTTAACCCAAGTTTTGTTACACTTATAACAAGTATTTGTCTCATACCTTTTTGGTACTACAAGTGCAGTAGGTTTTTTCTGCTTCTCCTGAAGTGTTTTTGAATTCTGATTTTTCACAGGTTGAAAATTTGGTTTATAAGTTGAATACCTTGCTTCAAACTTATGGTTTAGTAATATTTCATTGCAAATATTAATAAAGTCAGAATATTCAGTAACATTAATTGTTCTAGCTACAACAATGTCTCTGAAAGATATAGGTAATTTATATATTATCTTATCTTTCCATAAGTTAAAATCCATGTTAGGCTCAATGGCGTTTAATATTTTATTTAAATTCATTAAAAATACTGTAGGTTTGTCACCATTCAACGGATTATACCTAGTTTTCTCATAAATTCTCTGCTGAGTGAGTCTTAATTTAGAACCCCCAAATTGTTTTTCAATTAGTTGTTTCCATTCAGCCCAAGAGTAATCTTTACCCTCATTCAAAACAGCATCAAACCATAATAAAGCAACATCCTTAAATAAAGAGATTAATTTTGATGTTATTTCTTCATCTGGTAACTTATATGAGAATTTTAAATTGTCAATTCTTTGGATAAAATGTTGCCAATCAGAGCTGGCTTCCCCATCATAAGTTTGATACTGATCTATCTTAGGCCAGTTCTTCTGATTGGATTTTATTTCACTAATCATAGGTAAATTCAACAACTCATTTACTCTTGATAAATGGTCTTGTATTTCCTCCTGTACGGATTTGTGACTTACATTTTCAGATTTGAGACTGTCACCGGACGACCTACGCACAAGGTTGAGGGTGTTCCTGGAAGTGAGATGGAGAAAGGAGTTTAGAAACTTTGGCAAGACACAGAGGAAATGTTTGAGGAAGTGATTTGAAGATGATTCAAAGAATGAACTACTGCTTTGAGATATGTTCAAGGAGAATTCTAATATAATTTAAAGGTAATATTAAATTCTTAAAATCTCATGAAGGGTTGGAAACTCAATAATCAATGATTTAGGATTTAGAAATTATTACTGAGAAAATAAGGAAAGATACAATAATAATGATTTAACCTAAAGCTTTACCACTATTAACTATATATACTTTTTGTAATTTAATTCTAAAGAATATCGAATCAAAATCCCAACCCCTTTTATATCCTTTACTTCTCCTCTCATTGACCTCATACCCATCCACTATTCCGCACACCGCAGACCATTAAAAAAATACATCCATTACACCTGGACCCTCCTCACTAACATCCGTTAACCCTTTAATCCTCCACTATCCATTCTGTCCACGCTCACTAACCCTTTTCATAATTCACAGACATTTAATAAACCTTTTAGTGCACCATTACATTGACTATTGCGCTGTGCGTCGCTTATTGAAGAAAAGACTGAGACACACTATTGAGAGATTGACTAATTTAGATTTAAAGTTTAGACTAGCGCGGTTGAATAGCAAGTACACAAAGGAAAGTCAGAGTTGCTATGTAGAATTGCTTTCTGAGCTTCGAGTATGGATTTAGACTTCTATTTTATTAATTTAATGAGCTACTTTTGCCTTGAGTTTCACGCGGCGCGTGACAGACACTACCACCAGATGGTTTTAGTTGTGGTGGTATAGGGAAGGAATGAGATTCACTCTTGCCAATGAAAGGATTATTATTATACTGAGTATACTTATGATTATCCTGGTTCATTAGTAGATTGGCAGTTTCAATCTCAACTTTATTTAATCTTTGTAGCAGCTCAGAGACACTTTGATTTGTCTGGGCAAAAGATAACTTAGTTCTTGATTTGGTTTTCAATAAATGTGTTTCATACAATTTTTCCAAGTCACAGAATTTGTTTTAAAGTTCATTATATTTACTACTCAATGAATCATATTTAAAAGTTAGACACAAATTTTCATTCTTTAATTTTTTATTACATGTTTCCAGTTGAGAAATATTTAATGTTAAGGATGAAATTGTATCACTTGTGAGCTTAACTTTCTGTTCCTCACAATCAGTCATTCTATTCCACAATGCTGAAACAATTCTATGGACAGTTGGATTATTGTTAAAATACTCCATGTCTTCTTTCTCAATTCTTTCACTCTCTTGTGAAATTTTCATCTCACTAGTAAGTGGTGGAAACTGAGGATTAACTGTATTATAAATACTACTGTTGTTGTTGACAAAAGACAAGTCAGGTGTATCTACATTAAAACCTAATTTTCTTAAGTCCTCCTCTATTTTCTGCACAGATTTGACATCAATAATATTACCTACATTGTAATTATCAGTATTGTGTTCAATCTGAGAGGGTAATCTACTTACCACGGGATTTGTGTGAGCCCTGATTTTTGGCGCCTTTGTTTTCCCTTGTAGGGGTGAACTGAGGAAGTCTGATGAGGAGGAGGATCCTTGTTGCAGTTGTGACTGGACCATTGTTGATGGAACCAATCCCACTTCCATTTGTCTACCAGTATTTTCTCCTGGGAGTGATGTGACCCTCCTGGGGTAGGGGTTTTCTGACTTGGCTGACCTCTATTTAGCTCTGCCAATGATTGGTTCATCTTCTGAAATCATACCTTGAAATTGTTCTGTAATTGCTCTACCTCCTTGAGCATGAGGGATTTTGATTCCTCCAACTTCAATACCTGTTTTTCCAGATGGGATAGTTGATCCTGAAGAGGAGAAGACGTCTTATATATAGTAATTATTTTTAAGAGGGTGTCTTTTTCCTCTATGCTCATTTGCTCTGCCTTGGGGTATGACTGACCCTCCATGGTTATGTCCTGGAACAATGTTTTTGTTAGCTTTAGACCTGGTATTATAAGCAGGCTGTTCACTTACATTGTCCTGGGGAGAACTCATATTGATAAAAAATAACAATATATCACGTCTACAGAAAGGAAAACCTATTGGAATTAGTAGATTAAAAGTATTGGCAATTTTATTACTAATAAAAAGCACTGGAGCTTACCCTGAATTTAACTCTTGATTTATTTAAATAAAATGTAATAAAAATTTGAAAAAATATGTTAAAAATAAAATAATAAGTTTAAATAGACCTTTATAAGGGTGAATAATTAGCTTACCATCTTTAACCAAATACCAATTTAATTGGATGTTATATTGGTGACCAAATACCAAGTGAAATTGGGTTTATATTGGTTACAGTTACTACTGTAAATACCTAATTTTAATTATAAAAAATTAGTACAGTTATTATAAGGGTTATTTTCCGCAATCACTGAGTTATGATGACCCACTTATATGCAGAAGACCCAAATATTTGATTATTTTGAGCTATACTAAAGTAAAAATCACGTCCCAAGGCTTATACTAAATAATAAGTAAAAACAAAGGAAAGACCCCCAATTGTCAGTGTATCTAGTATTTAAGTATGATTTAATAGTATTTATTAATGGTCCCACTACTTTTTAATAAATGATTTAGCTGTTAAACCTCAGGGGAAGACTAATAAAATAGTTATTCTCAAATAAAACTCACAATACTTGGATTTAAATGCGTGCTAGTGGTGGAAATAGATGAATATAATAGGGGGTGTCAGTTCTGGCAAATCCGCATTTATCTAAGTGCGGATTGGCAAAACACACTAGCCTCAATACTGGTAGATTTCAAAAGTGAAAAAAGTCACTTATTTCACTCAAATCCGCACTTTCTCAACCAAAAGTGCTGATTTCACCATCAAGTCCCATTTCACTGATTTGTCAGCATCATCCAATTCATACGCAGCATAACACTTCATAACTCAAAACATCGTACATCATTTACATCTTCATATCATATCATATAAGAGTTATGCCTTCCTCACTTTCAAATCGTGATAAATTACATAAAGCAATGACTTTCATGGCTCTTGAACTGCTCTTGGACTCTGATTCCGATTCTGATTCTGATCTAGAAGAAGATTTTGTCTTTTTATCAAAAATGGCCACAAAACGTTACCTTCTTCCCAGAAAGCCTCAAGTACTTCATACCCCTAAGTACACCATCCAAACACTTCTTAACCTATCTACACCCAGTTTTAGACAGCTGTTCAGGACTTCTCAGGAATGTTTCCTTAAATTGCTTGAGCTTATTCAGGATCATCCCATATTTCACAATAATTCTCAAAAAGAAAAACAAGATCCTTCAATTCAATTGGCCATCACACTATATTGTTTGGGTTCAAATGGTAATGGAGTCTCTTTGAAACGTTTAGAAAATGTCTTTGATTTAGGGTATGGTTCAGTTAACACTTATACCAAATGATGTATCACTGCCATCAACTCCTTGGAATCTCAACATCTCACCTGGCCAACAAAAGAAGAGCAACTTGAATCATCTCAGGTTATGCAAGCAGAGGGCTTCCCAGGATGTATTGGCTTTGTTGATGGTACTACTATTCCTTTGAGCCAGAAACCTGCTCAAGGTGGAAAAAATTACTTTGACCGTAAAAATAGGTAGATTATTTTTAACTCCTTTCATTCTCTTTGAAACTAACACAAACAAATATATCTTCTTTATAGATATTCAATTTCCGTTCAGCTTATATGTGACGTAAACAAAAAATTTATATCATTCTTCTCTGGCTATCCTGGCTCATGTCATGACTCCTACGTCTTCCAAAGAATGCAAATTTCAAATGAACCTGAAAAACTCTTTGATGAAGATCAGTATCTTATTGCAGATTTTGCTTATGTGAATGGAAAGTATGTACTTCCTGCTATTTAAGGAGCAGCTTCAGAAGACAGTCAAAATGCCAAGTTCAACAATCATTTGGCAAAGTCAAGAGTCTGTATTGAACATTCTATTGGAATCTTGAAAGGCTGTTTTTCTAGTTTAAGGGAATTAAGAAGTCCTCTTAGAAATAAATCTGAAATGGAGGCAGTGATCAACTCGATTATGTGTTGCACTATACTTCATAACCTACTTGCTGACCTCAAAGATCAATGGTTAGAGCTGTATGAAGATGAACAAGTTGATTCACCTCCGACTATATCCAACACTTTTTTTTCTCAATCAACTAGTATAAGGGCAAAAATTCTTCCAATAACACTCCAACATTTTTCAACACAATTTTAATTTTTTTTTCATTCTCTTCAAATGATCAATTTGCATGTGTTATTCACTGAGAATGGTAAATTTTTTTGCATATTTTTTTGGTTTTTGAATTTGCTGTTAAAGTCTTATTTTTATTATCTCTCTGTGTTTTCTTTCATCAACTCAACATGAAATCACATATTTTCAGTCACTCTCTTTTTTTTCTTCACTCATATCCATTTTCTCCTCTCTTCCTACATCACTCAAACAATTTCACTTATATTTCTTTTTTCTCAACTCATCTCTCCAGGTAAGTCATTTTATCTTTTTTACTTAATTTTTTGCTAATTTGTTTTTTATGGTTATTTGGGTTTTTGTTTTTGTTTTTGTTTTTTTTATAAGTGGTTTTTTTATATTTATAGGTAAAATTAACCTTTTTTTTTCTCTCTCTCTCTCTCCCTCATTTCTCTCATTTATCCTATTCTTTATCCCCCCTTGTCCTGGGCTTTTCCCCACCTTTACCCTCTCCTTGGAATGTATACATCCCCCTTTCCCCCCTCCTTGGCTCACTCTAACCTCCCTTTTCTCCATCTTTAGTCTCATCTCTCCCTTTCTCCCTTGTTGGTGTCCTCATTTCCTCCCCTCATTCCTCTCCAACCCCCCTCCAAATCCCCTGAATCCCCCCTCCGAATCCCCTCCAAACGCCCCTCCAACCCCCCTTCCAAACCCCCCTTCAATCCGTTCCTAACCCCCCCTCCTATCCCCCTCAAAGCCCCCCCAATCCCCCCTTCAAATCCCCCCTACCCCCCCTCAATTGTCCTTAACGATTTGCTAATGAATCGTTAAGGAACATTGAGGGGGGGGGGGGGGTAGGGGGGTTTTGAGGGGGGGATTGGGGGGGTTTTGAGGGGGGGAATAGAGGTGGATTGAAGGGGGGGTTGGGGGGGGGGTTGGAGGGGGTTTGGGGGGGGATTGAAGAGAGGTTTGGAGGGGGATTTGGAGGGGGATTTGGAGGGGGATTTGGAGGGGGATTTGGAGGGGGATTTGGAGGGGGTTTGGAGGGGGGTTTGGGGCAGATTGAAGGCGGGTTTGGAAGGGGGTTTTGAGGGGTTTAAAAGGGGATGTGAATAGGTTGGAGGGGGGGGGGTTTTTACAAGAGTTTTGGGAAGGTGGGAGAGGGGTTTGGAGTGGGGAATTTAGGGGAATGGGGAAGTGATAAAAAAAATTTCACAGTTTTTTGAATTTTTTTTTTGAATATTTTTTGAATTTTTGAATTTTAGAGAAAAATATTCATCAAGTTCAAGTGAAATAAAAAAAATTCTTATTAGTCTTTTGAGGATTTTAATTTTTTTAATTTAAATTAGGTGAGTTTTTTTTAATGTATAATTTTGGGTGTTTGAAAAGTAACAACACCCAAAAGTAGAAAAATACATGTCTTTAAATTCAGATTCACCACTTACCTCACTCTCATCTTCTTTAACTTTATTATCATCTTCAAATTTAACTTCTTTTCAATCATCATCTAAAACATTGACAAAAAATGAACAATATTGAAATAAAAGAAATTAAAAAAAAATCACTTGAATCAAATATTTGGCCATATTTCAAAAATCAAGTACTATAAAACTAAAGTTGAAAAAAAAACAATATCCAAAAATTTTACCTGAAAATATACATTATTTAACTGAAACTGGAGGCGATGAAGTTAAAGCTGTTATTAATAATACTTTCAAACCTCAATTTATTTACGAAAACCATACTTTTAATGGTTTAAAAGATGAATTATTTAATCAACTCTTCAATCTCATCATAACACTCTATCAAATGGCTTTGGTTTGCTTACCTTTAAGGAATAAGAATTTGTTGGGTGGAATCATGATTGGTATTGGATGGAGACCAGGATTTGATAAAGGTTTTTCTCTTGGTATGTTTAAACATTTTTCTGGATTTTTTAATATCATTTTACTAAATTTAATTCAAATAGGCATATATTCTTTACTCAGATCTTTATCTAAAGCTGAATTAGATAATGATTTTCAAAAATGGAATACATTACCTTCATTTAATTCATTTCTTGCTCTTTGACTTAAAAAACTCTGTAATAAAGCTTTTGAAACAAATCATGAAGTTGCTACGAGACTTGGAATACCAAATTGGTGGGACTCTGAATGGGAAGATATTAGCAGTGATTATCTAATGTTTTCAAATGTTATAATCACTCATTCTGGATTTCATAACCAAATTCACACAGACTCAAATGATGCCAATTACCTCACTTATGGAATTTTCACATATATTAATCCTATCACTGGACAACCTATTCCGTCACCTGCAAAAATTAAAGGACATGGATTATATTTCCCAGATCATAGATGTATAATCGATTTTGGACTAGGAAATGGAATCATCGAAACAGTTTGGAATTCTTCTTACGATAATCACCAAACCACAAAGGCTCCTCCAGGTTTGGAATCTTGTCAAGACTTCACACATTTTGGTTGCTCTTTCCAGATAAGTTAAAAGTTAATCCAACAAATAAAAAAGTTGAAAAAAGAAGAAAAAGGTAATAAATTTAAAAATTCTTTAGGTAGATCTAAAAAGTATGGGGATTCGTAGAGTCACCAAATATTTAATATTCTTCCATAAATTTTTAATAAATAAATATGATATTTCAATTTATGAAATTAAAGTAATGGGCCAAAGACCATGTGTTGTATAAAAGGTAATCATGATAACATTAATTTTTTTTCATGGGGTTCCTCTAGCCTATACCTGTGGAAAGTCCCAAACCTAGTTTCTAGACTTGATCTGCATTTTGGCATGAGGAATTCTCATTACTTTAAAAGTAGTAAATTTGACATATCTTATTGATATATTAATAAATTTATGTAATTATATTAAATTTTGATGACTTTCACCCTTTACTTCAATAAAATGCAGGGGAGGGTATTGCCAATTTTTTAAATCTGACATGTGAAATTGATGACTTAGAAAAATTTGGTGGTACCCACCCCTTGTTTCAATAAAATTAAAGGGGAGGTATTGCCAAATTTTCAAAAGAGATATTGAATTTTATTGACTTAGAAGTATTTAGATAAGCAAACTTATTGACTTGAAAGTAAAGATAGAAAATTTTTATTATATTTTCAAATTTTTGTCAAAATAAAAGTATAAGCAAACTTACTGACTTGAATGTAAAGATAGAAAAATTGTATGATATTTTCAAAAATTTGTCAAAAATAACATACTATATTCAAGACCTTTTATAAGTCAGAATATAAGAAAATATTACCAAAAAGAAATCAAACAAAATTAAATTAACTAGAAAAACAATTTATCAATTGAAAAGGTCAAGTAATTTTTTAATGTCCTCATAAGATTGGCCATTTTTTACACATTCCATAATGAAATCTTTTTTTTTAAACTCTCTTGTTTTTCCAATTCACAAGTAGCAATTTCTCTTTGAAATTGATGGTCATTTACTCTTTCCATCTGCTCTGCCTCAAATTTTTTTTCTTCCAAATCTAAGGCTTGCTGATCTTTCCTTAGCATATGATCAAACTTTATCTTCTCAAAGTCAAGGGCATTTTTTGCAATAGTTGATTTTTCTGAGAAACTTAAATTGAAATAAATAAATAAATGAGTTAATGATTAAGATATATAGTAAAAGAATCTTACTTATATCTTTTTTTCAAAATAATCCTCAAGGGAGCCAAATGAGCTTGTTGAAGTATTACCACGTTTTAATAGATGGTTCAAGTTCATTGAAGTTGAGGCTTGACGCTTTAGTTTGGAGCTTGAGCAAGAGGCTTCAGGAAGTTCATCTAAAGCAGCTTCTAAAGTGGGATTCACATTTCCAGAATCGAGATTATTTAATGGAGATTGAGTTTGAGTAGGAGGAGACTAGAATGAAAGAGAAATTCAGAGAAGAATTGAAGAAAAAACAAAAAGTAAACATACATTTAAATTTTGGGCCTCTGAGGATTCAGATCTGTTGCGATATTATTGTTCTGCTTGATAGTTGGGATCATCTTCAGCCGAACTATGGTTAGAAGGTGGAGGGGATTGATCTCCTTCAAGTAAAGTTGTGCCGGGAGGATTATAGGAAGGTTTGGATCCAGAGGGTATATCCTTAGTAGTATCGTGTAGAAACCAAGGGTTTACATCAACTCGGGAGCCAAAAAGATTATCCCTTTCCTCATTGAAAGGACAAATGACATTGAGCTTTTTGGAAACAGTAGTAATTCCAATCTCCAAATCATCATCGTCAATACCAAAGCCAGTTTCATTTGCAGCATGATGGGCCTTTTTATATTTTGATTGGTAACTCTTAAATATCTCCTTCATTTGTTTAGGATTGATATCGATTCTCCCCCTTGTTTTCTTCCTTACTTCATTGGCCATCAATAAGTAGCCATTAACCTTTGAAGAAGGTGTACTTTTCACATACAAAACATGCTTCAAAATTTTATTTTATTTTAAGGAAGTTGATTATGATGAGATAATCATCCTTTTTAAGCTGACCTGAACCTGACTTTGATTTTTCAGATGTAGGGCTTGCTTTACGAGGAGACTTTTGTGATGAAGCAGATTTTTGAGTTACCTTTTGAGATTTGGAATGTCTGTGAGGCATTATGAAACTGGCACATAACAAGAAAAAAGATTAAGAGGTAGAAGAAATAAGTAAAAAAGAATGTAAAAATTCCTGGCCAAAATGTTGAAAATGTCAGGAAGGGGTGTGTGTCAAGGATTGATGGGTAGGTAGCAAGGAAGGTCAGTGTATCACATGTGATAGGGATGGTATGGGAAAGAAAGGGATGATGTGGCCAACATGTGGTTTTGAAAAAAAAGTCATGAAAAAAGTGCTGATTTGAGGTCAGAACTGACACCCATTTTTGAAATAAGTGACTTTTTTGCAAAATTTAAGTGCTGATTTGTAAGTGCTGATTTGGTTTGAAATCCGCACTTAAGTTAAGTGCGGATTTGCCAGAAATGACACCCCCTAATATAGTTATAGCTTAAATAAAGATAATATCAATTTATAATGGCTTTATAATATATCTTTGAATAATAATAATTGTGTTGTAATGTTTGTTTGAATTGTAGTAAGTGAATGATGTCAAATAACCGTCAAAATCCTCCCTTACTTATACCAAAATCCACTGGAGTGCACAGACCTTCAATCCAGATGATGTCACTGCTATCCCCAGCAATTACAGCACTGTGAGGGACCATCACCTCCCCATGGCATCCACTTCAAGCAGATTCAACACCCAGACCTCCAGTAAGGACCCTCCATCACAATTAATGATAACACAGACCCATACCATAAATAGAAAATCTAGATAAAAGCGGATACCATAAAGAAACAGGTAAAATAACTCATCTAAAGAGGATATAATGAAACCCAAAGCATATAAAGGAAACAAATGAAATGTCCAAGCATCCATGTTAACCCAGAAATGACCTCCCAACCCATAAATCCGTGAATATCCATCCAAGGAAGCAGATTAGGTTGTCCAGACTGAGTGTATGTGCCTGAAATAGATGTTTATGCTTCTGTAGGCGTAGTGAGTCCACTGGATACGTCCATATGACCTAAAATAAGAAGAAAAACAAAGGTTATAGGCTATTAAGAGGCTAAAACCCACTTATATACCTAAATATACATAATATACTGCATATTTCACTGAATATGAGATTTATGTATACATATAAGCTTATTTATGTCAATATTTACTTCATATCACTTAAGATAAGTATATTATGACTCCATTAATACCTTAATAAGTATTATTAGGCTATGGATAAGCTATTTAAAGTACTATATTTTATATAATAGAGTAATAATTATATATATATGTAATATAATCATATATATTACTGTTTTAATCTTATTTTTAAGATATAAGCTTAATGTATTTAAGGTTATCTTGTTTTAAGTATAAGAAATACTCAGTCCTAGGGATATCTAGGCTGAAAAAATCAATATTGAAGCCATTAAATCAACTCTACCTGAAGTTTTCTATGACTTCATCAATGTTTTTTCAATACATAAGGCTAAAAAACTACCACCCTATCAACCCTAAAACCATCAAATAGAGTTATTAGGGGGTGTTAAAGCTATAATTTTTTAATCATTTATAAGTTATTTCACAACAAAAAAAGAAAGCCACAAACTTGACATTAATTCTCAGTAAAAAGGTGGCTTTGGGGTACAATATGACATATTAAAAAAATAATCATGGCTGATTTGGTGGAAAAAAGAGGTATTTTAAAATTGAAGATTTCTAACTTTAATACCCCCTAATAGGTTCAGTACTATTGGCAGGTCCTGTCTATTCTTTATGAAAGGAAGAATCTCAAGTTCTTCAAGACTACATTGCAGAGAATGTGGCAAATGGTTACATTCAAGTCAGTAAATCTCCAACTGGCTCTCCAGTTCATTTTTTTAAGATAAAGGATGGAATCCTTAGGTTATGTGTAGATTATGAAAACTCAATGCAGTGACTAAGAAGAATGCATATCCAGTTCCTCCTATGTCATTAATTCTTATGTTGTTTAATGGTGCTAATTTCTTTTCTAAAATTGATCTCAGAGGTGCTTACAATCTTATACATATTTAAGAAGTTAATAAACCTTTAACTGAAATACATACCAGGTTTAATAGTTTTGAATATTTAGTAATGCCCTTTGGATTGTGTAATGCACCATTGATTTTTAAAACTTTTGTGTATGATATATTCCAAGATATTGTAAAACAGTTTTTGTTATTTACTTAGATGATATTTTAATCTTGAAAACCATTGAAGAACATATCCAATATTTCAAATTGGTTCTTATTTGAATTTAATAACAAGGGCTCTATGCCAAGCACACTAAATGTGAATTCTACCTAAAATCTATTAACTTTTTGGGCTTTACATTGTCTACTGATGGTTTAGTCATGAATAAAAAAAAGGTTCAGAAGATTTTTGAATGGCCAGAGCCAACAACTCTAAAATCCTTACAAGGTGTTTTGGGTTTTGCAAATTTCTATATAAGATTTATTAAAGGTTACTCTAAAACTATTAAAAAACTTACTTCTCTTCTTAAAAAAGATACTCCTTTTTTTGTCACAGAAATAGCACAAAAAGAATTCAAAGCATTGAGAACTGAGTTCACCACAGCTCCAATCCTTTGACACTTTGATCCTACAGCCTCAACAATAGATGAGACAGATGCTAGAAATTACGCTATAGAATGGGTAATATCCCAATTAAATCCTTTAAAAAATTTGTTTCATCCTGTTGCATTTGAATCATAAAAATAAATTTCAGCAGAATTAACTTACAAAATGAATGATAAAGAGTTATTAGCTATTATTCTTTGTCTTAAAAAATGGTTTTCTTTTCTTCCCAGTCTAAATAGTTCTTTTCAAATCCTCACTGATGATCAGGCTTTGAAATACTTCTTGTCTTCCAAAGTACTAACTGGAAATCAGGCTAGGTGGGATGAATTTTTATCTGAATTTTATTTTACTATTACCTAACTCCCTGGAAGAAATTGTGCAGTTCCAGATATCTTATCATCACGGGAAACCATTTATCTGTAGCATGGGGAGAAATTTTCTGACAAGAATCCAGCAAATGTAAAATATATTTTCAATGAATCAATGTTAAAGACTCATGAACTTAATTCAATGAAAACACAATCCATTCGAAATCCACTATCCAACTCTTGAGAAGTTCAATCAAATGATGATTGTTGTTTAGGGATTAAAGAAGAAATACTCTCAAAACAAGGGGCCAAGAGATTCAGTATAAAATCAGGTTTTTTAGTATTTGAAGGTAGAGTAGTCATACCTGACAATAAGGAGTTATAGGTATGAATCTTAAATAGTAGACATGATTCAACATTAGCTGGTCAGTTTGGTATTGATTTAACTTACCAGTTAATAGCAAAGGATGTCTTCTGGCCAAGGATGCCCAGGTAAATTAAGGCCTATATTAAAGCCTGTTACCACCTTTTAAACTAGGAAATAAAGTATTGCTTGACTCTAAAAATGTTAAAACAACTTGACCATCAAGGAAAATATCTGAAAAGCACTTGGGTACATTCAAAATTAATGGAGAAATCTCCAAAAATGCATTTCAACTCAAGTTACCTTTAAAATGAAAATCATTCATCCTGTTTTTCACGTATCTCTTCTGGAACTTGCTCAAGAAATATCACTGGGAAAGAACCAGCCCCCTCTGGAAACTTTGGTAGTAGAATATCATCTAGAAGGGGAAGTTATCTTGATTCTTGATTCAAGAAGATGCAAGGGGAAGATTCAATACCTCATGGAATGGGAAGGCTACCTTGATGAATAAAATAAAACATCTTGGGAGCCAGCTGTTAATTTTCAAACACTCCTGAACTTTTAAAATATTTTTATTTAAGATATCCTAAAAAACTTAAACCTTAAATCTCATTTTCTCTCTTTAAATTTTTCCTCCTTTCTTTTAAATTTAAATTTAAATTTTCTTGTATGTTTCTTTCTTTTTCTTTCTCTTTCTAAATCCCCAAATAGTTAAAAAAAACTTAAATTAAAATCAACATAATTTAAAATTATTAAAATCTTAATCAAAAAATTAAAATTAAAATAATTTTTTTAAATCAAATCAAATAAATTAAATATAAAATAAATAAATCAAAATAAATTAAAACAAATCAAAATTTTCCTTTTCTCTCTTCTAAATTTTATTAAACCAATTATGTTTCCTTCTCTTTTTAAATTTTTTTCTTTGTTCTTATCAATCTCAACTCAATTTCTTAAAATGGACCACCTCCATTTAAAATTAAAACATTTTTTCTTTTCTTTTAGTTTTTTATATTCTGCATAAAAAATTCTCAACTCTTTAACATCTTCATAAACAAATCAAAACTATTTTAATCATCATCAAACCCAAAATCATTCCTTATTTAAATCATTTTTTTTTTGGTTTTTCTATGAAAATGTAATTCCTAAAACACATTTCTTTCTTTTAAAATTTTTCTCAAAACATCATTTCTCTTTTTCTCTTCTTTCTATCTGAACTACTAAAATTCAAAATGAAATTTCAAAATAAAATAAAATAAAATTCAATAAAACTAAAATCTTCTGCCTCTCTCAGATTCAATTTCATTTTCTCAAATAAAAAAATTTCAACTTTCTTTTTCTTTTAAATAAATAAATTTTAATAAAATTAAAAGAACAAAATTCAAGAAATATTCAAGATAAAACTATATACATTTCTTCTCTTCTCTTTTTCTATTATCTTCTATTTTCCTTTGAATTAAATCCTTCATTTTTTCCACCACTTTTTGAATATCCTTTATATCCTTCTCAAAGAATTCTTCCTCCATAAATGGCACCACCTCTCCAATACCCAGTGACTCCTTGGCTTCATCATATAAAGCTGCATTGACAATCCTGTCAATATCATCACAAAGTGTTTCAACAAACGTTGTTTTACAAGCCTTTGCAAGCTTCTTTGACCACACCTGATCCAATTCAGCCTCACCATTCAAATAATTAGTAGTGGTTTTAGTGAGGGTAACCATTGAGAGACCCACTTCAACTGTTTGTTCAAATTCTACTCAAGGTTCAATGACTGTATCCACCTCTTGATGGATAGGCAATTCTTCATTGATTTCTGGCTCCTAGAAAAGGATCAGTTAGCTATCAAAGCAAAAACAAAATTTAAAATTTTTAAAATTACTTACTTCAAACTCAGGATCTAATTCAATAAAAAATATTGGCTTGGTGGGTTTGACTACCCCCACCGCCTCATCCTCTTCATCCTCAAAAATCAGTTGAGGCTGCTTCATGGTAGGAGCTACCTCTACTACCATATCAAACCCATCCCCCACTTTCAGCCAGGAACAGTAAATAGCTGACAAAATAGTAGATATTAAATAGTAAATTAAGAGATAAATGAACTAATACAGGAAAAGAATAGAATAAAGAAGATAAATAAATAAGAATCCAGGGGTAAAAGGTACATGCAGGGATGAATATAGAAACAGACATGCAGGAAGATAATCAAGTAGGAAAAAGCAAGCAGGTAGAAAAAGAAGCAGAAAGATAAGGAAACTGGAAGAGCATGCAGGTAGATAAAGGTTCAAGAAACAGAAACAGAATGCAGGAAGATAAAGATGCAGGAAAATAAGGAAGCATCAACAGCATTCAGGTAGGAAAAGATGCAGGAATGAATATAGGAATATGAATGCAAGCAGATAGGAATTCAGGGGTACAGATAGAGTAAATGCAGGGATGAAACAGGGAATTGAATAAAACACATGTAAATAGTATGAATGAAATAAGATATAAAGAGGTGATTTCCTCTAGAAATCACCATCTGCTTTTACCACAACTTAAAGCTGATACTTCTAGTATTATTGAAGTCACTACTGTTGTAGTCTCTTGATTCTTAACAATTAAATATCATTACATATATATTGAGTCAGGTCAACTGCATAGGGTAATATATTTATTATTAGTTTCCCCTTATCATCTGATATAATTTAAATATTATATTACTGATATTGTATCTTAAACAGGTAAGCTTTATTTCTCAGTAGATTATAAATATTGATATCTTATTCCTGGCTCCCAACTTTTTGAGTAGTCCAAGTAAGAATTTCAGAAGAATAAGTACTGTATTCTATAAATATATTGAATTAATAAATTACTAGTCCAGGTACTTATCTATATAATTTAGCTTGGAACCTGGCTTATATTGCATATAAGCAGAAGTGGGAATAACTATACATAGTATTTAAATATTTTTATAACACTGAATTGAGTGATTTATATTATTATATAAACAGTACCTAGTTTATAACATATAATCAAATTTATAAATAGTGTGGGATATTATAGTATAATATTATGCCTAACATTGGGTTAGTTCTATCCAGACCTTAGTGCTGCTGATATGACTGATTTATACCTCTTACAGTGACTCAAGCCTGACATCAACTAACTTGTTTACCTCATCCTCTAGAGCCATTGGTCTCTTCCCATTATTTAGACCAGCTACCCAACCTGATATCTCCTTCCTCTATTCATGATTCAACACATCCTCTGCACCATCCACAACCAAATCATTTTTGATGGGAATCTCCTAAATTTTCTCAACAATGGCCTGACCTTTGGCAATTGACCAAAAATTTGTCAAAGAAAATTTTTCCTTGATGATGGCATTCTTCTCTAATGCATCACACACTCCTTGGTGCCATTGACGAAAATTGCAACTCTTGTGAGGGCCTCCTTATTCCGTGCTTTCCATGCAAAATAAATCCATAGCAATGCAGGAAATGAAAGCTACCTTGAATTGAGGCATAGGTATTCCGCTGTCAGTGCAGGGATGAGGGGGAGCGAGAGTCAGATTGTCATTTTCAGTAATAATAAATATATCAAATTATTACTTATATATTTACAAAACTCTATTAAAGTTCTTCAAGAAGAGAGAAACAAGGAGATAAGGTTAATGAAGAGTTCTCATGCTCAACAGAGCTTTCATTTTATACCTGGTATGATACACATCTTGCAGTAATGCAACAAGTGTCTCAGTTAGCAGCAAGCACAAAAATGGGGTTTCAAGGAAGGATAGTTACAGAAGCGCAAAAAAGGGGTCTTCAAAAGTGCCAAAAAATTTGACTCTCTGCACACAGCCTTTTTTGTGTACTATGGATATACAAGCCACGGCAAGTGAAAGATAGAGGAAAGTGTATACAGGAATATAAGGCAAGAGTATTATATGTACTTGAGAAAGACATGGCTAAAACTAGAGACATAGTATGGATTTATGAAGAAGAATCAAGCAAGAGTAGAAGTTTCACACTTAGATAGATGCAACAGCTCTTGAATGTAGGCTATGTACACCCATTGCTAATAGAACTAGTAGGAAAAGGCAGCGCTAGAAGAAGAAGCAATTTTTGAGCAGGTTAGTATGTGGTATTTGATAACAAGAAAAGAAAAAGTAAGACTATAGAAAGGGAGGGGTACTTACTAAGTGCAGAGGTTTTCACAATTAGTGGATACTCACATGGCTGTCACCAGAGGGCTTACACACAAGGTCAAGGGTGTTCCTGAGTAAATGAAATTGGCAAAGGTAATTGAGGACTACTTCAAAGCACAGAGGAATATTTTGAGGAAGTGATTTGAAGATATGTCAAAGATTAATTACTTGCTTTGAGGTAAGCTTGAGTAAAATAATAATGTATGGTAGAGCAACACTAGAATTCAAAGAATCTCTCAAAGGGTTGTAACTTAATAATCAAAAGGGATTTAGAAGTTTTAGAAGTTTGAAAAGGAATTTATTATTAAGAAATGTAAGAAACAATAATAGTTTGATATAATTATAACTACTATCACAACAATATTATAATTTAATTCTAAGAAATGTCAAACTGAATCCCCCCAGTTATATTGACAACTCCACCTAGAATTGACCCCTTTATCAAACTGCCCTAAATTTATCACTGAAACCACGTGCAAACAGCCAACATATCCACCGCTACGTCAGTGCAACATAGGGGAAAGGTATTTCAAAAGCTGGCCCACTACGTTGGCTGGTTTTTTCTCACAGTAACCAGACATTCCTCCCCCCCAAAAAAGTGAGATCCGGGTTACCTGACCCAGTACATTTGATAATTGGATATGCAATATCTCTTGTTTGTGGCTTCCCTCCACTGTGGAAGTGTCAGATTACCCTTGCACTCTCCTTCTGTAAAGGCTAGTTTTAGATTTCTATCACTATTTCATTGCTTAGAGTGTGGCATTAGGCTAATAATTATTTTTCATCATGCCTTAAGTTGGAGTTATTGCTCTGTTACCTGTTTGAGGTGAAATCGGCCAAATCAAGCAAAAAATAGATAGGTGATATCAGAAAAAAAAATAGATATCAAGTTTTAGTAAAATTTTACAAATAAAATTTATTTCAAAAAAAATTTCATAGGCTTTACATTCAAACACAGGTTTGTGTGCTATTTGCTAAATAAGATGACTAGGAAGCTAAAATAATAATTAAAAAATGAAAAATAATATTCTAGGTTAGAAGAAAAGAGGTGTGAGCTAGATAAAAGAAAGTGCAACAGTCAGTTTTTAAGTAAATAAGATTGAGGAAAAATTTGAGGGTGAAAAAAATTAAAACTTACAGAATAAACCACAAGTGGGTAGCTAGATAAAAAAAAGAAAAGAAAGGAAAACAAGAAACACAAAAGTCAGTTTTGAGGAAAGCAACAGTGGGGCAAGAGGGCAAGAGGAGACTGGTTGGGGCACTGATTGCATGTCCCATGTTTGGATGTACTGGGCCAGGTAACCAGAATCTCACTTTTTTGGGGGAAGGGATGTCTGGTTACTGTGAGAAAAAACCAGCCGTCATAGCGAACCAGCTTTTGAAATACCTTTCTGCTTTGTCGCTCTGACGTAGCAGTGGATACATCAGCTGTTTGCACATGGCTTGAACCTCCAATATAACCCACAGATCCTTTAACCTTACTCCTATTCCTACTCACAGACCTTTAATTACCCTTAATCACACAATAACTTAACATTGAAACTATAATATTGATCTGAGAACTAATACACTGTGCATTTGCTTAAAGTTAAAAAGTATAAGCAGATGATTTACTAATTTCAATTTAAGGTTTAGATAGCACAGTTACTAGTGTGTTTGAATTGAGAAAAGGATAAAAGCAGTAACTAGGTAGATTTTGCTTTATGCGCTTCAAGTATAAATTTGTGTGTTTATATATGGATTAAAAGATTGAATTTTGCTTTGAGTGTCACATGGTGTGTGACAGATTCCTGGGTATAAAACACAAGCTCTGTTAAGTGTGAGAACTCTTCATTAACCTTATCTCTTCATTTCTTCCTTCTTGAAAATTTTACTTGAGTTTTGTAAGTATATTTTAATTTAATATCTATACTATGACCAATAATAACAACCCCACCACTAATGCTCCTCATCCCCTAGCTGACTGCAAGTTTCTCACACACCAATACAAGATAGAGTGCACATCCTGCATTGCTATGGATCTCTTTTGTGTAATGAGAACTGTGTCCCAAGGCCCTCGCAAGAAGCCCAAGTTTTGACAATGGCATTTTAGACAATCCTATAGTACTAGCTATAGGCCTTGACCAACAGAGTTGGAGAAAAACCAGAGAGAAAATCTCCTGTCCCTTTGAGAAATACCAGGTGAGATTTATTTGTGAAAGAAAATTAGAGACTATTACGATACCCCTTCCAACACACTTCTTGACTGCTTAACAAGTCAAGAAAGTAGCCTAGATAGACCACAGACCAAAGAAAACCTGAAATGCAGAAAGATCCACACCAGAAAACCAAAACACTGTGCACTTGTTGCACAGAAAACAGCAATAATACTTGATGCAAGTTGCAAATCTACACCAGAGAAAATAGTTGCCAAAGTTAGGTTAAAAGAAAAACTAACCTTGAAAAAAACCCAGCCAATTGTGGCCAAAAAACAGTGATCTAATTACCAGATGATTGTATGATAATTGAAGTTTCCCAAAACTGTCTTATTCAGTATGTACACACAAACCCCCCATCTAAAAATCTATGCTAAAGCAACTAATTTGGCGCTTCTGCCAGCCGAATTTCATAAAAAACCCTCTAGGAGAGCTCCCCAGCTTGCTATGACTAAGGCTGGTGGGCCCCCTGAAGCCTGAAAACCACTAAAACAACTAAAAACCCAGAAAACAACAGAAAACAGCTTAAACCTTAAAATATGCTAAATAATCATCAGGCCATTAAACATAGATAAAAACCAGGGCTATATAAAGGTATCAAGCACTTAACTCTAAGACTTAAGATTAGCCCAAAAATGTGAAAAACAAAATTAAACAATTATAGTAAAAAATGAAAAGTTACCAAAAGAGCCCTTAAAACCCAAAAATACTAACATACCCTTAAAGCACAAAACATAAAAAAAACCAGGCCTATCCAATGATCATAGACTCATCCTCATAGCTTCAATATTCAGCCTGTGAATCCATAAAAACACCATAAACAGAAGTTAATGACATTTAAGACATCACCAAGAAGTACCGAACTACACAAAAAAGGCCCCAGCCAATTTTGGATGACCACATCCTCCCTCCAATTAAGAATTTCCACATTCTTCCTTCTTCAACAACCACCACTCTCAAACACTTTTCAAAATTAACCCCTGAGATCAGTCCCTCTCAATACTGTATTGACCATAACCTTATCTGTACCATAACACCACCAGCTCATCCATACAGAACCACTTGTGACTCCTTCTGTTCCAGAAAGAAATATTTCTACAGACCTGGTCCCTCTTCCTCTTCATCAACTTCATCTACATTTCAACCTGGTCCATCTTCCAAAAGAACCATAAGATCTAGGCCTTCCATCCTGATACCCAGATTAATCAACAAAATACACCCTTCTAGAAAGAGTTCCAACACCAATATAAACACTAGATCCACCATAAATGGTCCTTCTGATGGCAAAACAAATTTTTCTCCATACTTAATCTAAAACTAATGACTTTTCAGTTAATCCCCATCCAAACAGTGATGATGAAAATGTGGTAAACATTGAAACACCAACACCTAATCATTTTCCCACCATCAAGGCCAAGTTTCAACAACACTCTTCCCAACAAAAACATCTCCTACTAAACTACTTCCAATCCACTCCTGCTAAAGATCCACAGGACATTGAGAAAAGAAGACACCTCATCAACCAGTTCAAAACTAATGCTGAAAAATTTGTTTCATCTCTTGATTCTCTTCTGTAATTTGATTCTTGACTGAAATTCTTGACTTAGAAATAAAAAATTTGAAAATACCTCAGTTAAAAGTTTTGAGGAACTAAAAACCCTCATTTTATAGTCTTGGAGGACTAAAAACCTAAATCAAAAAGACAGAACAAGAGAATAAAACTATTAAAGACTCAAAGAAACAAACTAAAAATCTGGGGTAACTGTTCTACAGAGCAGCCAGCTCATCATTTACCCCCACACTTGCCTTAACTAAATTCAGAGACTCCCCCTTTGGGTGCCCTCTGCCCAATTATCATACAAAAATATTAGTTTATAGTCCTGAAGGACTCACCTATCATCAATCCTCAGTTTATAGTCTTTGGGGACTCACATTCCTCAGTTTAAAATCT
This sequence comes from Hemileia vastatrix, assembly GCA_030280995.1. Taxonomy (NCBI): domain Eukaryota; kingdom Fungi; phylum Basidiomycota; class Pucciniomycetes; order Pucciniales; family Zaghouaniaceae; genus Hemileia; species Hemileia vastatrix. Next base: position 2,028,843 of record JASXTE010000010.1, on the reverse strand, counting down.
TGGTAGACTACATAATTTTGCATAAGAATTCTACACCTTTTCTCATGTATACACACCCACATTCAACCTATTGAAATTTGACATCCCTTCATCTTCTACCCATCATTGATAAAAATTTTTTCTTTTCATCTCTTTCTTTTTTATTCTTGCTCAACCACAGATAATGGTAAACCTTGGATCCCCTGAATTTGACCCATGAACTTTTCCTTGCTTCACTGCTCCCAAGGAATATGCTTGTAAAAAGTGAATCCACATGTGCAGACCCCGCAATTTCACTACACCAACTCCAGAAGCCAAACTATAAAGCAGGGCTTTTGACTCTTGTAACACCAAAAAGAAAAAATGTGATAGAGATGCCCAATATTGCATACCTCCAGCTTTATTTTCCCACAAATACACTTATAGATCCTTTACTAGATCATAAGACACCACACAATATGGGGGGCGGACTTGCTAGCGAGTCCGCAACCTTGGACCCAAACTCACCACAGGTTGAACACACATTGAGCTATTGATAAAGGAACCATACAATCAGGGATGAACACCACTCAGTAGAACAGTTTTAGGTGGGTGTTCAAGTAGAGTTCAGTATGGGTTCAGTATGAGTTCAGTCTGAGTTCCATCTGAGTTCCATCTGAGTTCAGGTTGAGGACTTGCTAGCAAGTCCACCCCCTATATTGCGTAGTGAGAGCTATGTCTAGCCTACTCATCTATATCTTCAGCTCCTTCCAAAAACTCCAGGAAAATAGTCCCCAGAACACTCTCCAAAAGCCAGCTTTATCTTCTTAAGTATCTGTCTTTATCTCTGCAACTTCAGAACCAAATGCTTCAAAATCAGCTCCTAGGCTTCTAGACCACATCCAGGTGGCCCCCCTGCCTCACTGGGAAGCAACAATAAGGCTCAAAAACTCCAAATTCAACCAGAAAAAAGCCAAAATCATCCTACAAACGGCAAAAATTTTATGAAAAAACCTCCTAGTTCTCCCAGAGAAATTCAAAAAACAATTTCAAGGTCCAATAATGCCAAACATTTCCAAATTTCTAGAAGACCTGCTAGAGCTCCCCAAGGAAGAATCAGAACTCCCAAAATTTTTCCAAACCCAAAATTACTTTCTCCATCCAGAAGAAGAAACTAAACCTCTCCTCTGCCTTCCAAATATTCTTCTCAAAGTTTATTTTCTTCAAGAAATTCATCCAGAAGACAACAGTCAGTCCCTAGATTACCTACACCTGTCCCATCATACAAAAACTTTGCTTTTCCAGAAACAGCAACCAATCTAACTGAGCAGGATTTAAATAACAACAAAAACATCAAAAAAAACTCTCCTTCTCCATCCAGGCCCCAGGAACACTTCCATTCAAGATCACCTTCTCAGCACCAAATGGAAGAAGATCAAGACAACCTATATTTATCTCTGGCTGATCCTCCAGACACACACCTTTCCATTCTTTTAAAAGTAAAAATCCTTATTGCTTACAATTTTGAAAAACTTCCCTTCTGTAAGTACAATAATATTTCATCCAATTTAATCAATAAAAAAAAACTTCTGAGAAAAATTCTTCTTGTTTAGATGGCACCCCTCCTCTTGAAACTACTATTGGAGTTGGGCAACCTCTTGAAAATTCTTTAACCCTGGATTATAAGGATTAAAAGAAAAGCCTAAGCCTCATGTGTTCAAACATGCTCAAGTCTTTTTCTCTTTATGGACCATTGAATGAGTTTGAAAAGAACCTGAGAAAGAAACTTCTGGATGACCACTGGAAGATGTCAAGAATCATCAATCACACCTTCCAACATTCTATTCCTACCTCTTCTGTTTCCTTTTGTAAAATACCTTCCAAACCTGTTCCAGACCATTACAACCCATACCATCTTTCTAGAATAATGCACTTTAAAGAACACAGTGCATCCACCAACCCTAACAAAAAACAAAAGTGTCAACAAAATCTAACCCAAACTCCAGAAGCTTTTTCTTCCAGAAATTAAATTATTAAAAACAGAAAATACATTAAATTAATTAATAAAGAAAGAAAAAAGTTAAGAATTAGAAATTCAAATTTTAATTTTTTAATTTTTAATTTACTTTTTTTTACTTTACTAATTACCACCTATAGCTACTAAGATACTAAAAACAATTTGAAAAGAATTAAAACCATAATGCCCAAAAAATATGAGAGCTGAAAAAAAAGGAGTAATAATTAAATAAAATAAAAACTAAATACAAATGGTATCCCCTAGCCAATTTATGAGCTGATTTCCTGATACCTTACACAAATCCAAGTGCACCTTGATGTGGATACACCTTTAAATAATCTTTGAATAATTTTGAATTGAAATAAAATATAAATAATACTGAAAACAAAAAATAAAAAATAAATATAAGAAACTGATATATATAATAGGGGGTATCAATGTTGACCAATCCGCAATTAAATTAATTGCGGAAAATAATCTGCATACCCCAATTATCTTCCACAATTATTTTTGCTAATAATTGGGTTATTAGACACTTTACGTGTCAATGTTCACCTCTTATCTGACATTTTTTTACTTAATTTTTCATAACCACATCTTGGACAGCTTTATGTCATAACCACACCTTGACCTACATTCTACCATAACCACATCTTGGACTACTCTCTGGATATTCCTTCTACCTTGCTGCACACTCCCATTCTCATCCCATCCTGTTCATTCTATCCGCTCAGAACCCCGCACCATCTCATCTGCTTGTTTCTGCTCCTTTTCCTATTCATTTATATTTTAACATGCCTAGTCATCCTAGATCTTCTCAAAGGCAGCCATCACCCAGTTGTTCTTCAAATTCCACTACTCCCTCTTTCCGCTGCTCAGCCGAGAAATCTAAGACTGTTCAATTAAAAAAAATGATCATCTCATTCTTATCAACTGGCTGAAAACCAAATATAACTATGATTCTTGTTTTGGTACTGAGTATGTAACTAAAGTAGGATGGCCCCCAGCATCAAAATTTAATGGCTATATTCAAATGGCAAATGAATTACGGAATATGACCAAGGGAAGGATTGATCTTTTGCCTAAACAGATGTCTGAATGCTTCAAGCATTACCAAGCCAAATACAAGAAGGCAAAGGCTCCTTCATCTTCCACTGGTTTTGGGGTTACCAACATCAATATAACTAAGGGTATCAAATCCATAGATGATAAACTTGAATCTATATGTCCTTACTTTAAAGAGATGGATGCAATTTTTTGAGAGAGAGCCAATTTTTATCCTGTAAAGATGTTGGATGGTGAAGATCCTATCTCCACACATGATGTTGAAGCAAATCTTTTCCCATCCTCTTACTCCACTCAAGCCTCCCCTCATTTGAATGAGACAAATCTAGATAGCTTTTCTGTAGATCCTATTGGTTATTTAACCCAACCAAATCTAACTCAGGTCTGTTTCTTTTTTCTTTTATCTTATCAATTCTATTTTTTATTTACTTATCTTTTTCTTATTTCTTAAAAGGCTGACAAACAAACCCAGGATCCTCAATCAACTGAGTCTGAAGGTAGTGACAATGATGAGGAGGAAAATATGACCTTGAAAAAGAAGCATAGGGCTTCATGTAGTCTAAATTTCCACTCCCAAAGAAGACAAAAAAGTGATACTTCATCACAAACCCCTTTTTTGTCTATGGAACAATTTTTAGAGAAACTTGATGCTGGTAAGTGATACCATACCTCTTATTACTTTACTCTGCTTTTCTTCTACTTTATGTTAATTTTTATTATCACTCTAGAACAAGTGAAAATTGCTAAAGAGACTCTAATCTTTGAAAAGAAGAAATATGAGCTCTCTTTAAGGAGGGATGATAGGCTACAAGATTTTGAAGAGAGGAAGTATGAGCTCTCTTTACGGAAGGATGATTGGGCCCAAGATTTGGAGAAGAGGAAGTACAAGCTCTCTTTATGGAAGGATGATCGGGCCCAAGATTTGGAGGAGAGGAAGTACAAGCTCTCTTTACGGAAGGATGATCGGGCCCAAGATTTGGAGGAGAAAAAGTTTGAGTTAACTCTAAGTATTGAAAAATCAAAAAAAGAGGAGAAAACACTTGAATATCAAAACCTATTAGAGCAGATAAAATATAAGTTTGATCATGAAGAAAATTCCAAAAAGAAAGATTTCTAGATAGAATGTGTTAAAGCTAATAAATCTGTTGAGGAAATTGAACATTTAAAGAAATTGTTGGATAACTAGTTTGTTTTATTTCTCTCACACTTCAACTGTTCATATTTATTTGTACATAAAATTTACAATAATTTCCTGTATATCATTACTCTATCAATAATTACTTGAATTTTTGTATTTTAATGTTAAATATTCTTTTTTTAAATAAAAGTTTCATTTCTCCTTTGAAAATTTGACAATCCCCCACCCCTGGATTTTTTTGAAGTAAGGGGCACCAGGTCAAAAGTTAGATGACTTGCAGTCAAGTGGTTTTTCAGGTATCTTAAAGTAACCTTTGAAAAACTTTTTGTGCTTAAATTACTTACATTCCTGAAAAAAACTGTGAGTGTCACTGAACTGAAGAAAATAGAGAAATTATATCTCACTGCCTATTTTTGAAGCTTTACTCTGATTTTATCTTGAGTGATTTTTAAAAATTGTGCCTCATTTCTAAATTAGATTACTTTTTCAGGAAAGACATTGATCATACTAAATACCTTTACAGCTTTTATTCCAGGCCCATGAAATAAATTTTCTTAATTTTCTTTCTGAAGGTTGTCATCACAGATTTTCCCAGGACAAAAATTAATGAAAGCATTTTGAAAGTTCTCATACCCTGTTTTTGTTAAGAAACTTTTGGTTGAATTTAATCATTTAAAATTTTCCTAGATGAACTAATGTGATATTAATAATTTTATCATATTTTAAAATCGAATTCTTGCAGAAAATTTGAAATTTTTCAAATGAATTGGTCACTTTTTAATTGTAGATAATTTATAGTCTCAATCTAAAGATAGAATTATACTTTCAAGTTTCTAAAAACAAAGGTAAAAAAAGAATGCACTAGTTCTTATTACACTAAAACCTGTAATTTATAAAATTGAATAATAGCAGAGCTAAAGCTCATCAAAGGAAATGAAAGGTATAAGATAAGGAGAGACTTGTGTATAGAGAACAGATGAATCGGGAATAAGTCATGTGACTAGACAAAAATGGTGGTAGGAGTTCAAGTTTGTCCCTCTACAATATCTTGGTGAGTAGTGAATCTTGATTTAGCTGTCCTACTTAAAGCTCTTGTAAATTAATCTTTATTCTTCAGTAATTAATAAATATCAATTCTTTTTACTTACATTGTAGAGAAAACATCAGTCATTGTTGTGGAATGAAACATGTTTTTATTACTAAACAAATACTAACTGGTAGATAAGACATCATTTGTCATCCTGGAATGAACCAAGGAAAAGACAGATTTTAAGTTGCCAGGCTAATCTACATTGCAACCAAGTACTTAATCTATTTAATACAATAACTAACCATCCTTGGAATGGGTACTCTTTAGTTCCCATTTTCACGTGTAGCAACATAATTAAAATGTGTCCCGAATCTTGTCTGAAGAACATGGGCAATTCATGTTGTATGTTTAACTATAATATCAAGTTCTTTACTATGAGCCACCCCTCATGTGTTTTGGCCCAGTCACCTGTTAAATTTAGTATAGTATACATCTATCACTTTTAGCCTCTCATATCTCGGCCAATATTTGTTGTAATACTCCAAACTGCAACACACAGAAATCCTCTCCTATCCTTTTGCCCATCTAAAATTGTCTCACATTCATTTTTACAATTCATAAACACCTAGGTCAGTTCATAGACTATGACTGTTCATCTCAGCAAGACAACTAAGGTACCTCCTTACAGATTTAAATGAAGCTTTTATTTGTGCTCCATATACTATTCTTTTTACAGGTTGATTTTCTCCAATAGGGATATCTTCATGTCTACACCTTGGGAAATTGTGCAGAAAAACAATCCCCAAAGATATGGAACTCCAATTTTTTACCGAGTGCATCTTACATCTCCAGATGCCAAAAGATAAACAGGAAAATTGGTCAATCTTTTATATTTTTGATTATTCCAAAATGGGTTTCTGGTAATTGCGGTGTAAAATTTTTCAAAGATGATGCTTGTAAAATGAAGGGAAAAATTTTTGTTTCCAATGAATATGATATGTGTAAAAACAGCACAATAACTTGTAATATCGGGTCTTTCTTAGTTCAATGTAGTGACATCCTATCAACTTGAAAGTGGTAGTTCAAGTGTTCCAAGTTAATTGTAAGGGGAATTGGCAAAAAGCATAAGATGAGGACAAATTTTGCATCATCTATATGCAAAGACTCAATTTTCTTTTGAAAGGTGGAAATGCTCTTCCCCATTAAAAGATGACATGGTGCATATTCTTGTATGTACTATTGTGTTTCAAAAAAACATTTGAATGCTACCTTTTCTCTGAATATCTGAGTAATCCTGTATTGGCAAAAATACAGCATCATGCTGTATTTTTTTTTTCTGTAAAAAAAATGAAGTAAGTCAAAATATATTTCAAAGCATTAGGAAATATTAATCCTTTGATTGAAAAATTATATAAAGATACATAAATAATTTTTGTTATCAAGTGAAAGTAATGAGCTGAACTGGGTGACATATTTTCCAGTGCAGCTGCTAAATTTATGTTACTAGATGTGCACTGCATCATGAGAAATTTTTCCATGTGTAATTCTGTTGCAGATGCAAAGTATCTACTCCTGCTCCCTACATTTTTTTTCTAATCACTTAAATTATCAGATTCCATCTTTTTTCCTCATCATTGAAATTGATAGATCCTATTATTAAATTGTGATCATTCAGCAGTTGAGTTTATGTGGGTACATATTCATATCATAAGGAATCATGTTGTCTCATTTTCCCTTTTGAATAGGCATTACATTTCCTGTTTTCATAATAGGGTGAGCAACAAAATTTGTCAATGATATTTCAATTAGTAGAGTAATTTGGGTGAGTGTAAAATTTTTCAAACATGAGGCTTTATGTTTCCTCATGTTGTGATACACTATCAGAATAATTTGGTTTCCAATAAAATTAGGATCAATGGGTGTAACTTTTATTCAGATAAAATGAATGTTATTTCCCATTTTCTCGAGCTTTCTTCATTTACATTTAATAACTTTTGTCTTTTTTGTGAGATGTGGTAAATTCAAGTTAAACTTTTGTGAAAAATTTCAAGTGATTTATTCAAAAACATCAGTTTATGTAAAACTTCAGAGTATATGATAAAAATATGCTAAGTAAGAGTGAAAAATTTGAATTAACTAAGTGGCACTTGAAAATTATTGTGTAAGGCCCAGTGTTTGTCTGCAGGGGGGCTGGGTGGGGCGCCCCAGGGAACAACTCTACATCTCTTCTAGTTGATGAATTGGTTTGTAAATATGTAAATTTGAATATTTATTTGAACTGTGTTATTTTTACTGTAACACAAAGACATTGAATTTAATTGTGGTTTTAATTTTTAAAATGCACTTGAGAAAAATATAGGGGAAAAGTTAAATTTAATATTGTGTATTATAAATACATTAATTTATTAGATATACATGAGCTAGTAAATTTACCAACACTTTTTTGACTAAAAGCTGTTGAACCTGTGCTATGGACTTTCAAAAACCATCAATTGAAATTAAAAGGCATGTTAAATACCATATTTTTTATATACTTTGGTTGGGATCCATTTTTATTTTAACTTAACTTTGTGCAGGATTTTAAAATATGTATTAAAAGTAAGGGCATAATTCAGGCCCTCAGTGCCCTTTCTATTTGTGACTATACAGGTTATCAGTAGCATGGAACTATAATTGGATGTATTTCTTGTGATCTAGAAGATTTTATTTGTTATAAAAATTTTTAGGAAACATTAACTTCTTCACAGAAAGCCTCATGTACTTCATACCCCCAAGTACCCCATCCAGACACTTCTTAACCTATCTTTGGCCTAGTTTTAGACAGCTTCTCAGGACTTCCCAGGAATTTTTTCTTAAATTGGTTGAGATTATTCAGGATCACCCTGTGTTTCACAAAAATTCTCAAAAAAAAATATATGATCCTTCTATTCAATTAGCTACCACATTATTTCACTTGGGCTTTAATGGTAATAGAGCTTCCTTGTAATGTTTGGAAAATGTCTTAAATTTAATGTATGGTTCAATAAATAGCTATACCAAATAAAGCATCACTTCTATTCTTTCCTTATGTTCCTAATTGCTTTCTTGGAAAGCAAAAAAAGAGCCACTTGAATAATCTCAGTTTATTTGAGTAAAGGGTTTCATGGGATGTATTGGTTTTGTTGATGTTACAACTATTCCACTGATTCAGGGCCCTGCTCAAGGTGGAGAAAATCACTTTGAAAAATTTAGATGTAGCATTGTTTTTCTGATTTAAATATTTCCATTTCCTTTATTCACCATAAATGATTTATGTACAAAAATTTTTCATTAATTGGTCATGTTTTGTTTAACAAAATGTAATTAGGTACCATAAAAATGGGGTATATTTTTGAATTCATGTTTGTAATATAAATTGAATCTATGTAAGCATGTAAATTTCTATACATCTGATTTAAAACTTTTATTCCCATCAAATTTATAAGTCTAAATTACAAATATTTGCTTTTTTTCTAAGTTATTTTCTTAAATTCTCAATTCAAAAAAATGGCAATACCTCCCTCAGCAGTTTATCCTAGTAGGGGGTCCAGATTTCCAAATTTCAATTAAAATGCATAAATAAATAATAAAAAAATAATTCAGAGCAAGAAACAAAGATAAAGTAATAGACTTCAAGAAAATAAATGTGAATCACAAATAAATTCAAGAAAACATATCACAAATTAATGTAGATATGATACCACAGCAGCACAGCTCAATGGTCTAAAACCTCAATTAAGTGCAGTGGATAAATAACTTGTATATTATATATTATGACTTTGAAAGAGAAAACTGAAAACATTTCTTTTTCCCCCTACTTTACATGTAAAATTTATAAAAATAGAATACTCACTTATTTTAACATAATCCCACAATTATAAAAAAAATACAAGCCAAAAAGATGATAAAAGTGTACCAAAATATATCTGAAAATTCCCCAAGAGTGAAAATGAAATAAGTGAACTTGAGATTTTCTTCAAAATTTTAAAATGAGTAAAACTAATATGCAAATTATCATGATATAAGCATCTCAGAAGCTTTATTTTTTAAGCATGTAATCTCATAGAAAAAAAAGTAAAATAGTGTAAAAAAAGCTTAACTTTAAAAGCAAATATCTCAGCAACCACCAACCCCAACTCAAAACTGTTTTGGGGTAAATGAAAGGTATGCTTCAAGAGAATCTTCAGTTAAAATGAAATAATATTTGAATAAAAATAACCCTAATTCAAACCTTTTTCAAAATTGTATAAATATTTGAGAAGTGATAGTGAAAATGATAACAAGGGGAGCTAAATAAGTTTACCATAATTCAGGTAAAGTTCCTACATATATTTAAATTTTCATTCTTTATAAAAAGAAAGAGATATCATATAGGCATAAAAATGAAAAAGGAGTTGAAACTTACTTTGATGGAAAGATAGGAAAAAATAGATTGAGAAAGAGCAAAGTTGAAGTTTAGGGAAAATTGAATATGGAGCAAATTAAATGTATAAAGAATGTGCTATGAAGCATCACATGTGACAGGGATGAACTGGGTAATGAAGGGGTTTTCTGGCCAACATTTGGTTGTGAAAAAAAAACCTGGAAAAAAGTGCTGATTTGAGGTCATAACTGACACCCATTTTTGAAATAAGTGACTTTTTTAAAACTTTTTGTGCCAATTTAGTTATAAATCTGCACTTAAGTTAGGTGTAGATCTTCCAGAACTATACCCCCTAATAAGTCACTTATTTTAAAAATGAGTATTGAACTTGATCTCAAGTCAGCACTTTTTTTTGCTCACAACCACATTTTTAACTTGTAAAATTACTCCCCCACTCATGTCATCAATTTTTGCATAACACATTAACCAACCCCTTTTCCCTCCCTCCTCATCTATCCTAGTAGACATGTCCGTTGCTACTAATATAGTTTGCTCATAATTTTTGAAAGAATTTCTATAACACTATGGAGACATACTTCCAACATTTATAAACACTATGAAATTGAGAGAAAGATGGATTTTTTGAAGAATTGAGAGTAAGGAAGGCATGAATTTTATATGATATAAAAATGTAAATGTTGTATTATGTTTTGAGTTATAAGTTGTTATGCTGTGGAGTGCTGCAAATGAATGGGATGATATGTAAATTTTTTTGAAATCCACCATTATTTTGAAACCAGCACTTTTGGTTGAGTAAGTGCATATTTGAGTGAAATAAGTGACTTATTTGAGTTTTAAAATACACCAGTGTTGAGTCTGGTGTGTTTCAGAAATATGCACTTGAATAAGATGAGATTTCAACAAGATTAAGTGCTGGTTTTTAAGTAAAAATTTTTCAACTTTGATAAGCTCTTATAATATTTTGTGTTTTTTAAACTAGCACCTATTTTCCAGATTTTTTTCTGGGGCCCTAACTGGCCCCAACCAATAGGGGGTGTCAGTTCTGGCAAATCCGCACTTAACTTAAGTGCGGATTTCAAACCAAATCAGCACTTAAATTTTGCAAAAAAGTCACTTATTTCAAAAAAGGGTGTCAGTTATGACCTCAAATCAGCACTTTTTTCCCGTTTTTTTTCACAACCACATTTTGGCCACAAAACATCCCTTCCTTTCTTACCCCATCCCTGTCACATGTGACACACTGACCTTCCTTGCTACCTACCCATCAATCCTCGGCACACACCCCTTCCTGACATTTTCAATATTTTGACCAGGCATGTTTACATTCTTTTTTACTTATTTCTTCTACTTCTTAATCTTTTTTCTATGGGTGTCAGCTCTGACCTCAAATCAGCACTTTTTTCGTGATTTTTTTTTCAAAACCACATGTTGGCCACATCATCCCTTTCTATCCCATACCATTTTGTACTCTCCAAATGTCCTCTTTGTGTACTTCATTCACTTGGGTTGGTATTTTGGTTTGTTGCATATTCATTTTTTTTGGAATTTACGGTGAATTTTTTTTTTTGGATGGCTCATTGGTTTTCTTTCACCAGCTCAACATGAAATCACATATTTTGTGAAATCGCATATTTTGTCAGTGATTTTTTTTCATTCATCCCTCATATCCTTTTCCTATTCTCCTCCAACATCCCTCAAACAATTTGGTTTCATTCATTTTGTCATCTCATCTCTCCAGGTAAGTCACTTTATTCTTTTTTTTTTGATTTTTTGATTACTAATTATAATTTTTTTTGTTTTTTTCTGTTTATTTTATTTTTTTTATCTAAATTTTTTTTGTAAGTGGTTATTTTGGATTTCAATGGTATAATTAACCTTTTTTTTCTCTCCCTCTTTACTTTCTTTTTTAGCTCCATCACCCTACTCTTCATCCCTCCTTGGCATGGTCGTTATCCCCCCTTTCCCTTATTTCACTTTTTTTTGGCTCCATTTCATTGAAACACATACATTGCACATTCTTTATGCATTTCACTTACTCCATATTCAATTTCCCCACAATTCCAACATCAATCTTTCTCACTCTATTTTTCCTACTTTTCAATCAAGGTAAGTTTCATCTCCTTTTTTTCATGCCTATATGATATCTCATTCCTTTTATGAAAAGTTCATACTTAAATATATGTATGACTCTTATCTGGATAACAGTGAACTTATAAAACTCCTTTTGATCTCATCTTCATTACCACTTTTCAAGTTTTTGTAAAATTTTGAGAATCAGACTCGTAATTAGGGTTAGGTTTATTCAAATCTAACATTCTTTTTACTGAATATTCTCCTGAAGGCTACCTTTCATTTCCCACAAACAGATTTGAATTTGATTCAGTGGTTGCTGAGATATTGACCGTTAAAGTTGAGCCTTTTTTTTCCCAATTTAAATTTTTATTTCATTCTTTTATGTAACAAATTAGGGTTAGGTCTATTTAAATCACATTTCCTTTAACTGAAGTTTCTACTAAAGCATATCTTTCATTTCCCTCAAACAGGTTTGAATTAGGTTCAGTGGTTGCTGAGAGTTTGACCTTTGAAGTTGAGCCTTTTTTCCGAATTTCACTTGTCTTATTTCACATTTTTATATTGCATATTTAGAGGATAAGGGTTCTGAAACTCTTATATGATTATTATCTAGGAATATATTTGTTGCTCAAGAATATCACTAAAGCTCAAAAAGATGAAGATTTTTGCTTATGGGACACTCTACCTTCCTTTAACTCTTTTCTTGCTCTTCGACTCAAAAAGCACTGTAATAAAGCATTTGAAAAAAATCATGAGCTTGCAACCAAAGTTGGAATACCAAATTGGTGTGACTCCGAATGGGAAGATATCAGCCATGAATATATTTTATTTTCTAATGTTATTATCACTCATTCTGGATTTCACAATAAAATTCACACCAATTTTCTTACTTTTGGTATATTCTCATATATCAAACCAATTACTGGCCAACCAATACCATCTCCAGCTAAAATCAAATGACATGGTTTATATTTTCCAGACCACCAATGCATCATTGATTTTGGTTTGGGAAATGGTATCATCGAAACTATTTGGAATTCTTCTAAGGATAATCATCAAACGACCAAAGCTCCTCCTGGTTTGGGATCCTGTCAAGATTTAACACATTTTGGTTGCTCATTTCAAATCAGTCATAAGTTGATTCAAAGAATCAATAAGGTAATGAAAGAAGGTAAAGTTAATCAATTTAAAAAAACTTTATTTAGATCCAAAAAGTATGGGGATTAGAGTTGTCATCGAAAATTTTTTATTTTTTCGTAAATTTTTAATAAATATTTTTTATGTATCGATTTCCTCAACTAAAGTAATGGGCCCATGAACTTGTGTTGTATAAATAGTAATAATGATAACATTTATTTGTTTCATAGGGTTCCTCTAGCCTATACCTGTGGAAAGTCCCAAACTTTTGTTTCTAGACTTGGTCTGCATTTTGGCTTGAGGGATTGTCATTACTTTAAACTAGGGAAAGTGATATATATTAGATATTTATTTAATAATTTATGTAATTATATTAAATTTAGATGACTTCCACCCCTTACTTCAATAAAATTCAGGGGGGGTATTGCCAAATTTTCAAATCTGACATGTGAAATTGATGACTTTGAAAAATTTTGGTGATATCCACCCCTTGCTTCAATAAAATGCAGGGGAGAGTATTGCCAATTTTTTAAAACAGATATAGAATTTTTTTGACTTGTAAATATTTTGGTGAAAATTTTTGACAAGAATGTGAAAGTAATTGTTTCCACCTTGAGCAGGTTTCTGGCTCAAAGGAATAGCAGTACCATCAACAAAACCAATACATCCTGGGAAGCCCTCTGCTTGCATAACCTGAGATGATTAAAGTCGCTCTTCTTTTGTTGGCCAGGTGAGAAGTTGAGATTACAAGGAGTTGATGGCAGTGATACATTGTTTGGTATAAGTGTTAACTGAACCATACCCTAAATCAAAGACATTTTCTAAACGTTTCAAAGCGGCTCCATTACCATTTGAACCCAAATGACATAGTGTGATGGCCAATTGAATTGAAGGATGTTGTTGTTCTTTTGAGAATTATTGTGAAATATGGGATGATCCTGAATAAGCTCAAGCAATTTAAGGAAACATTCCTGAGAAGTCCTGAACAGCTGTCTAAAACTGGGTGTAGATAGGTTAAGAAGTGTTTGGATGGTGTACTTGGGGGTATGAAGTACTTGAGGCTTTCTGGGAAGAAGGTAACGTTTCGTAGCCATTTTTGATAAAAAGACAAAATCTTCTTCTAGATCAGAATCAGAATCACAATCAGAGTCCAAGAGCAGTTCAAGAGCCATGAAAGTCATTGCTTTATGTAATTTATCATGATTTGAAAGTGAGGAAGGCATAACTCTTATATGATATGATATGAAGATGTAAGTGATGTACAATGTTTTGAGTTATGAAGTGTTATGCTGCGGAGTGCTGCGTATGAATGGGATGATGCTGACAAATCAGTGAAATGAGACTTGATGGTGAAATCAGCACTTTTGGTTGAGAAAGTGCAGATTTGAGTGAAATAAGTGACTTATTTCATTTTGAAATCCACCAGTATTGGGGCTAGTGTGTTTTGGAAATCCGCACTTATTTAAGTGCGGATTTACCAGAACTGACACCCCCTAATATGGGGCTTTGTGTCAGCTGGGAAAATTCCAACTGTGTACAGCATCCCCTACAATAAATTTTGATTTCATCCACCACATGAAATTTGGGAGTGAACTGCTAGCACCCCCCCCTTTGAAATAGTTTGGAATATGTTAGGACACTGTTAAAGAGTAAGATGAAAAAATAAAAAATTTTAATAGTCATAGATTGAACAAAAACAAAATTTACCCTAACTTAAAGTCAGTTTGAGAGGAGTATCAACATTACTTTGGTAATAATTTTAATCTAATTTGAGCAAAGGTTAAGCACTAAATTTATTTTACCATATTATTTAAGTCTCTAAGTTACATATCTAATTTAATCATGGATAGTCTTCATTATTAAAGTGACCTCCTTAACAACAGCCACTTTAAATATGACACCTCAATGCACCTACAGGTGCTTCTAACCTAAAAATAACTTAAATTTAGTAAGAATTTGCATATCAAGAGCTCATGTGATGTATCTATAAATGGCAATTTTTCAGAAGAGCAAAACTAATTGGAAAAGGGAATAATTTTTAAATGAATACCAGTCAGGCTGTAAATTTGTGCAACATATTTTGAATAAATTGTACAAAGTTTCTCTCTCAGAAATGTAACATCATTCAGGTACACACTTATGTACCTTGTGTGACATAAGATTCTTTAGCAGCTTTGGTACTTTAATATTGGCTACCATAAAATTGAAAATGTCACAGACTCAGTCAAAAATTTTAGCTTGAAGGAATGTATGTTTCTTAGAGAAAAGCTTTAATAATGCTTAAAAGATACAATGTTACACATATAATAGGGGGTATCAAAGTTTGAAATTAAAAATTATTAAAAATTTATTTCAAAACACAAAAATGAAGCCACAAACTTGAAATTAATGCTCAGTAAAAAAGTGTTTTTGGGGTACAATATGCCATATATTAAAAAATATACATTGTTGAATTGGTGGAAAAAATAGGTATTTTAAAATGGAAGATTTCTAACTTTGATACCCCCTAATATGTAGATGATATGCATTATAAAAGTGTCCTTCAATTGAAAATTTTTGAAAAAGTCTGGAAAACTTCACTTTTATAGTTAGTCAATTCTCAACTACCAAATCTATTAAAAGACCTCATTTTATATACAGTACCTATAGTGTTCACCTGATGGATGGTCATTAATTGAGACAAAATGAATTGAAATTCATAAAATATGCACTGTTTACATATAATATCTAGATGATATGCCTTACATAAGTGTCTTTCTCTGAATCTAACTGTTCTTCAAGTTAAAACTTTTTAAAAAGTCTAGGGTATCATCAATTTTATAGCTAACCAAAAATCATATATCATGGAAATTAGAGAAGCTCATGTTTCTTTTATACAGTACCTAAAGCTTCCACCTGAACAACAGTCCATTTCTGAGAAGGACACTTTTATAATACATAAAAGATACACAGGTGTTCATATAATACCTACATGATATGCATTATAAAAGTGTCCATCTCAGCAAAGAACCATCATTCAGGTGGAAACTTTGTGTGTCTTATAACTAGATGGAATGAGATTCTCTAATGGCCATAGTTTTTTTTTGGTTAAACATAAAAATAAGGTTAAACCAGAATTTTTAAAAAGTGTCCACTTGAAGGATGATATGTCATTGAGAAGGAAACTTATGTAATGCACATCATCTAAGTATTATATATCATCAGTTTATTTTTTATAAATTATAAAATTTTCTTTCTAAGCAACAGACTGAAATTCAGTTGGACAATCCAGGTAATGAGTATGAAATGAGCTCTTTTACAAGCCTTGGTACTTAAAAATTCATTGACAATAAAAGTAATAGTGTTACAGACTTGGTCAACAGTGTCCATATGAAGGATGGTCTGACATTGAGAAGGACACTTCTATAATTTATATCATTAAGGAATTATATTTATACCAGTGTATCTTTAATACATTTTAAAAATGTCCTTCTCAACATTGGACTGTTGTTCAAGTGGACACCTTTACTTTTATGATTAACCAAAAATAAAATACTTTGAACATTAAAAAATTTTACACCATCTTCTTAAACAGTATTTAAAATTTGCTTCTGAGTAATGGTCTGTTTCTGAGAAGGAAACTTTTAAGATTTTAACTACCTATGTTTCACAGATTCATACTCTTACTTATATACTTTGTAAGAGTGTTTTCCTCATTATCTGCCAATTCTCAGAAGGACTTTTTGTACCATGTCTATCCATATACTACATTTTATTTTAACATGATTTAAAACATTAATCCATTACTTGAAAAATGAATTTCATTAAATTATTTTTATTAAAGGTAAAATATTCTCCCTGATGCATTTTGAAAATTAAATACAACTACCTCAAACATTAAAAATAAAATGGAAAGCATATTCCATAACATAATTATTATTTAAAATTTATCATTAAGCCACAGGAATATATCAGATTCAAGAATATAACTATTTAGGCATATTATAAATATAATCAAATGCCAAGTATCCTTTGAAAGGGGGTGTCAGCTCTGGTAAATCCACACTTACAAATCTGCACTTATCTAAGTGTGGATTTCTGAAACACACTAGCCCCAAAACTGGTGTATTTCAAAATGAAATAAGTCACTTATTTCACTCAAATCTGCACTTCCTCAACCAAAAATGCTGATTTCACCATAAATTCCCATTCCACTGATTTTTCAACATCATCCCATTCATACACAGCACTCCAAATCATAAAACTTCATAACTCAAAACATTGTACATCATTTACATTTTTATACCATATATGAGTCATTCTTTACTTACTCTCAAGTCATGATAAATTACATCTAGCAATGACTTTCATAGCTCTTTATCTTCTCTTGGACTCTGATTGCAATTCTGATTCTGATCTTGAAGAAGATTGTCTTTTTTTTATCAAAAATGGCCAGGAAATGTTACCTTCTTCCACAAAAGCCCCAAGTACTTCATACCCTTAAGAAAAAAATCCAGACACTTCTTAACCTATCTGATCCCAGGTTTAGAGAGTTGTTTGGGACTTCCCATGAATTTTTTCTTTAAGTGCTTGAGCTTATTCAGGATCACTTAGTGATTTACAATAATTCTAAAAAACAAAGATCATTATCCTTCAACTCAATTAGCCATCACACCATGTCATTTGGGTTCCAATAATAATGGAGCTACCTAGAAACATTTGGGAACTATCTTTGATTTAGGGTATGGCTCTGTTAACATTTATACAAAGCAAAATGCATCACCTCTACAAAATCCTTGCAATCTCAACTTCTCACCTGGCCAAAAAAAGATAAGCAACTAGAATTATCTCAAGTTATGCAAGCAGAGGGTTTCCCAGGATTTAATGTTTTCATTGATGGTATATTATTTTTTTGAGTCAGAAACCTGCTCAAGGTGGAAACAATTACTTTGACCAAAAAAAGAGGTAGCTTATTTTTAAATTCCTTTCATTCTTTTTCATACTAACACAAACAACTATATCTTCTCTATATATATTCAATTTCTGTTCAGCTTTTATGTGACATCAACAAACAATTTATATCTTTCTTTGCTGGCTATCCTGGATCCTGCTAAGATTCTTATGTATTCCAAAGAATGAAAATTTTAAAAGAACCTGAAAAATTCTTTGATGAAAATCAGTATCTTCTGGAAGATTCTGCATATGGAAGTGGAAAGTATGTACTTCCTGCTTTTTGGGGAACAGCTTCAGAAGACAGCTAAAATTTCAAGCTCAACAATCATTTGGCAAAGTCAAGAGTCGGTACTTAACATTCTATTCAAATCTTGACAGTTCATTTTTTCAGTTTAAGGGAATTAAGAACACAGGGGGAAAAATGTGTGCAATAGACGTCTAGTGCTTTTTTTGGTTTCATGCATGGATTTAGTGAGTGATTCAGGAGGTTACTCTGTCAAAGACCCCTTCAGTTTTGTCTCTCCTTCTCCACTCAAATGGGTTTTTCCTTTCTTTGCGCACTTATTTTCTTCCCTTTTTGTACCCTTCACAGGTAGGTTTTTCTTTTCTTTTTATTTAAGTTATATAATTTCTCTTATCCTTATTTTTGAGTTTTTCCCCTCTTTTGTTCAATTCTTTCCCTACCTTTGCATCTACCCTCTTGCTTTATTTCTCTATCTCCTTCGCTCACCTTTCCTTTCCCTCCCTATGAAAATACAAAGGAAATGCATTGATTTTTCAAAATAAATCAAAAAATGTGTGGGCCAGCTAGATCAATTCTAACCTACCAACGCACTTCACTGATTATTAATTTATTATTCAACCAAACAAGGGCCAGATAGATAAATTCTAACCTACCAATGTATGATGAATAAGGACTAAATATTATAGAAAAATGGAATATGAGGAAACCTATAGCTTACTGAATAGTGATGCGTTCTCCAAATGTTTTGTCGAAAAATGGGGAGAAACCTGTCAAATGGAATATGTCTGAAAAAGATGAAAGAGTAAATAAATAAGCACCTTAATGGTTTCATAATACTTTTCATACATAAGATGTATATAAATGATTAACATACAGTGGCAAGAGTTAGTAAAATTATATAAAAATGTAACAATGAAAGAAATATAATAAGGAAAATTTATTATATGGAGGGGGGGTTTATATTGTTCAGATCTCATTTAGAGTCAATGGAATATTGACGTTTCATCAAGGCCCTATTGGATATTTAAAGTGATTAACAATTAGAAACTCGCAGTTATGAACATCCTGATTGGGAGTGGCTGACTCAGTGTGCAAAAACGTGTGGATTAGCAAAAACCACATCAGGTTGGCTCACCTAAGGTTGCACTTTTTGGTCCAATCAACGCCTAAATATTGATTATAATTTGTAGAAGTTGATTTTCAGGGGATTCATGAGAGGTCTGGAGACTTAAAATTAATATTTAAGTGCTGATTTGTCCAAAAACTGCAACCTCAGGAAGAACAACCTACTGTGGATTATGGACGTTTTGCATGCCGGGGCAGAAGAAGTTGGCAGGGAGTCCCTGAAGCCACATGCATGCCGTCCAATTTTGCTCCTACTCCATCCACATCTTCCATTTGGTTGTGTCTCTTTCTTACTCTAGTTTATTGGTAAGTTCTTTCATTTTGTTACATATCCTTTTTATGATTAGTCTCATTCTATTCTTGGCTTTCCCCTATCCTTTCTGTTACAATGCTTTCAATACTATGTACTTAGCTAATCTCCCTTATTTATACAGTGAAGCATCAAAGTGCACCAGATATTCTTTCTGGTTCTACAAGGCATCAGTCTCTACGTTTTGGGCATACCCTGGATACACATTCTCTCTGCCTTGTGATCTTTCCATGGTGACCACCTGACCAGATACTCATATCATGTTTACTCACCACTACAAGAAGCAAGCAGGTTGGCAACAAATCTTAGATCTTTTTGTACAAGGAAAAGGAACATTATATGATTTTGGATGCAGAATGGCAGCTTTTGGTTACTGGGCTGGTTTTGTTAGTGCTGCTGTGGGTATACTTGCTGCTGCAGCTCAAGTATGTGATAACAAAAGTTTGGGTCCACTGAAGGCTTGTAAAGAAGGCAAGGAAGTGCTTGTTAAAAAGGTGTAAATTAAAGTTGCTAGACTTGAAACTAAATTTAATCGTAAGTTGAAGGCACTAGTAATAGGTGCTCTGGGCCAATGCAGAACTGGTGCTCTAGACTTATTCAAAAAATTTGGATTTAGAAGTAAACCTTTTCATTTCATTTATTTCCTTTTGTTTCCTTTTCTTTTCTTCATTTTTTCATTAAAATAGTGCTGATTCAATAATTTACCGTTGTATTGTTAACAGTGATAATATTTTGCAATGGGGCATGGCGGAAACTGCCAAAGGTGGACCATTTCAGGAAATTCTGGATGGTGAGTGGTCTTTTAAAACTTGATGCTTGTTTAAATGCTTTCTAATATGTTGCTAATCAATGATTATCAATTTAATCTCAAAGTCAATATTTTTGTTAATTGCATATATTTGAATAAGAAAATACCCTACTTTATTACACCTGAAACTATACAAGCAGCCAGAAAAGAGCGCCAATTGAGTGTTGTAGTCAATGTTAGCTGTGATACCACAAATCCTAATAACCCACTTCCCATTTACTCGGTGAAGACCAATTTTGACTTGCCAACCGTTCTCTTGTCAGCACCGTAAGTTTCTAAAACATAAATGGTAGAATCTGAAAGCAAAAGAAAACTTGCCACTTTACTCCATTAGGGCTGTTGTACCACCACTGCACATTGTTTTGATTGATCATCTGCCCACAATTTTGCCCAGAGAAGCATCTGAAATGTTTTCTCACAATTTGCTACCTTCACTTCTTCAACTCAAAGACTGGCATCCATCCCGAGTGTGGGCTGATGCTAAAAAATTGTACAATGAAGTGGCGTCTAAGCTTGTTAATTGAGAAAAATATGAACCCAATTGATGAAACACATGTTTTATCATTGGCCAAAATGGGTGATGATATGACAATGTCTTCAGAGCTGGATTTACAGATGTTTTCTGCTTAAATTACAAGTCTTCATTGGATCTCAGTATTCCCAAATATTTAATATCTAAATGATTGGTAACTTTCCCATTCCAGCATCTGTGTAACTTCTATGTCATCTGTCTCAACATTTCACATTATGTTAATTACTAATCAAATTATTTGATCTTTTTTTCCTTCAAAAATCAAAATATACTCTGACTACAACTATACCCGAAAATGCTTGTGGTTTTCTCATCTCTTATCCCCCGCCAAAAACATGAGTTTATGTTGCTTTTGGCCGCAAATAAGAGGCAAGAAAACCACAAGCTTTCCCAGATTAGCTAACTCAAGTTTTTTTCTTTTTATTTAATATCACATGAATATGGATGTATGGATAAATGGATAGACATGAGAGATGCAATGGATATGATAGATAATGTATAAAGAAAAGTGAAAATACATTGTGATAAGAAGAATGAGGCCAGTTATTTGATACTTTGACTTAAAACTATTTATCTACCTATCTACAGTATCTATTCTTAATAAAAATTCTCATAATCTTGCCAAGCTGTCAAGCAGAAAATTAAAACAAAAGAGAAGACCTTTTGAGAGAGTGAAATATTGGTAGGGGAATTATTAGTGTTCATCAGAAAAGAAGCATTGTGAGCCATGATTGGAGAAGGGCAAAGAAGAGTAGTTTTTTAAATGGGACATTGTATTGCTTGGATTGATTACCGAGAGCCATGCAAATTGTTGAAAGTTTGATGCATTTCTTTGGAAGAAAGGGAAAAAAAGGGACGGAGAGGAGAATTGACTAATTTGGAGAGAAAAAGTGATAAGAGCCCAGGGGAGAATGGCTTAAACAAGACTGTGTGAAGACAGTGGTACAGCTCTAGGAAGGTTTCATAGCAGTCAAATAGTATTATAAGTGGAGGGGAGAAAAAGGGAAAGGGAGGTGAGGTGATGCAACAGTGGTAAATTAAGGGGAGGTAACTTAGGGGGACAGAATGTAAATAGGGTGAGTTTAGGGGACACAATGTAAGGGGAGGAGACGAGAGCAAGAGGGGAAGTAGTGGGTAACAATGGATATGAAGGGGAGGACTGGGCTCAACCAGGGTCACTCCTGTCACCGGACAGCCTACGCACAAGGTAGAGGGTGTTCCTGGAAGTGAGATGGAGGGAGGAGTTTAGAAACTTCATCAAAGCACAGAGGAAATGATCAAAGAAGTGATTCGAAGATGACTCGAAGGAAGAGCTACTGCTTTGAGATATGTTTGATAAGAATTCTAATATAATTTAAAGGTAATATTAATATTCTTAAGATCTCACAAAGGGTTGGAAACTCAATAATCAAAGATTTAGGATTGAGAAATGATTACTGAGAAAATAAGGAAAGATACAATAATAATGATTTAACCTGGGGCTTTACCACTATTTACTATATATATGTTTTATAATTTAATTCTAAAGAATGTCAAACTAAAACCCAACCCCTTTTATATCCTTTACTCCTCCTCACATTGACCTCATACCCATCCACTATTCCACACACCACAGACCATTAAAAAATACACCCGTTACACCTGGACCCTCCTCACTAACATCCGTCAACCCTTTGATCCTCCACTAACCATCCCGTCCATGCTCACTACCCCTTTTAATAACCCACAGATATTTAATAAACCTTTTAACGGACTATTACATTGACTATTGTGCTGTGTGTTTCTTATTGAGGAAAAGACTAAGACACACTATTGAGAGATTGACTAATTTAGATTTAGAGTTTAGACTAGTGTGGTTGAATAGTGAGTACACAAAGGAAAGTCGCAGTTGCTATGTAGAATTGCTTTCTGCGCTTTGAGTATGGATTTAGACCTCTGTATTATTGATTTAATGAGCTGCTTTTGCCTCGAGTGTCACATGGCGCGTGATAACTCCATGGTATAGACCAGAATCACAACACAGTATCAAAAAAAGCACAGGACGTCTAGTGCACACTTTTTTCCCCCTGTGGAAGTCCTCTTAGAGATATATCCAAAATGGAGGCAGTGATTAACTGGATTCTGTGTTGCAGTATACTTCATCACCTACTTGCTGACCCCAAAGATTAATGCTTAGAGCTGTATGAAGATGAAGAAATCAAAACTTCTCCCACTATATCAAACACTTCTATTTCTCAAACCACTAGCATAAGGGTAAAAACTCCTCCAATTATACTATCACATTAGGAGATTTAGCTTTAATTTATTCTTAAATTTTTAAAAACTTATTAAACTCACGTTTCACTGTGATACACTCCATCAGATTATCTACTATGACTCAAATTCTTTCTTTATTTCTTATTTTAAATCCTTGTGAAAGTCTTTTAACATATCTCTTATATTCCCTCATACTTCAGTAGACCTTTCTATATGTGTTACTCACTAGCCTACTGATTTCTAATAAATATTTGCCCATTCCTTCTTTCAACCCTTCAACCCACTTATCAATTAACTGCAGGATATCTTCTTCTTGCTTAGTATCATCATATTCCAATCTCTGATTCCAAACACTATCTTCATCCTCTGAATCTATATGATTAAGTTGTGATTTTCCTCTAACTAAAAAAGTTCTAAATTTTGGTCATATATTTCCTAAATGAAAAAAAAAACAAAAAAAACATAAACAAAAAAAACAAAAAAAACAAAAAAAAGTAAAAAAAAGTAAAAAAAAGTAAAAAAAAGTAAAAAAAAGTAAAAAAAAGTAAAAATAAGTAAAAATAAGTAAAAAAAAGTAAAAAAAAAGTAAAAAAAAAGTAAAAAAAAAGTAAAAAAAAAAAAGTAAAAAGAAAAAAAAAAGAAAAAAAGAAAAAAGGGAAAAAAAGGAAAAAAAACATAAGGAAAAAAATTAAAAATTAAAATGAAAAAAAAGAAAAAGAAAATTAAAAATTAAAAAAAATTAAAAATGAAAAAAATGAAAAAAGAATGATAAAAAATGATAAAAAATAATAATAAAAAATAAAAAATGATAAAATGATAAAAATGATTAAAAAATTAAAAAATTAAAAAAATGAAAAAAATGAAAAAAAAAATGAAAAAAAATGAAAAAAAAATGAAAAAAAAATGAAAAAAATGGAAAAAAATGAAAAAAATGAAAAAAATCAATAAAAATGAAAAAAATGAAAAAAATGAAAAAAATGAAAAACAAATGAAAAAAAATATTTTAAATTAAAAAAATGAAAAAAATGAAAAAAAAATGAAAAAAATAATTAAAATGAAAAAAAATGTAAAAAATGTAAAAAAAAAAAATGTAAAAAATGACAAGAGATGAAAAAAAATAAAACCAAAATGAAAAAAATGAAAAAATGAAAAAATGAAAAAAATAATGAAAAAAATGAAAAAAAAAATGAAAAAAAATGAAAAAAAAAAATGAAAAAAAAATGAAAAAAATGAAAAAAATGAAAAAATAATGAAAAAAAATGAAACATAATGAAAAAATGTAAAAAATAATGAAAAAAAATGTAAAAAAAAAAATGTAAAAAAATGAAAAAAAAAATGAAAAAAAATGAAAAAAAATGAAAAAAATGGAAGAAAAAGGAAAAAATAAATTATATGGGGAAAAAATGAACAAATTAATCAGCTATGAAATCAAAACAGAAGATCAAAAAAAGCACAAACTTAAAAAACAAAAACAAAACATTCAAGTCAGGAATTTAGTAAAAGAAAACAAGAAAGTGATTTACCTTTTGAGCTATGGAGTGAGAACTATCAGGACCAATAATGGGTGATGTAAGTGAGAGATGAAGTGAAGATGAGATATCTTAGTGAGACTGAATCATAGAAATGTTTTGTGATTTCAAGGCTAGGAGCTCTCCCCAGTCATTAGTTCTGTGGCTAAGCTTTTAGTTTAGAGCGGTTGATTCCTCAATAATTTAACACTGACCCAATAGTCCCCACATTTATTTAATCATGTGCTCCTTTTAATTGTCAAAGCTCTCCCTAGCATTCTTCCTCCTAAACTTGAATATACCTTTGTCAAAATTTGTGTTGCTTTCTCCTTCACACCCTTTGTTAGATGAGATTGTATAAAATTAAAAAAAGAGGCTGGAAGCTGAACTAAAACAGATGTTTTAGGCTTAGTTTAAATACAGAGTTGTGAATAGCTTGATTAGTCAGTTGTCTAGAAGATCTTAATTGTCCAATATGAATAATTTGGTACATTTCCAATAAGTAGTAAATATAATTCAATATAAAGGTCTCAGCAATTTAATCTTACTTATGATAATTGGTTTACAGTTTAAAGTTGGTAGAAAAACAGAGACAATAATTCAAACACTATTCAAAGACTTTCAATACTAGTAATGAAATTTATTTTAATTGTATTAGTTATATTTTTTTGATTGTAAAGGTAAAGAATGTAGAAAACAAGACCAAAAACTCCTTCCTTTTATACCCAATAATTCTCCAATGTTTTCTATCAGACAGAAAGCCTTTTAGGAGGATTCAGAAATCCAAGTAAGCAATGGTGCAACACTATCTCAAGGATTCAGATCCAGTCACCCTTTAGGAGGATTCAGAAATCCAAGTATGAAATGGTGCAAAAAAAGCTCAAGAATTCAAATCTAGTCACCTGCAAAAGAAAGAAGTTAACTAAGATGAATTTCCATTAGGATGAAAAAAATTTAAAGCATAATACGATAAAATGTAAGTAAATTAAAGTAACTTTTAGGAGGATTCAGAAATTCAAGTAAGTAATGGCGCAACAAAAGCTCAAGGATTCAGATCTTGTTACCCAAAATATATAAGGGTACAATGAGTGAGAAGAATAAATGGAAGTGGATTAAGTAATAAGAAAAGACATTACCTGCAGCAGAAAACAGTTAACTGAGGAATAGAGACTAAATGGTCTGTCCTTTTATCTAGTTAATGATCTAGTTTCTGCTGCAGGTAAATACACAAGTGGATCACAACTAATACTAAGCAGGCGTAAATATATGTTGAAGGGGAACTATGCTAGAAGTAGATACACATATTCTTAATGAGATAGGAGACTGAAGCAAAAAAAAAGAAAATAATAAGGTGACTGATGTGATGCTGAAATGCTATTCAAGTGATGGGAGATAAATTATGGGTCAAATATTTCAAAATGAAACCCTCCTATCTTGTGAGTCTATGGGGAGGAGACCACAAGAATTTAAGAAAGATGAGAGCACTTTACCAGGAGTTTACTTGGTAAGAGAGTCGGCTAACTTTGAGGTAGTTGGAGCTTAGGTAATTTTTATTTTTTCTGCTAGGACTTGCTCCCAAATCCAGTGCTATTGTACTTAAATATGTTTCGTGTGGGGTTGGAAGTTGGGGTTTTGTGAGAGAGCAATTTCACCTTGGTTGTTGTTGTAGATTGTAATTGGAAGGGTGACAGGAAAATTCAGAGATTAAAAGATTGAAATAAGCCAGATATCTTCTTGTCCATCAGAGGTACATTATTTATACTCCACTTCTGAAGTAGAGAGAGAAACTGTGTGTTGCTTCTTGGACTGCCATCAGATAGCTTCACCATTGAAGAAGGAAATATACCCTTTTGTGGATCTGCAAGTGCTGGGACAACCTTCCCAGTCAGTGTCAGCATAACCTGTGGGTAAAACCCATGAGTGGTGGCCTTGGGGTTGTTTTTTATTAACAGGCTTTGAGAATTTGAGTGCTAGATTTATTGTTCCTGCTAGGTATTGGAGGATGTTCCTGAAGGAAATACAGTGGGTGATTCTGGGATTCTCTAAGTGTTGTGACAATTGAGTGACTGAAAAGGCAAGATCTGGCCAGAGAGCTGGACAGACTAGTTGAGAGAACCAAAAGCACTATGTAAATTTATGTTCATGTTGCTGAAGTGTTCAATCTCAATTGGAGTTAGGGGTAGTAATTTATTGTAAGCTATTAGAGGTCTATCCACTTTCTTACAGGATGACATGTGGTATTCCTTTAGGAGGTTAAAGATGTTGGAAAGTTGGGATAATTGGACTGAGTTATAATTTGGGTGGCTATCTATTTTCATTTCAAGAATGTATTTGAGGTGTCCTAGGAATTCCATGTTAAACCTGGTGCTGTATTGTTTTTTAAAGGTGGTTAAGTCTTTCCCAAATATGTCCAGATCATCCACATTAAAGTACACAAATAGTGGGTTATTTTTTTCATCTGGAGTGAATAGGCATGAATTGGCTGTTGAGTGTGAGAGGTTTACTGACTGAAATAAATTGTTGATTTCTTTTGACCAGAATAGTGGGGACTGTTTCAAATCATATATTGAGCTTTTGAGTTTTAAGGTAGGATCTCTCATGCTTACAGTTATTTTTACACCTGGGGGTATTTTAAGATAGACTTCTTCCTCTAATTAGCTTTGAAAGAATGCACCCTTAACATACATGTGTTCCATTTGGTACTGATGTTGTGCTGCAAGTGCCAAGAGAGTTTGGAAGGTTATGAGGCATCCTGTGTGTGCATAGGTTTGAAAATAATAAATGCCTTCTTTTTGATGGGACCCTTGGGCACATAATAGGGCTTTAAATTTTGAGATCCCTCCTAGTTCATTTTCATTTACATTGAATACCCACTTAGTGCCAATGGGCTTAGCACTAATGGGTTTTTACACTACATCCCAGACTTTTTATTTTGACATATTCTCTAATTCAGTGTTGATTGTTTCAGACCATGCTTAACCATCCTTGCCTCAGACTGAAAGACTCTATGTGGGGGGATTGGAACTTCTGAGGCTAAAGGAACAAATTTGATGTGATGTAGTTGGTTTGGAGGATGTCTCTGGTGTGGCTCATTGATAATGTTGTTGGGATTGACTTTGGAGTTTTTTTCTTTTGGAGGAGGTTGATCAGCACAAATATAAGTGAACCATTCAGAAACTGGGATTTTTTTTGGTTGCATTAGACATAGAACTTCTTCATCCTAAGTTTCTTCAGTTTCAGAAGGCTCTGGGTCAGGAGGGGAAGATTCTTGTAGATTAGAGGTTGGAAAAGGTTGATTATGATGTTAATTTGTTTCCTCTTGGGATATTTTAGTAGTTATTTTATCAGGAAATTCTTCAGTGAGTAAAGGAAATGGAAAAAGAGAATGAGTAGTGTGTGCCTGCCTTAGTTTTATTTAAGGGAAGTAATCTTAATTAAACACTATGTTATTTGAGTATTAAATATAATGGTCAGAGGGATCAAGTAGCCTATAAAAGCTTAATTTTTCATCATATACAACTAATATTAATTGGAGAGATGAGGAATTGAATTTCCCTTTTTGTAGTTTTTTTGGGATAAAGGAGTAGGCACTACATCCAAAAGTATGTAGATGGGAAAGTTTTGTGGAAGCACTAAACAATTTCTGGTAGGGAGATAACATTTTTTGAATTTTATTAGGAGTTCCATTGTAGAGATACAGAGCTGTTTTGACAGCCTTAGACAATAGTTCCAGAGGTATATTAGCTTGAAACAGGAGAGCTTTGGCTTTTTTAGTGGTAGTTTGGTTGGCTCTTTCTGAAAATGGGTTCTTCTTGGGAGTATATGAAGCTGTGACATGCATTTTTATCCCTTCTTCATACAGATAATTTTTAAATTCTTTATTGCATTATTCACCACCTTCATCATTCACTAAGTTACAAATTTTAGTATTAAGTGCTAGTTAAATGGTTTTTTTAAAGTGGATAAATGTAGGAAAGGTCTCATTTTTATTTTTTAAGATATAGATGAAGTGGTATGAAGTATAGAAGTTTGTTAATTGGAAATAGTGAAGGCAGACTCCTAAAGAGGGTGGAAAAGATTTTTCACCTAGGTCTGAATGGATGTACTCAAGTGGTTAAGAGGCTTTAGGTAAGGTACCAGTGATTGGGAGTGCATGGTGCTTGACATCAATACAAATTTCACAAAAATCATCAATAGAGTCTGAAGGATTGATTAACTTTAATGCTTGAAGGTGAACCATTATAGGTTTTCCTAGGAGGCCTAGTCTTTTATTCCAGATAGAAGATCTTTTAGCAACTGAAAGAAGAGAAAAATTGGTAGAGGAAGACTTACTGGTCAAGACATTTTTGAGAACAAATAAATCATTTACAAACTCTCCCACTAATCTGAATCCAGAATTAGTGTTTAGAAGAAATGTATTCCCATTAATAGTCAGTTCCATTCCACTATAATTATGTCTAAGAGTGTCCAAGATGATGAGATTTATTGTTAAGGTTGGGACAAATAGGCAGTTTTCAAGGATTATCCTTTGGTTTTAAAAAGCTAGGATGACTGAGCCACTTCCTTCAGAGGTTGCTTTCAGCCTAGTTATTCCCAGGACTGAGTATTTCTTATGCTTAAAATAAGATAACCTTAATTGAATTAAGCTTATAAGTAAAAATTATGGTTATAATATTTATATATATGGTTATTATGCTTATATATGTATTTATTACACTATTAAATGACTTATATAAGTTTAAATAGCTTATCCGTAGCCCTATAATACTTTTTAAGGTGCCAATGGAGTCATAATATACTTATATTAAGTTATATTAAGTAATTATAGACATAAATAAGCTTATATGTATGCATAAACCTCATATTCAGTGAAATATGTAGTTATATTATGTATATATAGGTCTATAAGTGGGTTTAAACCTCTAAATAGCCTATAAGGTTTATTTTTCTGCTTATTTTAGGTCATGTGGATGTATTCATTGGACTAACCATGCCTACACAAGCATATACACCTTTTCCAGGCACATATATCCAGTTTGGACAACTTAATCTGCTTCCTTTGATGGATTTTCACAGATTTATGGGTTGGAATATGATTACTGGCTTAATATGTGTGCTTAGAGATTTTATTGGGGGCTTGGAAAGCTAATTTGGCTCTTTTATATTCTTTGGGCTTCATTCTATACTCTTTGGATGAGTTATTTTACCTGTTTTGTTATGGTATCCACTTTTATATGTTTTCTCTATTTATGGTAAGGGTTTATGATATCATTAATTGTGATGTGGGGTCCTTACTGGAGGTCTGGGTGTTTAAACTGCTTGAAGTGGACACCATGGGGAGGTGATGAGCCCTCACAGTGCTGTAATTGCAAGGGAGAGCAGTGAGATCATCTGTATTGAAGGTCTGTGCACTCCAGTAAGTTTTGGTATAAGTAAGGGAGGATTTGATGGGTTATTGGACATCACTTACTTACTACAACTCAAATAAACATTATAAAACAATTATTGCCATATAAAAATATTTTTAAAGCATTTATAAATTGATATTATCTTTATATTAGCTATAACTATATTTTATCAACCTATTTTCTACCACTATCATGCACCAATCCAAATATTGTAATTTAATATTGAGCATAACTATTTGATTAGTCTTCCCCTGAGGTTTAATCACTAAATAATTGATAAATAAGTAGTAGTATTATTAATATTTACTATTAAATCATACTTAGATACTAGCATACACTGACAGAAAGTATCCTCAGTGGATGCAGAAAAAGTTGAGGAATTTTGGTATTGAAGGCTGAACTTGGGACAGGTCTATAGCAAGGTTTGCTTTGATGGTGTCTGTTTTCCTGGTTCAAAGGTGAGGATGAAGCTGAAAGCAATCTTTTTCTTTGTTGTTTGGTCTTTGGATTGTGTTTTCCTCCTGTACAGATCTCATAAGCTTTCTTATTGAAGATTATAAGGGCTTCGGGCTGCTCTGTTTAGGTGATGGTATTTTCAAGAATGAAATTGTCAAAGGCTTGAATTGTCAATATTGATGGTCTCCTTTCTTTCTTGAGAATTATGAAGTAAATATTCTTGGATGGAATTGAATTTTTTTAGGAAAAAGTATAGGAAGTAAGATGCAAGCAGGTGCTCCTTAAGCTCA
Source organism: Hemileia vastatrix (assembly GCA_030280995.1). Taxonomy (NCBI): domain Eukaryota; kingdom Fungi; phylum Basidiomycota; class Pucciniomycetes; order Pucciniales; family Zaghouaniaceae; genus Hemileia; species Hemileia vastatrix. Next base: position 1,998,154 of record JASXTE010000010.1, on the reverse strand, counting down.
ATTTTGACAGAAACTATCTCTAATTCAATTGTTTTGATGAGTTTGATATATTTTGTAATATCCCCAGGGTGAGTGACTAAGGAAAAGTTTTGGAAAACATGCATCTGGTTGGTCTTGCTCAATTACTTATAGTAGTCAGCTAGTCTTTTCCATAGTTTATAAGGATCATTTTTATTGTCAGAGGTGACAAATACTTGGAGATTATATGGGTTCATGAATTGGGTTATGTAATAAGAGGCTTTTTGTTTACAAAGTTGGAATGGTTTAAAATCAGTGTCTTCTTCCAGAGGTGATGAGGCATTTTAAATCACTGTATTGTAAAGTTTTTTTTGATGAACAAGATTTCCATGTGAAAAGACCACAGTAGTTAGTTATCCTTGTCAAGAATTGGGATTCTTGATACATTGACATTAGAGGTTTGCATGATGAGGTGGATGTAATGGATTGATAATTTCTGGATTAATGTTACGATAACACCCAGTCTCATAATCTTTAAGACAGAAAGCCTTTAAGGAGGATTCAGAAATTCAAGTAAGCAATGGTGAAACATGAGCTCAAGGATTCAGATCTAGTCACCTAAAATATATAAGGCTACAATTAGTGAGAAGAATAAATGGAAGTGGATAAAGAATAAGAGAAGACATTACCTGCAGCAGAAACGAGTTAACTGAGAAATAGAGACTATATGGTCTGTCCTTTTATCTAGTTACTGTTCTAGTTTCTGCTGCAGGTAAATACACAAGTGGATCACAATTAATATTAAGCAGGTGTAAATACATGTTTCAGGGGAACTATTCTAGAAGTAGATACACATATTTGTAATGAGATAGCAGACTGAAGCAAAAAAAAGAAAATAAATAGGTGACTGATGTGATGCTAAAATGTTGTTCAAGTGATGGGAGATAAAGTAAGGGTTGAATCTTTCAACCTGACATTTTTCCCTGGTTTACCAATCCTATAAAGTACACCCCAATCTAGCAAGTACACATGCCCATCAACCTAAGGAGTAACCAATAACAAAAGAAGAATAATATCACATGCCAAAATCCTGAAACAATAGGGATAATCCATCAAAATTAAAGAATAAATCAAAAAGAGAGTATATGCATGTAATACCTTAAAATAAAAGGCTAAAAAGAAAGGAAACGTACTAAGTATAACACATATAAAGGGGGATTAACAGTAGAAATGGAAGGACTAATTATTCCAATTTTATATGTGAAATCAGCATCAAAAAATAACCAATATTGCCTGAGAAACCACTGAGAAACCCAAAATAAGACATGAAAAGTGGGGTGACTGAATGCAGACTCTTTGCAGGTGCTTGCACAGGTAAATCCTTGACTAAATAAGCAAATTTTAAGAGTAGTAGTGTATTTTGGGTACCAATCTTGATGTTACTAATGAAATTAGTGCATATAAAGAGGTCAATGCACTAATAATGAAATTAGGACACTAAATAAATGCCTTTCACTTATTTTAGCATGTTTCCAGATATAGGGTGTAAAATTCAGGGTAATTATGGTGTGAAATTGCTAAAGGTCTACTTGAAAATTATGTAACCTTATGTTTAAGGTTTTTAAGACTAACCTAACATATTCCAACTTAATATCTAGTACACAAGACCTATAAAAGGTGGATATATGCATGTTCATAAGGTATTATAATGGCATATATTGTATTAAATCATTAATTTGACTTATGTATACATCTTGTATACCTTTACTTATTGTCCCCATGTGTAATACATGTGTTTAACATAATTTATGAGCAATTGTTACTCAGTCCTGTGAATATTCAGGCTGACAATATGAAACTAGGAAAATGGGGAAAATTCTTTGCAGCAAAAGTGAATGGTGATGAATATTAAGGGGAAGTGTATGACAAAGGGATTTCTTGAGTTCTAGTAATTCACATATTTCACATGTATGAATGAGCCCTTAACAAATAGGTGAAAAAAACAAAGATGATTTTGTAACTAGTACTGACTAATCATGATTAAGAAGGGAAGTGTTTTGATGACTTTTTTGGCCCAACAGAAGATGTGTTTGGGGTTAAAATAAAAATACACTTGTCCAGGGCAGGTGTATTTCATTGTTGGATGGCAGATTTGGTGCATTTTTTTCTGGCATACTTATGTGGAATATTTGGTAATGTTTGAGACCCCCTATTCAGTTCATTTAATTGAAGAAGTTTTAAATTATTCTCTAATGACTGGTGATAATTTTTACTTTTTGGCTGGAGAAATTCAATAATATTTTTTTCCACTGTGCTGTATTAAATGGTTCATTAAGAGACCCTGCAGTTCAGTCTTAACATGGTATTCAATTTGGTAATTGAAAGACTTGATCCATTCAAGTCTTTAAGAATTCCACAAATTAAACGCAGCCACACGTAAAAGGCTTTTTCCTAGTCTTATTTTGTAGCTTGACTACAGGAATGATCACCTAAATAATATTATGTTTTTGATCCGGGATCTGGTCAAATAAAATTAACTAAAGATTGTATGGGATTGTATAACCAGAGCTTGAAGTAGTTAAGACAAGAACGAATAATAAATGAAAGCAAGGCACGAAATGTAAATATTGAAACAAGTAACAAATTTTTAAAATCGGCATCAACAACGAATACCGGGTATTTGTTAAGGTTCAAGACATTGTAAGTGGGTAAAGAAGATAGAAGATACATTAGCAATCAACTGAAATTTATTCATTCTTAGAAACTCCAAGCAGTACTGGTATCCTAGCGAGTGACCATAACTAGCAACGACTAGATGCGCCAACTCGTGGCAAAACATCCAACTTATAACTTGGCCCAGTCATCACTATATTTCAAGGGCTGCCCATCCTCTAGTGAAAAGAGGAATGGCTTAGACCAAAAGTCTTGAATGAACGTTTAGTCAAGCTACGACGCCTCACTTGGTTAAATGTGTTTGCCTCGCTTGCGATTGCTGGAGCCCACCTAGCGCGATTATGTATTCTACTGGTTGATAATGTACCAGAAGTTCTAGTCTGCGTTTGGGTAGTGTTTGTGGAGGATGAGATCCCAAATGTTGGTTTTTCACTGGCACCGTTTGCCCAATTCACTAAATCAAAACCGTTCGTCAGACGGATTACTTAATTTTGATGTTGTGAACAATTAGCTCAAATACTCACAAGCTCGTGGGGCGATAGCTGGAGCTTTCCGATTTAATACTATATAAGTTATCCAACATCCAATAATGGAAAGAACCGAAATGGCAATTATCCAAGCAATTACTTTGAATTTGCTTCCTTTTTCAGTCTGTCGCACCAACCAGTTACTACGACTAAGGAAAGAGAAAATAAAACACAACAAGAAGATTAGTTAATATCTCTCCATTGAAAACCACTCCCTAGCATAAATTCCAAAAAAAATATTTTACTTCTAACCGCAAAGTGTTCAAGTATAGACAGATATGTATGTTTATAAAATTCAAAGAAGTTTCAATTCAAAGCGTTTCAGACATGCTTACCTGGATCCACGTTCTCGAAATTCAGCACTGAGTCGTCTCCATAAACGAGGATTTTCGCGATCTGCTCTAAAGCCATGAGCGGCTTTCTCTTGCCAAGAATCATCCACAGGACTACTTCCGGTAGCAGAGCTCTTTTCCCAATCCCCTGACCGGACAGGGCTTTTTATATCCACAAAAGCAGCCTTAGGGGGAGCTAGACCTTCATATTTTGGGGGAGGGGAAATCAAGTAATCATTCGAATAGAGCCCATAACCGACTACCGGAGAAGCAGGTGGTAAGATGGTGGAGCACTTGTTGCGTATTGGTTGGTCAGGTACAGGCTGAAAAACAGGTTCTATACCAGCCAAAAACCTAGAAGTAGGAGCACCGTCAGGGCCATAGGCGCCAGCATAAGTTGGTGAATGTTGCAAGGAAGAGTTTGAAAAACCATGGGGGGTCGACATTATTGTTATAGGTACTTTCTTTGAACAAAGTGTATGAGATTAGATAGCTTTATAATTTGAAGAGTAAAGAAAATTTGGAGCGTTGCGATTGTATAAATCTTTTGAGTCGTTCTAATAATGAACTATAAAGGTATTTTAAATATAAAGGTTTTAAAAAAAAAGTAAGTATCTTATAAAGCAAGTAAGGTACGCACGAGCCCTACGAGATTTCACGTAGAATTAGTGGTAATAAGTAATTAGCTACCGATAATAAACGGCATTAAGAAATGATGCAAGTTAGTTACTAGCTTGAGGATCGGCTCTTGGAGGATGTGCTTTGGATAGGCAGGATAAAATCTGCGCAGGGCAATGCAATGGACACTCACGATTATATTGGAAAAGATGGATGGAAGGAATGTTGGTTAAGTCCGTGAGGTAGTAAAAGGAATGAGTATAAAAGTAGAGCGAAGAATAGAGGCACGATTAATCCCAATTAGGGAGACAAAGAAATAGAGCAAATAAAGCAAATAAAGCAATAAAAAAGATAAACAGATCACGCAAAATCTGTCTTTCAAGTGTCTCAATTATTTATTCGATGAGCCTTTGGAGATAGAAATGTGTCTGCTCACGACCAAGAAGGGATGATGATGATGATATGGGAATAACAAGACGGAATGAAATAAACTCTCTCAGACCTTCTTAAGGAAAAGGTGGATTTCATTGTTATTAAAACCTGTGGAATACCTTCCTTCACTCTCACAAACTGCGAGAAAACCCAACTGAATTGGCCCGCCTTTCTTTTAGTGGTCATTTCACCGTATAAGATATAAACAAATTTAAATGTCCAAGTAGGCATACAAACTTCAATCACTTGTCAACTTGGAGAAATTTTCTGCTTCAACGACTTTATAAAAAATATAAATATATAGGTGAATAAATATGGTTTCAGTGGCAAATCACTCAGCACTGGATAATTTGGAGGGAGCATTTACTATAAAAAAAATTATCTTGTGCTCATTCCTGATATTAATATTGGTTTGATTTTTGGCTACCAGCCAGACAATGCGGTAGTTTTAGGACTACTATCTTCCTTTTCTGGAAAATTATGGGTCCGCTATGATTTTCTATGCCTTTTTATTCTCAAGACATCAATGTCACTTTCAAGCGTCTATATGTATCAATCCTTAGTTCGCATTGACACTGTGCCTGATTTGTTCTTGTAAAGTATTGTGAACGCTTCCTGCATCAAATTGTGAAAAAACCCAATACTTTGGGCTCAGTTCAAGTCTTTTAGGTGCATTTCAGTGTGAACCATATCAATGTCAGTAGCTGGTATATTTTGCCAGTACAATCAGTCTTTTATTGAATCGTATGAAATCAAGAAAATATTCAGCAAGCTTAGACTTGCGTTATTAGTTCCACTGGATTGTCCCACCGACCCTCAAATAATGCTTTTCTTGCAATTTATGAATTGAAAAAAATCCCTTCAGTAAAACTTAATATTGCTGATGAGAAAAACTAGCCCTCTTACATTAAATTGAAAATACAAATTTGTTAAAATGATTTCTAGGCTAATATAGCTTTACCCGCTTCTTCTGCACTTGTTCTCTTTCCCCTCAACACTTGTTTTAAAAAGATGAATAACCTTACTTTTAGTGGAAGTTATTCCATGATCCGTATGGTGTTTGTATGCATTACAGCTTACTGAGAAAATACATTCAAGGAAAATGAACATAGGGATGATTTTTAAGGTGAGTAGCGATTCTTTTATGTAGCCCTCCGCTAACGCTGTTTCATGTGCTGCACAATTAAAATTTTGCATTGGGTTTCCTGGCACATTTATTTATCTGTGATTCCCATTAATTAATGTATGTTTTTAGTTTTCTAGCTGGTTTAGTCTGAAAGGCTAGTTGAATAGTGATGAAACGGTTAATAATAGGAAACTGTCAATGATAATCGGTTTAATCAAGCCAAAATTATCTAAAAACACTGAAATTGTCTCATCATCTTAAAGTCAGAAATGTAATCATAATTGTCTCTCGTGGTGAAGGTTGATATTCAAAAAATTAGTGGGTATCAAAGTTAGAACTTTTTGCAAAATCTCACATCGGATTTCCAAGAAATTTTGAGGGAAAATCCTACATGTAATTTTGAAAACATGGGGTTTTAAAAAAAGATATATGAAAATTAATTGGAAATTCATACAGTTTTTTTTGTATCAATGATAGTTTCTCCCCATATCCCTAAATCTTACAAGGAGTAAAATTTCGGAGTAAAATCTTGTTCTAAAATCCGCTAGACCTGTGACCAGTAGACTTCGTAATTCCGCATGGAATTTCGCCAAATTCCAATCCCAGGTTTGAGTTTACACAGAAGTATCTTGCAACTTTGATAGCCACTATTAGGAGGTATCAATGTTCAGGGATCCACAATTAGGGATCAGAATTTTTTTTTGCTGGGATCAGACATTATTAATTGTGGAAGATTCTTACACTACAGCACATGTTTGTTTCTCCACAGGGCGCAACAATTACGCAACAGTTACAAAACAATTGTTTTTTGCACTTAAGACTCACCTAAGACCCTTAAGTGCCAAAAATAATTGTCACATAATTGTTGTGTAATTGTTGCACCATTTTTGTGCCCCAGGACGAAACAAACATTTATCATAGTGTTATCTACTAGCCCTGAGGCTAGTGGATAAGGATTGCACAATAGGGGGTATCAAAGTTAGAAATTTGTAATCATTTTAACGGCATTTCACAACACAAAAAGAAAGCCACAAAATTGACATTAACTCTCAATAAAAAGGTGTTTTGGGGGCACAATATGTCATATTTTACAAAATAGTCATGGTTGATTTGGTGGAAAAAAGAGGTATTATGAAATGGAAGATTTCTAACTTTGATACCCCCTAATAATGCATTATCCCACCTCTTATACCCCTATTTCCATTCCTAATTCCTTATCCCAAACTCATCACATCCATGATTGATTTGTAAGCAAGTCACATGACATATAATTTCAGATGCCATCATTATGTGTCTCTTCACTCTATGCTACTTGATTTTAGTGGTGAACACATAACATTTTTCTATATCCTTATGTGTCACTTCACTCTATGCTACTTAATTTTGGTGGCAAACACATAAAATTTTTTTCTATCTACACACCCCACCTGCTCATTTGGTGGTAAATTCCCACTTCCAACTCATCACCTATACCTTCCACCAACAATAATGAAGCACCTCTCTACTAGGAAGCAACTTCACTCAGCTATGAATGCTATCACATTAACTTTAGCTGCTGACTCTGATTTTAACTCTGGTTTGGAAGACACTTTAGCTTATATGTATTTTATTTCCAAAAGGGGGCCAAATGTTTATCATGATCCCAGATATGATCTTGCCTCAATTCTTGAAATTCCTCATTTAAACTTCTCCTGATTCTTTTTTCAAACTCGCTCAACTCATCTCCAATCATCCTATCTTCCATAATAATTCCCATAACAAAAAGTTTAATCCTTCTTTTCAACTTGCTGTCACACTATGTTGCTTTGCTTCAAATAGAAATGGTGCTGCTTTAAGACATTTAGATAATCTCTTTACCATAGGATATGGTACCATCATATTATACACCAAGCGCTGCATGATTTATATCCTTTCTCTTAAGTCTAAAACACTTGTTCAACTTCCTAAAAGCAAGTTGAATCCTCTCAAGTAATGCAAGCTGAAGGTTTTCCTGGCTGTGTAGCTTTTGTTGATGGTACAACTATACCATTGAGCTAAAAGCTTTCTCATGATTGCAACCATTATTTTGATTGCAAAAAAAGGTTTCTTCAAAATTTTCTCAAATTTCTCTTCATGAAATAACTTTTGATCTTCTCTCTAGATACCCTATTGTCGTTCAACTTGTGTTTGATGTCAATAAAAAGTTTATTGCTTTTCATAGTGGCTGCCCTGGCTCATGTCATGACTCTCCCATGCTCCAAAGAATGAAGATTTCTCAAAATCCTGACCAATACTTTGACAAATCTCAGTACTTCCTTGCAGACCCAGCATATGCAAGTGGAAAATACATTATAGCTGCTTTCCAAGGTGCAAATTTAGAAAATGGCCCAAAAAAATCTTTTAATTATCATCTTGCACAAGAAAGAGTACAAATGGAACATGCTATTGGGATTTTAAAGGGAAAATTTTCTAGTCTCCAGGAACTCAGAATCCAATTTCAAAAAAAAATGTAAATCAAAACAGCAAATCATTGGATAATGACTTGTGTTATACTCCACAATATCCTAGCTGATTTAAAGGATGAGTGGAATGATCTTTAAGAAGAAGAGAATCCCAAACCTGTGCCAGCTCTCCCCCCCCCCCTTGAGTAACAAAAAATTCTTTCCACTGGCATACACTCTGTCATTATGCCAATCACCCTCCAAAATTTTGAAACACAACACTTTTATTTTTTTTAATACTCTCCAAAAGTTCAAATTGTCTGCTATATTCACTTATGTTGTTTTTTTTCTTGCACATTCATTTTTTTTTTGAATTTACAGTAAATGTCTCTTTTTTGGATGTCTCATTTTTTTTCATTCACCAGCTCAACATGAAAGCACATATTTTCATCCATCACATAATTTTTCACTGTTTCTTTTTTTCATTCATATCTCATATCCTTTTCCTCCTCTCCTCAAGCATCCCTCAAACAATTTGGTTTCATTTATTTTCTCATCTCATCTTTCCAGGTAAGTCATTTTATTCATTTTTTTGATTGCTAATTTTTTTTTTTTTAGTTTTCAAGGTTAAATTAAAACTTTTTTTGTTCTATCTCTCTCTCTTTTCTCTTTTTTTTCTCCTTCATCCCCTCTTTATCCCTCCTTGGCCTGGTCTTTATCCCACCTTTCCCCCCTCCTTGGTATCCCCACTCCCCCCTTTTCCCCCTCCTTTTCCCCTCAGGTTTTTGCAAGACCCCCCTTTCTTTTCCCCCCTTAGGCACCCTCAAGAAGGCCCTATTCTTCCCTTTGGTCTCCTAAAAACTCCCCCTCCTAACCTATCCCAGTCCCTAATTGCTTCCCCCCCTTCATTACTTAGTGATTGATTCATTAGTGAATTGCTAAGCAATGAAGGGGGCAGGAGGAGAGGTGGTGGGGGAGGGAAGCAGGGTAGGAGCAATAAAGGGGAAGAAATTAGGGACTGGGGTAGGTGAGGAGGAGGAGTTTTTAGAAGATGAAAGGGAGGGAAGAGATGTGTCTGAGGACACTTAAGGGGATAAAAGGGGAATGTTTCAGAGACCAAAGGGGGAAAAAGGAGGATCTGGAGGATACCAAAGGGGAAAAGAGAGGGATTTTGAGGACACCAAAGGGGGAAAAATGGGGATTGAGGACACCAAAAAAAGGACAATAGGGGGGATAGTGAGGACATAAAAAAGGGGAATTTGGGGGTTTAAGGTAGAAAGAAATTGAAAATTAATTATTAATTTTTCTCTCTTATTTTTTTTGTTATTTTTTATTTTATTTATTTTTTATATTTCAAAAAAAAATTGATTCAAAAATATCAACAAAATTTCTGGAATAATGTCAAAGTCCTCATCACTCTTATTACTCTCATCATCTTCAAAACCTTTTTCAGAAGTGAAGACTACAATTTCTAATAAGAGAAAATCTTATAAAATTTAAAGTTTAATTTGAAATAAAAAAATTTGTAAAGCTTTCTTTAGTTCTTTGGAAAATCCACTACGCAATATAGGGGGTGGACTTGCTAGCAAGTCCTCAACCTGAACTGAGATGGAACTCAGATGGAACTCAGACTGAACTCATACTGAACCCAAACTGAACTCTACTTGAACACCCACCTAAAACTGTTCTGCTGAGTGGTGTTCATTCCTGATTGTATGGTTCCTTTATCAATAGCTCAATGTGTGTTCAATCTGTTGTGAGTTTGGGTCCAAGGTTGCGGACTCACTAGCAAGTCCGCCCCCCATATTGTGTGGTGATCTGTCTTACTTCAAAACTACAATATGTAAAAGAAAAGAATATACTGATTCATGACCATAAAATATCAAGTACTTAACCGCTAGTGGAAAGGAAATTGTGGTTGTGATAATTAGTAGTAGATAAAAACCTCAATTTATTATACAGCTTCATTTTTTCAATGGTATTCAAGATAAAGTGTTTAATAAATTTTCAGATGTCACTACTACTTTATATTAGATGGAATTAGTTTGGAAACCTTTGTAAAATCAAAAGAAGAGTGGAGGAATTATGATAGGACTTGGTTGGAGACCTGGCTTTGGAAAGGATGCCTTACTTGGTAAGTCTTTATTTTCATAAATATTTAAGAAAACCTATTTTCTTACTTTTTTCTCCAAGTATATATTCTTTACTCCAGAATCTCAGTGATCAAGAAATGAAGTAAGATTTAGAAAGAGGGAAAAGCTTAGGATCATTAAATTATTTCTTGGAAAGTTAAATAAAGAAATTATGTATCCAGGAATTTAAATTTAATCATAAACTTGCTAAAAAAGCTGGACTTCTCAATTGAACAGATATGGAATGGTTTCAACTCAGTAATTATTATATCTTTTCTTCTAATTTTATCATCACCTATGAAGGATTTCATAATCAGATTCATGTAAACAAATAAGATTCTAATATTCTTACTTATGGCCTTTTTTGTTATATTAATCCTATTACTGGAAGACAAATCCCTTCACCACAAAAAAAACCCAGAGCCTGTTAGCAGCTGCCAATCCCTCAATCCATTTGTGGCACAAGAATAACTCAGCTTTGATGCCACATGAGCTAGCATGCTCAGTGTTCAGTGTTCAGTCTTACCAGAAGAATTACAGCTGAGCTAGAACTGAATCAAATCAAAGATAGGGATTGGCACCTGCAATCAGGTGCCCACATTTTTTTTCTGGTGCTTCACCTGGTAAAATCAAAGGTAATAGATTATAATTTCTGAATCATAAATGTATCATGGACTTTGGTTTAGGAAATGGGATTATAGAAGCAATTTAGAACTCTTCAAGATATAATCATCAAATTACTAAGGTACCTCCTGGATTGGAATCTTACAAAAAGTTTACTCATTTTGGATGTTCTTTTCAGATAAACTAAAGTTTGATAAACCAGGTAAGTAAGGTAAGGGGTGTAGGGTCAATATTTACTAAAACACTAAATAGGGGTTCTAAATACAGTAATTAGTGGATTTCCAAATTTTTATTTTTATTTTTAAATTTTAAATTTTACCAGTTATTAAAGATAATCAATTGATTTAATTATTGTACCATCAAGCCCTTGTGCTTTATAAAGGTGTTCATTCAAATATATTCTATGAATGAGTTCACAATATCATTCTTGTCATAATTTTTCTTTAACTTTGCTCATAAAATCATTGACATATAGTATTCCGGATTCATTTACTTGGTTGATTATCTTTTTTAATTGATTTACTTAATTATTTATGAATTAAAATTAAAATTTGGTAATCCTTACCCCCTCACAGAGTAAATTTTTGGGGGGTATTTCCAAATTTTCAAATAAGATAGGTAAATTTTTTGACTTGAAAAAAAATTTGGAATGAAACATTAATGAAAAAAATAAAAAAAATTAGTCTTAAAAATTTTTATTAAGCAGTCAATTCCCTCAACAGATTTATTAGCTTTAATGGATTTTATCAAGATAACTTTCAAAAAAATTGGAATGAAATATGAACACAAAAAATAAAAAAACTATTCATCAAACATATTAAACAGTCAATTTCCTCAACAGATTTATTAGCTTTAATGCATTCAATCAAGAAAAGTTTCTAAAATAATTTGGAATAAAATATGAACAAAATAAAAAAAACTAGTTATCAAACATTTTCATTAAGTGTTTCATTTCCTCAATAGATTTATTAGCTTTAACACATTCTATCAAAAAAATTTTCTTTTTTGAACCATCTTCAAGTTGATAATTTACTTTCATTTGATCCAATAGGAAATTGTACTCAAGAGCCTTCTCCTCTTTCTTTATCTCAAATCCTTTCTCCTCCAAGTCTGGTTCCCTCTCATCCCTCTTTAAAGAAAGCTCAAATTTCTTCTCCTTCAAGTCTATTACCCTCCCATCCTTCTGTAAATAAAGCTTGAATTTCTTCTCCTCAAAGTCTTGTGCCCTATCATCCCTTTTTAAAGAGAGCTTGTATTGTTGCTTTTGAAAGTTGAGAGTATCTCTTGCAACTTCAACTTTACCTAGAGTGAAAAGGAATATTAACTATAGAAAATAAAATTTCACTTAACTATTAAGAGGTATGCTATCAATTACCAGATTCAAATTTCTCCAATAAATTATCAATGGAAGAAAAAGGGTTTTGGGAAAAACTATATCTGTTTTTCTTTCTTTGACTGTTGAAATTAAAAGAAGTTGATGGTCTTTTTTTTTTTGGAGGTAACATCTTCCTCTTCATCATTGATTCTAGCTTCAGAATCAGTTGCTTGAGGATCCTGTGTTTCTTCATTAGCCTTTTAAGAAATAAAAAAATAAAACAACTAGACAAGAAATAAAAGCTCACGGGAGTGGGATCATGTTGCTTTATATTGCCATCAGGATCTATTGAAAAGATATCTTGATTTGTGGAAGTCAAATGAGGGGAGGCTTGAGTAGAAGAGGAAGGAAAAATATTTCTTTCAACATCATGTTTGGAGATATCATCTTCTCCATACAACATGCTTTCAGGATTAACATTGGCTTTTTCTCCAAATATGGACTCCATCTCTTTATAGTAAGGATATAAAGAATGAAATTTATTGTCTATAGTTTTGATTCACTTACTGATATCAAGGTCAGAAATACCAAAATTAGAGGAAGATGAAAGAGTCTTAGCCTTCTTGTATTCAGCTTGATAGTGCTTGAAGTTTTCATAAATCTGTTTAGGCAAAAATTCAATCCTTTCCTTTGTCTTATTTCATAATTCATTGGCCATTAGAAGATAGCCATTGACTTTTAATGCAGGGGTCCATCCTAATTTAGTTTCATTCCCACTACCAAAACAGGAATCATAATTAGTTTTTATTTTCAGCCAGTTGATAAGTATGAGATGATCATCTTTTTTTAGTTGAATGGTCCTTGATTTCTCAGCTGAGTGGGGGAAAGATGGAGTAATAGAATTTTAAAAAAAAGCTGGGTGAAGGCTTCCTTTGAGAAGATCTATGAATACAAGGCATGTTAAAATATTTGAAGATGAAAAGGAGAAGAAAAAAGCACATGAGATGGGAAGGATTTTTAAACAAATAGAATGAATAAACAGGATTTGGTTATGACAGAAATTAGTGCAAGATGCAGTTACGATAGAATTTGTCCAAGATATGGTTATGAAAATTTGAGGATTAAAGTGTCAGATAGAGGTGAAAATTTACACTTTGTGGTGTTACAAAGCTGGGTAGGCCTTTGGAGTGCATATTTGTAATTATTTGGTATGTAAGGTATAGTTGGGGTTATGGTGTTTTTATTGGTGTTTTGTTAGTTTTTAAATGTTTAGTTGTGTTTTTTTAGGCTTAAGCTAGGGTCACCTATTATGTCTCAGCTTAACTTCCTTTCTTTTCTCATCATTGTGGTATGTGTTACGTGTTAATATCTTCAGTTACTGTTGTTTTTTCTGTTTAGAGGGTGTTTTTGGGTGTTTTTGGGCATTTAAAGGCCTAAAAGTGGCCCTCCCTACATCATGCGGCCCATCCCCCTGCTTGCATGGAAGCCTCTGGAGGTGTTTTTATGCATGTAGAGAGGTGAGAGAGTTGTATTTGGCTGGGAAAAAAGCCAGGGTGGTCTGTGTGTGAGATAGTTAAGCAAGTTTAAGGGAATTCTAGTTTATCATCAACCATCTGGTATACCTGAAATCTCTGTGCTTCACTCTTTTGTGTGTTTGTGGCATCTTTTGGCTGGGTTGTGAAAAGGTTAGTTCTTACTTGACCTCAACTCAGGTTACTGTTCTCTCTGGTATAGTCTTGCAAGCTATATCAAGTATTATTGCTGTCTCTGGTGTGGCTTTTTAACCTACATCAAGTATCATTTCTTTCTTTGATGTGGAAATTGGTCTACATTTCAGTTATTTGGTCTGGGAGTATGTCTGGTGACTACTTTCTTGACTGATAAAGCAGTCAAGTGTGTTGAAAAGGGGTTTTAGAAAACAAGACTCAATTTGCTTTGGCAGGTAAATCTCACTCTATTTTTATAAAGGGACAGGGAATTTTCTCTATGGGTTTTCTACAGCTCCCTTGGTCAAGGCCTATAGCTAGCACTATAGGATTGTCTACATTTCTGGCACCCAACATGGTGTAGGACCTGCTAGTTCTTTGGAGTTTCTGTTTTTTTTGTTGGCCTTTTTTGGTGATTTTGGTCTGAAGGAATGGCTTCTGGTTCCTCTATTCCTATGGTGAATGTCAGATGAAAGGGAGGTCTTCCTGATGTGATGGTCAGGGAGTGTTTTAGGATCAAAACTTGGAATGGTACCAGGTTTAATGGTGAAGATGTGAATTTGTTTCTGGAGAAGTATGAGGCTACCTCTGTGTTGGATGGTGCTTCCTACCTGGATATGGTGAAGAAAATTATTTTCTTCATTGGTGATAGTGAAGTGGATAAGGAGATGGTAGCCATGTCTGGCTACAAGAAGAGTGATTGGAAGTTTTTGTGCAGGAAGATGGTGGATAGATGGGGTGTCAGGTTCACTATGTTGGATCTGAATAAGGTTGTCAGTGAATAGAAGTCTTATGGTGGTGTGGGTGAATTGCATAGTTATAGTAGGTTCTGCTACAGTTTGACCCTTTGGTGGAATATTTGGTTGAAGTGGAGGAGCTGGCACATGAAAATGCTGCCAAAAATGTTTTTCTGTCTGCCCTGGATAGAGATTTCAGGATTGATGTGTTGAAGGAGCTGTCCAGGAAGGACATGATGAAGACTCTGGCTAATGGGGACAACAAGTTTCCTGCCTTGGATAAGGTGAAAGAGGCTGTGGAGTCCCATTTAAAGTTATTGGCTGTGGACACCTATCAAGAGGGGTGTGCCAGATATTTCAGAAAAGTAAGTGAGGCTTTTGCTGAGGAGGAAGTTAAGATGAAGAAGGAAGAGAAGAAGGTGGTGAAGCTTCCCAAAGAGTAAAGGGACCCAGTGATGGAGCAACTGGTGGACTTGACCAAGAAGTTTCACATCTTTGTGCAGGAAACTCAGAAGTTGAATAGGGCCTCAATGCAGCAGGCCAAGCCTTTTGAGAGGAGGGCAGGTGGTAGCAGTGATCATTGGGTGTGCTACTATTGTAGTAGGAGGGGGCACAAGTCAAATGATTGTTGGGTTCTGAACAGAGATGTGTCAGAGGAAAAGGTTGAGTTTGATGGCAGGGTATTCAAGTTCCCTGATGGCTCATTTGTGAAGCCAAGTGAGGGACAGGCTCCTGTTGATTTTTTTAGGAGAAGGGGTTGTCTCAATCAGAGGAGGCCAAGTTTTTATGAGATTCCTGATCAGGGGAAGTCTTCTGCTAAGGAAAGTTTTGATGTCAAGGGGAAGGGGAAGGAGGTCAATACGGTCTCTTTTTCTACTTCTTATGGTGTTTTGGAGTTCTATGCTTATGAGGCACAGTCAAAGAGGGAATGTTTGGCTGGTGTTTATGATGTTGATTCTGGGAGAGTGGGTAGGCCCAAGAGCACTTCACAGGCTCAGCCCAAGCCCAAGGCTTCCAAGGTGGATCCAAAGATGGATGACAGAAGGAAGGTTAGTAAGGAGGAGCTGCACAAGATTCAGATGGGAATTACAGATATAGGCTCACCAAGTTTTGGTTCTTATGATCTGAATGGGGATCCAATGCCTATGGGTCTTGATTCAAACTCTGAGGAAGATTTTGCTTTGGCTTTCTTATCAAAGCCCAGTGGGGCCAGGGTCACAGGTGATGGTTCTGGTTTGGTTCCTGTGGTCAGGAAACCTGTGGATGGAGGTTCTGGACCTCAAGAGGCATCAAGGCCTAAATTGGTGAAACCAAAAGCCCATTCTTAGGGGCCATTGGTTGAAGGAAGAGTTGATGTGATGGACTTTGTGTTAGAGAAAATGAATCAAGGAAATATATCCTTGACTTATGGGGAGTTTTTTGCTATCAGTCCTGGTTTTTCTGAGAAGCAAAAGAAGATGTTGACCAGGAGAAGGGTCTCTTCTGGGGAGGCATAGTTTGTTTGTGATTCTTCTGAGAAGTTTGAGGAGAATTTGGCTACTCATTTCTCTGCTCCCTCGGGGTTTTTCAATGTCACTCTGAATGGAAAGGCTATCAGAGCTTTGGTTGATTCTGGTTCTCAGATAAATCTTATTCATCTTCCTGAGGGAAATCAATTGGGCCTCCCCATCAAACCTGGTATTGGTGGGAAGTTGAGAGGAATTGGTGGGCATGTGACTGAGTTGATTGGAACAGCAGAGTTTGTGAAGCTGAATGTTGGTGGAGCTTCTGGGAAAGTGCACTTTTATATTGCAAAAGGCACTGTTAGGGAAGTTTTTGGTGGCCCATTTTTTATGGATTTTGCAGCCAGGATTGGTTATCAACCTGGAATTGTCATTAGCTTGGATTTGACAGGGGATGATTAAAGGACCTTGCATATGAAGTTGTCTTCACCTGGTGAAGAGGGTTAGGAGACTAGGCCTGGGCTTAGCTATATGCTCCACTGTCCTGATTTTTGTGAGAGAAGAAGGGAATATAGGGCTGCTTCTGGTTTTTTGGAAGGTGGCTCAGGCTCTAATGGAGAGCCTTATTTTTTATAGTAGGTGGGGCTGATCACCCAAGTGCTGCAACCTCTCCCCTTTCAGTGGAAATCCCAGGTTACTGCAGATCATCTCATTTGTAGATATTCCAAGTAGAATTTCAGCTTGCTTTGTATAATGTTTCTCTTCTCTGAAATTATTCTTCAAATTTTTTATCAAGTCTCTGTTAATTTAATGGTTTCAAGATTAATTTTATTTCAAGTTCAAGAGGAAAGATGGGGTCTATTTCTGTGGAATGGAAAAGCTTTAGGGTGGTGAGATTGGGGTCTAAAAGTAAGTCCTCCCAATTGTGCACCGCTAGGGTTATTTCTACACCTTTCAAAAAACATTACCTTGGCCAAACATGTGAGCAATTTTGCAACCCTGGTTTCTGTTTTAGGAAAGGCACCCCATCAAGAAAAAAAATTTAAGATAATCGAAGATAATCAAGAAAAAAATCTGAAGATGAAGAAGAAAGAAGATCAAAAAAATTTATTTTAAGATTATTTGGCTGAAGAGGTGAAGAGTAAGGGAATTGAGGTTGATGGTGAGGAGGATAGTGAGAATGTGGAATGGAAAAGCTTTGGTGCAGTGAGATTGGTGTCTAAAAGTAAGTCCTATTAATTGTGCACTGCTAGGGTTTCTTCTACACCTTTCAAAAACATTACCTTGGCCACACCTATGAGCATTGGGGAAACCCCTTTTTGTTTATGTAGGAAGATTTAAGAATTCCCAGTTGAAGATGAAGATTTGGAAGTGGATGCTTCTAAGTAAAAGAAGGTAGCAGTGAAGGTTAGGCCATTCAATGAGCCTATTCCAGTTGGGCTGAACCCACCCTTGAAGAGGCTTCCCTTGTCAAGAGATCCTTATGTGAAGCCTTTAGTGAAGAATACACCTGACTTTGTGGAAACTTCTAGGATTACTGAGGAAAGGTTGGATGTGGTGAATTTTGGTCCTGATGGGTGGTTATCTGAAGAGGAGAGGAAGTTGTTGTTGAATGTGATGGTGTTGAGGGAAAAGGAAATTTATTTTGTGAAGGAGGAAAGAGATGTGTTGAAAAATTCTTATGGCTAAACTTATCTGATTCCAGTGGTTTTTCATGAGCCTTGTCAAATCAAACCAATTCCAATTCCTTCTGCTATAAGGGATGATTTTGTGGATATTTTCAGGGAAAGGGTCATGACAGGGTTGTA
The DNA here is from genome assembly GCA_030280995.1 of Hemileia vastatrix. NCBI lineage: Eukaryota > Fungi > Basidiomycota > Pucciniomycetes > Pucciniales > Zaghouaniaceae > Hemileia > Hemileia vastatrix. The sequence continues at coordinate 1,980,304 of JASXTE010000010.1, read as the reverse complement.
TGAACAGTCAACCTCAAGTTATTCTAGTCCTGTTTTCTGTGTCAAGAAGCAAAATGGCAAGCTTAGGGTGGTTCATGATCTCAGCACTTTGAATAGAGTAACTATCAAGAATGCTGGAATGCCACCAAGTGCAGAGAATTTTGTGGAAGCTTTTTCTGGAAGGGTGTGTTATGGTTTGGGAGATATTATGGGTGGTTATGATGAGAGGGAACTCCATGTGGACTCTAGGCCTTTCACTACTTTTGATACTCCTTTGGGAAGGTTTCAATTGACAAGGTTACCTCAAGGAGCTACTAATTCTGTTGCTTTTTACCAGGCACAGGTGGCTTGGATATTTCAGGATGAAGTACCAACTTATGCTGGTATTTTTATTGATGATGGTGGAATTAAAGGGCCAACATCTGATTATGATGATGAGATATTGAAGGAAAATCCTGGCATTAGGAGGTTTGTGTGAGAGTATTCTGTCACACTGGGAAGGATTTTGTTTAGGATAGAGGAGGCTTGTTTGGATGTTTCTGGGTCAAAGCTTTGCTTTTGTGTGCCAGAATTGGAGATTTTGGGTCATGTGGTGTGTAAGGAGGGTAGGATTATGGCAAAGAAGAAGGTTAATAAAATTCAAGCATGGCCAAGACCAAATAATATCACTGAAGTCAGGGGGTTCTTGGGTGTTTGTGTTTATGTGAGGATGTTTATTAAGGACTTCTATTTGTTGGCTGCTCCTTTAAGGAAGTTTAACAGGAAGGATGCTGATTGTGAGTGGGATGATTATTGTGAAGAGGAATTTTTAAAGTTGAAGAAGGTGGTAGGGGAGTATATTGTGTTGCATAAGTTGTATTATGGTGTTGGGGCTGGAAAGATTTATTTGGCCATGGACTCAAGTTATATTGCTGCTGGTGCTGTTCTGTCTCAGGAGGATAAGGGTGGGAAGTTCAGGCCTGTCAGGTATGGATCTGTGGTGTTTAATGAGGTAGAATCAATTTACTTTCATCCAAATTTGGAGCTCTGTGGTGTGGCAGAAATCGTTAAGAAGTTGCAGACTGTTTTGTGGGGGCAGAATTTTGAGCTGCAGGTGGATGCTAGATCTTTGGTGCAGATGATCAACACTCCTAGTCTTCCTAATGCTCCTATGACTAGGTGGGTTGCATTTTTCCAGAACTTCTCCTTTGATTTTGTACACAAGCCTGAAAAACCTTCATAATTCCAGATGGATTGTCAAGAAGACCACAAAAAGATAAAGATTCTGAATCAGAAGAGTTTTATGAAGAGGTTCCTGTGGTTAGGGCTAGAAAAAGAGGTGCTGATAATTTTTCTTATCTCCAGCAAGAGATTAAACTGCACAATTTGGCCCTCCCTCAAGAAGTTATACTGGCTTGATCTGATCTTGATTCTGGTGATCAGGATGTTTTTGTTAATGAAGAAGGGGCTGTTGTTTGGGATGGCTCAAATTTAGAAAATGGTGTTTTTTTTGGTGCACTGGATTCTTATAAAATTTAGTGGAAGGAGAAAGATGTTGTAAAATTTAAAGATTGGTGTCCTGGATGGGCTGTTCAAATGTCTCATTTCCATTTTGGTGATTTTGATGACAGGGTTGTGCCCTTGGATGTTATTTTGTTTGATTTTGAAGATGAGACCTGGGGTCAGTCTAGGTTTTATTTTTTATTGGTGGAGTATCTGTTGGCCTTGGAGAGGCCAAATAGCTGTGATGATGATACTTGGGTTGCAATCAAGAAAAAGAGTCCTGGATTTTATGTGTCAGGAAGAAGGTTGATGAGGATTAGACATCCAAATCCTCAAGTTGTGTTGACTCAGAAGAAGGGTAAAGAGTTGTTTTTGAAGTCTTTGCATGAAGACCTTGGTCAGAGGCTCTGGGGAGACTTATAGAAGAGTAGCAGACAGGTTTTTATGTCCTGGTATGAAGTTGGCTGTTCAAATTTGGGTCCAATCTTGTGAAGAGTGTCAGAGAAGAAGTCACTTGAAACCAAAAGAGGTTGGCAATGCTACTGGAGAATCAACTGTGTTTGGAAGAGTCAGTCTGGATGCTGTCCATATTAAAGAGGGCAGGTATAAATATTTTCTTGTTGCCTGGGATGGTTTATCTGTTGGGGTTGAGGAAGTGCCTCTGGTTAATTTGACTGGCAAGAATGTGACAAAATTTTTGAAGAAGGAATGGATTTATAGGTATGGGATGATGAAATTTGTTACTGTTGATGGAGGATCAGAGTTTGGAGAAGAATTCAAGGAAGCTTTTACTAGTTTTGGGTCCAAGACTAGAGTGGCTACTCCTTCTTATCCTGAAGCTGAAGGCATGGTTGAAAGAGGGCATCAAGTTTTGAAGGATGCTTTGGTCAAGATGTGTGGGGATAGTGCTGGAAAATGGAGGCAATATTTACCTTTGGTTTTGTTTTCTGACAGAATTACTGTCAAGAGGACTACTGGATATTCACCTTATGAACTTATTTTTACTCAGAAGGGGGTTTCACCAGAAGATTTGGAGGAAATTTCTTATTTGGGATCTGATTGGGATGAAGATTGTTCAACTAAATACTTATTATGTTCCAGAATGAAGCAGCTTGAAGGAAAGGAGTAATTTCATGAATAAGCCTAGGAAAGGATGATGAAAATCAGGAATCATTCAGTTAGGTATTGGGATAAGAGTTTGGCACACAGGCTGAGGAATCCTTTAAAGCCTGGGTGGTTGGTATTAGTGTATAATAGGAGTTTGGAGAGTCAGTGGGGAAAGATGTTCTCTGAAAGGTGAAATGGTCCTTATAGAGTTAGATATCAGCTCTCAGGAAGATCATATCAGTTAGAAGAGCTGGATGGGGAAGTATTGAGGAAGAGATTTGCTTCTGACCAGGTGAAGAAATTTTATCCTAGAGGAACAAGAAGAGAAGAAGACTAACTCTGCAATGAGGATAAATTATGAATCATTATTTTTATTGGGTTGTTTTATTGGTGATTCTGTGCATCTTTTGCTTTAGAAACCTTTATGTTAGATGGTACCCATGGGTGGGGCATCTAAATTGTATCTTGGAAAGTGTGGGGGTAACTGATGGTCTGGCTGCTCTGTATAACAGTTACCCCAGATTGTCTGTTTCCAAAAACTTCTCTTAATTTAGTTGAACCCTAGAATTTGTCTTCTTTTGACAGGTTTTTAGTTCTCTATGACTTTAAACTGGATTTATTATTGGTCTTTGAGTGCTGGACTCTTCCTTATCATTGGTTTTTAGTTTATTGTGTTGGATGTTTGTTTTTGTTAGAAGGTACCCATGGGGGTAACTGATGAGCTGGCTGCTCTTTAGAACAGTTACCCCAGAATTTCTGTTTCAAGTCCTTGGATTTATTTAGTTGAATCCTAGCTCTCTGCTTTTATTCAGGTTTTTAGTCTTATATGACTTTAAACTGGATTGGACTGGCTTCTTGGTTCTTGGATCTTTCTTGGTGGTGGATCACTGGTGTTCTCCCATAATTTTTACTTATTGGAGGGAGCCCACCCAGTGATCTTTTCTATGTACCTGGATTTGCTTCTGTTGTTTTTTGTGATGCAATGGAATTGTAGTGGTCTTAGATTATTTTCTTTTTTTCTCTTTTTTTCTTTTATTTTGTTAGTGAGGGTTGATTTATAAAATAAAATAGTTGGGTGTACCACATCAGGATCACCTGGATGTGGGCAAGCATTGGTGGGGAAAGGCTCATCAATTGGCTGGGCAATTCTATTTTTCTTATTCATTATTACTTCTCAATTTTCTGTTATTCATTCATTGTATTGTTTTCATTTCAATTTTTCTTTACATGTTCAAATTATTTTTCAAATCTTTAAAATTTCTTAAAGGTGTATCCACATCAAGGTGCATATGGATGTGGGTAAGGTATCAGGGGATCAGCTCATCAATTGGCTGGGGGATACCATTTTTAATAATTATTTATTTTATTTTATGATTGTTCAATCTTATTTTCTCAGCTCTCATATTTTTTGGGCATTATGACTTTTATTATTTTTCAAGTTTTTTTTAGTATGTTAGTAGTTATAAGTAATAGGGGGTATCAAAGTTAAAATTTTGTAATTATTTGAAAGGTATTTCACAACACAAATAGAAAGCCACAAACTTGACATAAATTCTCAGTAAAAAGGTGTTTTTTGGGGCACAATATGGCATATTTCAAAAAATAATCATGGTTTATTTGGTGGAAAAAAGAGGTATTTTGAAATGGAAGATTTCTAACTTTGATACCCCCTAATATCTGTAGAATAAAAATAAATCATCAAGAAAAATAAAAAATTAAAATTAAAATAATTAAAATTATAAAAATTATTTAAATAATAAAAAAAAAATAATAATAATAATAATAATAATAAATAAAAAATAAAATAAAATAAAAGTAAAAATAAAAATATTTTTTTCAACTTTTAATTATTAATTGTTTTCTTTTCTTTAACTTTTTTCTCTATTTTATTAATTTATTTTATTTTATTTTTCCTATAATTTAATCTCTGGAGGTTGTTTTGGGATTTTTTGGCGTTTCTGTTTCTTGTTGGGATCGGAGGATGCAATGTGTTCCTTGTGGTGTAGTCTTCTTGAAAGATTGTAGGGGTTGTAATGGTCTGGGACTGGTTTGGAAGGTAGTCTTTGGGAGGAAGAAGAGGAGGCTGGGATGAAACGCTGGAAGGTTTTCTTAATTATCCTTGACATCTTGGTGGAAAGAGGAAGTAGTAGTGGTGGAAGGAGGAGGTGATGATGGTGATGGCTAGAGGAGTTAAAGGTGGAGGAGGTGGTGGTGGTAGAGAAAGATGGTGAATGTGAAGTTGATGTTTGTGGTGAAGAGAGGGGGTGAAAGTAGAGGTTGTGGTTGTGGTAGCAAGAGGGGGTAGAGGTGGAGGTGGTGGCTGTGGTGGATAGAGGGGGTGAAGGTGGAGGTGGTGGTGGAAATAGGAGGTGAAAGTAGAGATGGTGGTTTTGGTAGAAAGAGGATGTGTAGGTGGAGGTGGTGATGGTGGTGGCAAGATAAGGTAGATGTGGAGGTTGTGGTGGTGTTGGAAAGAGATGGTGAATGTGTAGGTTGTGGTTGTGGTGAAGAGAGGGGGTAAAGGTGGATGTGGTGGCTGTGTTAGCAAGAAGGGTAAAGGTGGAGAAGGACCTATTTCTGAAGATCTGGTAGGGGAACTGGAGATGTATTTGTGAGAAGGTGGAGGTGGAGATAAAGGATAGTTGGGATCTGTATCACATCTTTTCTTCTTTGAATTGCAAGAGTAAAAATCCATGTTTTACATTTTGGCCTCTGGAGTTGGAAGAGTGAATTTTCATGGTCTGCACATATGAATGCACTGTTTGCATGAATATTATTTGGGAGCAGTGAAGCAAGAAAGGGTTGAAGGGTCAAAAGTGGTGGATTCAAGGTTTTACATGATCTGTGGTGGAAGAACAATGATAAAGAGAAAAAGATAAGAAAACCTTTTTTATCAGTGATGGGTAGAAGATGAAGTGGATGTTGAAGTTCAGCTAGTGGAATGTGTGTTTATATGCATTATTCCATCAAGATTCTAAACTGAAATATGAATTAGTCCATCAAGACTCTAAACTGAAATATGCATTAGTCCATCAAGACTCTAAACTGAAATCTGCATCATTCTATCAAGACTTTAAACTAATCACTGGTTCTATAGTCCCTCAAGACTATAAACTGAGGAATGGATGTTGTTTTTTTGGTGTTGGTTTTGAAGATTGGAAGGGGGTGTCCACAGGGGGGGCCTCTGAATTTAAAAAATTCAAGTATGGGAGTAATTGATGGGCTGGAAGCTCTATTGAAAATTACCCCAGAATTTTAGTTTTTTCTCTGTGTCTTAATGTGGTTGATCTCTGGTTCTGGGTTTATGATTTAGGTTTCTGAGTCCCCTAAGACTATAAACTGAGGGTTTTTGAGTCCCCCTAGACTATAAAATGAGGATGGTCCCCCAAGACTTAAAACTGGGGGCTGTTTGGTGGCTACATCTTATAGAGGGTGTGGTCCTATTTTCTTTTCTAAATCAAACTCAAGCACTAGTGGAATTACAGAAGGGTATCAAGAGGGGTGGCAAAATTTTCTGAATTGGACTTGAATTGTTGGATGAGGTTCCTTCTCTTATCGATGTCTTTTTGGTCCTTGGCAGGAGTTTATTGGAAGTAAGAAAGGAGAAGTTGTTTATGTTTTTGGGAGTGATGTTGGAATTTTTCTTGGACAATGTGTATTGGATTTGGAGGTGGTTTTTCATTGGTCCCTACATTGTCATCATCATCAATTACTGGTGGAGGAAAGGCTGAAGAAATTGGTCAGCCTAGTTTGGTATGAAGTAATGGAATCTTACCTTCTGGTGAATCAGGGTGATGAGAGGAAGAAGAGGCTATTGGAGTTACAGGTTTTATTCTGGGTGATTGGATTTTGTTGATTATTCTTGGAATGATGATGGTGGGTCTGGATCTTCTGGTGAAAGAGGATGGGCTAGGATGAGTGTATGAAGAAGCTAAAGAGGAGGATAATGTGCCAAGTCTGTGTAATTTTTTCTTTCTGGACTGGAAAGAATTACAAGAGGTCTTGTAGATGTGAAGAGGTCCATTCATTGCACAGATGAGGCTGTTGTCAATGCAGTACTGGCAAGGGCCCAGGTCAGAGGCAGTTCTGGATAGGTGTTTGAACATGGTTTTTAGTGGATGAAGAATGTGGAAATTCTTTATTGGAGAAAGTATGTGGTGTTCCAAATCTGGGTAGGCCTTTGGAGTCTGTATTAGGAGGTATTTAGTATGTAGGGTATAGTTGGGGTTATGGTGTTTTTATTGGTGGTTTGTTAGTTTTTAGATGTTTAGTTGTGTTTTTGTAGGCTTAAGTTAGGGTCACTTAATATTTCTCATCTTAATTTCCTTTCTTTTCTCATCATTTTGGTATTTTTTATGTGTGATTAGCTTGTTTCTACATGTAGTTACTGTTGCTTTTTCTTTTTAGAGGGCATTTTTGGGTGTTTTTGGGCATTTAAATGCCTAAAAGTGGCCCTCCCTACATCAGGCGGCCCATCCCCCTGCTTGCATGGAAGCCTCTAGAGGCGTTTTCATGCATGTAGAGAGGTGAGAGAGCTGGATTTGGCTGGGAAAAAAGCCTGGGTGGTCTGTGTGTGAGATAGTTAAGCAAGTTTAAGGACATTCTAGTTTATCATCAACCAGCTGGTATACCTGAAATCTCTGTGCTTCACTCTTCTGTGTGTTTGTGGCATCTTTTGGCTGGGTTTTGAAAAGTTTAGTTCTTACTTGACCTCAAATCTTGTTACTGTTTTCTCTGGTATAGTCTTGAAAGCTATATCAAGTATTATTGCTGTCTCTGGTGTGGCTTGGCAACCTACATCAAGTATTATTGCTTTCTCTGATGTAGAAATTGGTCTACATTTCAGTTATTTGGTTTGGTAGTCTTTCTGGTGACTTATTTCTTGGCTGATCAATCATTCAAGTGTGTTGAAAAGGGGTTTTATAAAACAAGACTCAATTTACTTTATCAGGTAAATCCCACTCTATTTTTATAAAGGGACAGGGGATTTTCTCTCTGGGTTTTCTCCGACTCCCTTGGTCAAGGCCTGTAGCTAGCACTATAAGACTGTCTACAACGTAAAAGAACTTATAGCCAAATTATTGGAAAAAATAATTGGGGAAGATAATTGGGGTATATTGATTTTTATCTGAAATTGATTTAATTACGTATTGGTCAACATTGATACCCCCTAATGTCAGAATTCAAAATCCGACACTTCCTAACTCATCATGATGGCATAATTTTTATTACATATTCCACTCATATAACCCATATCTGAGCTACAATGTACTTGGAAACTCATGTTATAATTGATAGCTTAGACATAGGTATAAAATTATGGAAGAATTATTTTATATTTAGTGGACTGTCTTCCATGACTTATACTCATTGACTTACTATTGAAATTTCACTAATCAATCAATTATTTGCTTATATCACATTACATGCTCATTGAATATTTTTTTGCTTTGTTAAACTTGAATTAAGGTATTTTTCTAGTATTAATATCCTTTTATTATTTATTTTAATAATTTTCTATTGTAGGTTGGCTCCACTCATCACTTCCAACCAGTGACAATTATTGTAACTAACAAAAGTCAATATTTTATTTAAAAGGTTAGATACTTGTTAAATTTTATCTTTATATTGATTTACTATTGTGATTTCACTCATCAATCAATTATTTTCTTATATTGCATTATATGCTCATCAAATACTTGTTTGCCTCATTACACTCACACTCAGGTTGGCTCCACTCATCACTGCCAACCAGTGACAATTTTTGTAACTAACAAAAATAAATATTTTATTTAAAAGTCCTAAAATTAAAAATTAATAGATAAAACTTCTAGAAGTAATTAGCTTGACAATTTTATATTGTGGTTTTAAAGGGCAGCATGTGCAGTTTTCAGGAAAAGTGTGTCATAGACAAATTTATCTAGTTGGTATAAAATTTAACCTTAAATGATACATGTCTTGAAGTTCCAAGAAAGCTTTCTAGCACTCACCCTCCCCCCCTCTTCATAATTAATTAATTAGGATATAAACTTTCCAGAAATCACAGCATCAAATTTTATGTAGAGGTAGCCCTGCCTAGAGGCTACTGCACATATAACTTGGCTGGAATCATTTGAAATGAAAAAAGTTGCACAAAACAGAAAATCATACATTTTATAGAAGCTATGAGAACTAAAAGCCATTTTTCATGTCTGCCAAACAACATCAAAAAATATATCCTTTTTTCCCACCAAGAGCACAGTTGTTCCCTAACTATACATATTGTTAGATTAAAAGAACAGGAAAATTTTATTAGCCAAAAAAAAAACTGTCTTATTTTGAGTATATAATTAGAAAAATTATCAAAAAAAGATTTACCAAAATAATTAGATTTGGTATGTTAATTTTTATATTTTGAAATTAAATATGATTAGAATTGAAATAATAAAATGGTAAAATTAAGCAAAATTGATTGCGGGGAAGCATCACCCCGGACAAGAGACAACAAAAAGTAGACCACATAACCCATATAAGATTAAAATGGGATAGAACATTCAACCCTTTATGATGAGAGCACAGGGAGCACATTCTACCTGACTCAGTATGGATGTGAGACCCACTATTTACTTGGTTTTAATCCAGGGGCAATAATCCACCCTTATAAGAAATGATAGGAAATCTCTACTTGACTTTATGGAAGTTAAAAATGAAACAATGCAATGGACCTCACACAGCAACAAATTTTCATTTCATCTTGGGGTGCAAAAATTACACAACATTTATGTAACAATTTTTTTTAGCACTTAAAAGTCTTAAGTGGGTCTTAAGTTCAAAAACAATTATTTGGTAACTATTGCACAACTGTTGTGCAATTGTTGTGCCCCATAGAGAACCAAAAATGTGTCATAGTGTCAAGCTCTTGGGATTATTTGGAGCAAACAGAGATAAAGCTCTTATCATAATGTTAGTAAATAATTGTGATGAATTCTGTATATGATAGTAATAAAAATTAGAGGATATTACTTTACCTGTTAATTAATTGGAGTAAATAAAGATGGGAATACTTTTAGCATGCACAGTGGGTGGCCAAAAACAAATGCCTGCTTTCATTTCAACATATCTTTTTAAATAATTATTCTATCTACATAAAATTTGGTAGCTTTACTATTTCAGCCATGTAGAATAAGAATATGATTTAGTTATAATTGATAAAGTTCTTTTCTTTTTTTAATTTTTTTTGAAAAAGTTTTTTATTTCAAATATAAAATTTCAGAAGACATAGCCTATAGAATAATTCATTAGAAGCCTAGATACTTATAAAAGATATCAGAAAAAAGAAGAAGAAAAAAGAAGCAGCAAAAATAATAATTATGAATAAAATATACCAAAATTACCAGTGGGTGGATCCACCGCAAGCATCCACAACAGCTTGCATTTGTTCAGGAATTGAAGCAATCACTTTTTCACATATATTGCTTGGAAGACCATCCCAAGCTTGGGATAAAGCTTATCACATCTCAATAAGACTTTGAGGGTAATAAAGCTTCAAGAGTTGGTGTTTGAGCTCCTTCCAGAAATTTTCTATGGAATTGAAGTCATGTGATTGTGGAGGTCAATCTTCAACTTTACACAAGTTGGAAGCTGACTGTAAGTTGTGTGCAATCTTTTCATTGTGAACTGGTGCATTAACTTCCATCAAAATAATTTGATTGTTGCTATCAACTTCCTTGAGCCATGAGATGAGGACTGAGACATAAACATTTCCAATGAAATGGCTTGCTCTGTGCCATTCTGCAGGTAAGAACACCAAGGGACACTTGGTGGTGTTGAAAAATATGCCCCAGATCATAATTGACAAGCGCCCACTTTTGAAATTGGGTTGAAGACACCTTGAATGAAGCTTGTTGGTTTTTTTACACCAGACATATGTTTGTAACAACCACTTCCCTACCTCAAAACTTGATTTATCTGACCATAAAACTTGCTTCAAGTCATCAGTGGTCCACTTTGAGTGGTCTTGTGAAAACGTGAGACGCTTTTCTTGGTGAGAAGCATTCTAGAAGGGCTTCTTAATAGCCACTTAATGAGAGAAACCAAGCTCTTTAGAACATCTTTGCATGGTTCTAGATGAGATTTCTGAGCAAAAAAAATCATAAGTTTCAGTGCTAGTCATTTGTTGATTTTCAGAGAGAGAGAGTGTGAGAACTTTGGCACATGTCCTGGCCTGTAGTTTTGTGTGGACAACCAGAGTGTTTATATGTGTAAAGACTTAGATAATAAAACTTAATCAGTAAGTGAAATAAGAGTTTTAAAATGACAAATAAGAGGAAAAATAACAAATATTTGGACTAGACTGAAAAATATGGACTTGGCTAATAAATTTAGTAGAATAGTTGAGTTAATGTTATGATTGGATGCCATAAATTGAAATATGCAAGCATCCTTATATAGTAGATATTCATCTAGAATCAAGGAGATAATAAAAGAGAATAATAAAGTGGAGAAAGATTGAAATAGAGCAAAATGATAAGATAAGGTGGTTTGAAGAAACAGTAAATGAATAATATATCACTAATGATGGGAAAATACAACTGATAATAAACCAATATCTCAACAATATGTTTTAACTGTCCCTCAAACCCATTTTCTCAATAAATCACCCACAGTAGTGCATGGGAGCTGGTAATGACGGGCAATCTGGTATGCATTGGTACCCCGCTCTTCCAGGGAAACACATTTGGCCCTTAGTTCAATCCTCTGTTGTGGTTTTTGCCCTGTCTACTTAGCCATAAGCTGAATAATTAGTCAAAAAATAGTTTAAAATTTAAATACAAATTAAACTATTGATTTCACTAAGATATATAGAGGTATTGATAATAATAAATAAGTTAAGTTAGTGATATAGTGGACAATGATGGACAGTGGACAGTGGACAGTGGACAGTGGAAAAGAAGTGGACAAGGGAGGAGAGATGGACAAGCGAGGACAAAACAAAGAGAAAGGGAAATAGGATTGTTACCTGATAATAATCAATAAGTTAAGTTAGTGATATAGTGGATAATGATGGACAATGGACAGTGGACGGTGGAAAAGAAGTGGAAAAGGGAGGAGAGATGTACAAGCAAGTAAAAAGCTAAGAGAAAGGAAAATAGGACCAAAGAAAGAAGGTGAGAAAATGATAATAAAATAAGGGAGAAAATATTGGATACATTGCAGTTGTTGAGCACATACTTGTTACCTGATAATAATCAATAAGTAAAGTTATTGATATAATCTAAATTGATGGACAGTGGACAGTGGACAGTGGAAAAGAAGTGGATGAGGGAGGAGAGATGGACAAGCAAGGACAAAACAAAGAGAAAGAAAAATAGGACTAAAGAAAGAAGGTGAGCAAATGATAATAAAATAAGGGAGAAAAGATTGGATGCCAACTCAGGAATGAGGAGACATCCTTAGGAATGCTGGAGTTAGAGTATGTATACAAATGATGATATATAGAATAACTAGTATTAGGGTTTTAAATATATTTATATATATTTTTTATTTCTTACAATCTCACCCAACAAGGGGCATGAAGGAAAAGGCAATGATATAGGATAGCAGCTATGTACATGGTTTAGGAAGAACATGGGAGAGAACTAAGGGCAATTAGTAAGGGACATTTATAAAAGGACAATAAAGATAAAATACTAATGGGTTAAAGGTAAATTATTGGGGAATCTACCAGTCTCAACTAAAAACTTTGCCACAAATTTAATAGCTGGAGAGGAAGATAAAAGGGAAGATGTAGAAATGGGTAGTTTGAGTTTAGAAAATTCTCTAAGTAAAGAGGGATGAGAAGAAGAGTGAGCAGGGAAAATGAAGAGAACATTTTCCAGAGTATCTGGGGCCCAAATATTACACAGTGAGCAAAGGGGCAACTCAGCTGCTTTGAATTTGAAGAGATAGTGGTTTAGGGGGTAGTGGCCTGATCAACATTGGGAAAAAGCTGTGGCCTGAGCCTTGGGGAGGGAAGAGAGAAACTTGAAGAGGAAAACTGGTTCAAATTTACCTTGAAGATTTTTTTAAAATCTCAGGAGGGGGAAAGTGAAACAGAAGTGAGTCTGTGTGTGACTTAATAAAGGAATTTAAGGAAGAAATTGAGGGAGGGGGAAAGTAGGAAGAAAAAGACTCAGCAGAATATGCAAATGGGTGAGAGCCATTGGCCAAGGCATCAGCCAACTCATTTCCTGGGACACATTTATGACCAGGGCACCATAGTAGAAAGATCTTCAAAGAAGGGTTGTGGCTGAGAATAGTTAGGGTAGTCTGAATGATGGCTCAAAGGATGAAAACGTTGGGAGAAGGAGAGGAAATTCATGAGAGGCAAAAAATTACCAATTGGTTGTCTGTGACAATGGTGAGGGAGGAAATCAGGAAGTGGAATGGGTTGGAGAGGAATAGATAGAGCCCTAGGAGGATTCCAACCAGCTCAGCTTCAAATACAGAGAAAAAGGGGGAGTCACCTAGGCGAGAAATCATAGGAAGAGGGAGGCCTGGATCAAAGGCAGCTGCATAAACTCCCTCTTTAGATTTTGCGCCATCTGAGTAAATAAAATGAGAATGTAAGGGTTGAGAATTAATGGAGGAAAGTCAATGGGAGAGGGGCTCTTGCTTAGAGGGGGAAATGGATGGAGTGAAAAGGGGAGAAGCCATGGGGGCCACAAAGCAAGGGAGCAGGAATCCAAATTATTGAGAGGTAGTTGAGGAGGGAAAAGGCATAAGGAGGAGAGGAAGTTTTGGGGGAATGATATTAAGCATGGATTTGGCTAGTCTATCCATTGGGTTGGATGAGGGGATGGTGAGAAGACAAGCCTAGGCTTGACATACAAACATATCCAGACGTTGCTTGCATGAGAGAGAGATTGAGTCGTGAAGTAAGATGCATACAGGAGTGGACCTGAAGCATCCAAGAGCACGTCTAATGGCCCTGTTGTCAATGAATTGAAGCATTCTTGTAGTATGGGTAGTTTTCTTAGGGGAATGCCAAACTATGGCAGCATAGTCTGTGTGTGAGTGAATTAGGGAATTGATGAGTTCATAATGTCGGAGAGGGATACCCCAACCAGAGGAGGCAAGATGATGGATAGTTGAGGCAGCCTGGAGTCCGCATGCAAATTTTTTGGTACCATTAGGTTTGAAAGAAAGAGTAGGATCCAATAGGATTCCCAGCCATTTAAGGGAGGAGGAGGAGGTGAGGGTACTGTTTTCAAAAGAAAGGGTGGGAGGGGAATTGAGGATGGCTGATTTTTTGGTGAGTATCATCCATTTTGTTTTGGCCTTATCAAAGATGGCAGCGTGAGAAAGACCCCAAGGCAAGACAGGTGTTGAGAGACTTTTTCAGGATCCTTGTCTGTTGCAAGGTAAATAACGTCATCAATAAATCCTAGATCTAGACTGGAAGGGGGAAGATAAGGGAGAGTGAGAAAGCCAGAATTGTATATAATATATAAAAGAGGAGATAGAGGAGATCCCTGGGGGAGGCCTTTGGGAGAAAAGGAGTAAGGCAATTCATATGAAGAGAAAGAAATGCTTGTGATAGAATTAGTAAGTGAATTTGTGATGAGGGAGATGAGGTCATGCGGGAGAGGGAGGGAAAGTAAAGTGTGGGATAGACGGAGGAGGTTGACGGAGGGAAAAGTGCCCTTGACATCCAAAGATAGGGCCCCAAACACCTTGCCAGAACGCCATTGGTCCTTGGTCCAAGTGGTGAAATGCAGGAGAGCATCCAAGGTGCTGCAAAGGGGGCGACCGCCGTAATAATTCTCAGGGAGAAGAGAGGATGATTCCATGTAAAATGAGAGGCAGTTAGTGAGAAGGGAATCTAGGAGTTTCCCCATAGTGTTGAGGAAGGCGATAGGGCGGTAGGCACCAGGGATCATATAATCTGGCCTGCCAGGTTTAGGGATGATAATTGTCTTTGCTCTTTTCCAAACATTAGGATAATGGCCTGTGGTGAGGCACTGTTGGAATATGGGAAGCAGTAGATCAGTGATAGCCTCTGGGTTACAATGTAAAAGAGAATTAGGAATGGAATCTGGGCCAGTAGCCCTTCCTTTCTTGTTTTTGAGTAAGGCTGTAAGAACTTCGCTCCTGGTGAAGAGTGGAGAGTGAGAAGGGGGAGATGGCCATGGGGGGGGAAACTCTCATGTCACAAGGGATAGAGGCAACAGAGGTACCTTCAAAGAGAGCAGATTCTTTTAAGAGATTGTCAGTTATTAAGTTGCCGCTCCCATCAGTCAAAGGAGGGTTGGATTTTAGGCTATGAGACTGGGAAAGATACTTAGCAGGCTTATAGAGAGAGGATAGGGTGAGAGAAGAAAGGAAGGAGCGCCAATGTTGCTTCTTAAGAAACTTAATTTTGGCTCAGAAAGTTTTGCGGGCTGACAGAAACTCGGCAGTGTTGTGAGGGGTAGGGGAAGAATGCATGGCCCGTTGAGCTTGATAAAACGACTTCTTGAGGGGATCCAAGATGTATCTATTCCACCATACGCGACACAACAAGCCATGCTGCTGAAGCGGGACAAAACAATTCATTAGTTTGATAAAAAGGGAAGTGATAAATTCAGCAGCCTCATTAATAGAGGAGGGAACAGAAGAGGGGGAAGGAGGGGTAAGAGAAGACTTATCAAGCTTTTTCCAGTTGCGGAAAGGCTTGATGGGGGATGGGAGGGAAGAGAGGAGAAGACGAGTGGAGATTGATTGATGATCAGAGAGATGGGAGGAAGACCTGTCGCAGTCTGTAACACAACTAATAACTAAACCATGTGCCCTACCATTTGCAAACACCAATTCTATAACCAAGGTAAAATTTCTGGTGTTGCAAAAGGTGGGAACGCCAGGTTGAGAAACTAAAGTCATGTTCAGGTCTGAGAGCGAGTCCAGGAAAGGGGAAGCAGCAGGATGATTGGAGGAATGTCTTTTGGCACTAGCCCACATGTCATGATGAAGATTGGAGTCAGCAAAAATGTAGATAAGGCGGCTGGAAAAATGAGAAAGAGTAGGGTAAATAAGAGGTGTGGTGGTAAAAGATTGAGGAGGGTTGTATATGTTAACTAATAAAATTTAGTAATAGTAAACATAATATGCTAATAGAATATCAACAGGTATAAACACATTACCAATACTAAGAAAAAGAATAATTAGAGGATGGGAATCTCGAGGTCGGACAAGTGATGGTGGCAGTGAGAGAACAAAAATAAAGTGAAGTAAGATCAAAAAACATCCATAAGAGGAGGCATTGATTTTTGGCCACCCACTGTACAGTACCTGGAAATAAGTTGTTTTCACCACTTAATTTTTTTTTTTTTTTCTGGCTGTTGCTTCTTCACCTTATACCACCACCATCTTGCCAATGCCCACCCTCCAGGGCCTCACGTCCCACTTATTTTCATCTCAAGATTCATAATATCAGGTTAGTTTTTCATCATTCTCATTATTTTTCTTTATATTTCATATCTAAAAACTACTGATTTTCCCTACTTTTCAATCTCAGCATGCCAACTTCCAGGGTCGGAACATGCCAGCACAAAACCAAAACGTAAGCTTTGATTTTTGGCATGGAAATGGCAGAATGTAATCAAAGCAAGATATCCCATGATTTACACATTCCATGCACGACTGTCTGCTCAATACTTAACCAATTCTGTAACCAAAGCACTGTGGAAACCGCACATCATCCAGGTCATCCGCGCTAGACTACACCTCGTGACATGTGAGATCTGGTTCGCATCCTAAAAGAACCATTTAGAAAGATAAAAAATTATCAGAGCTTGGGGGAATCAGTGGGGTTGATAGAAGCGGGTGGACAGGTAAGCCAGCTTGTGTCCTGATTCAACACTATGAAGATTCTCAGTCAAAAAAAAAAAAAATAAACAGGCAATAACATCTAAACTGCACTATAAGTGCTGTTACAAAATGAAAAATAAAAATCAAAGATGTGCCAAAATTAGGTAATACAGCTGCACTAGTCATGGTACCAATATCAGTACATCATGGCCCATATTTATTAAGCCATTTTCCTTACTAAGTACAGTTTCCAGCTATAGGTCCCTATGTTTTTTCAAACATTTTATAAACCTCACATTCATCACTCATTGAACTAATTTTTTTTATTATGATTAATTCAAATCTCTTGACTTATGTATCATATCAAACATATAAAATATTGATCAATTTTTTCATGACATTAAAATTCATAAAATTCATAAAAAATTAAATAATTAATCTTACCTTTAAAACTAAAGATTTTATCAAAATGAGTCTTTCTCTATTTGAAAAAAGGGTGCAAAATATGGTCATATTTCCAAAGTAATTTATTAAAAAGTATTTATTATTTGAAAAAGAAATTGGCATTGACCAGCTTTTTTGTGATATATTAATGAGCAAATTCACTAAAAATCTGTCAAAAGTAACAAAATAGCTTAACAATAGGGGGTCTCAAATGTCAGCATACTTTTTGTGGCATATCAACATGGATAGTGTCTTTGTTCTGCATATTTGGTGGTGTTTTGGTAGTTAGCTTAAATGGAGTTTGGTTGTGAGTGTTGGTAATCAATCATATTGGGGTTTTATTGGTATTTTAAGCATTTTTAGGTGTTCAAGAAAGTTTCAGGATTTAGTCTTAATAGGGTTTATTGGATAACCCTACTTTTTTCAAGAATTTAGGTATTTTTCTTATATTTTTATTCCATGTATTTGTAGCTTTATTAGGGTTTTTCTGGTTTGGGGAGGGGCGGGGCGGATTATAGTTTTTATGCGTTGTAGAGTGTTTGCATGCGTTCTGGGTAGTCGGCTGTGAAGCAGGCGACCCACCCGCCTCAACCGTAGCAAGCTGGGACGTTGATTAGTGAAGTTAGTTATGCATTTTTGTATGTAAGGAAGTCATTTTGGGTAGATTTTTTGAAATCTGCGCATGCAGGTCTCTTGGTACCAAATTTGTGATGTGTTGGAATGGCATATATGCTAATCTTTGAGACCCCCTAATAATATCTCAATTTCTTTTTGGCCAAAAATAAATATTTTCTAATCACTTCTTCTTCTCTTTTTATTTTATTTTATTTTATTTTTTTTATTATTATTATGGCTATATTTCACCCTTTCTTTCCTATCACTACGCAATATAGGGGGTGGACCTGCTAGCAAGTCCTCAACCTGAACTCAGATGGAACTCAGACTGAACTCTACTTGAACACCCACCTAAAACTGTTCTGCTGAGTGGTGTTCATCCCTGATTGTATGGTTCCTTTATCAATAGCTCAATGTGTGTTCAATCTGTGGTGAGTTTGGGTCCAAGGTTGCGGACTCGCTAGCAAGTCCGCCCCCCCCCCCCCCCATATTGTGTGGTGTTTGAATCATGATTTTGTAGTCAATCACTTTTTTTTTTTTTTTTTTTTTTTTTTTTTTTTTTTTTTTTTTTTTTTTTTTTTTTTTTTTTTTTTTTTTTTGGAAAAATGATGAAGACTTATTGCTTAAGGACTGTACCATTGTACATACATACTTAAACCTTAATATGTAAAAAAAAATAAGACTAGCATAGCATATTACCACACACCGAAAAACACAAGCCTTTCAACTCCACCATGTTTTATTTTACGTTTTAAATTTCATATCTAGTATAGGATTTTTAATTTTAATTTTTTTTTTTTCTTCTTCTATTTTTTAATGTTATAAAAAAGTGTGATCAAAGAATCAATACCTGTGAAATTGACATATATATAGCTTTTTTGACCGAGCTGAATAAAAAAGTTTCACATGGTATCAAATCATAGTTTGTTTTCAATTAGCAAAAAAAAGTTATATATAAGCATTGACTAAGCCACATAAGGTGTTTCTTAGTGATGTTAAAAATAAAAAATAGAAAAACGAAAGGAAAGGAAAGAAGAGAAATAGTACGTATATATAAAAGAAAACGGAACTGAAAACAATTCAGCAATAAAAAATTGAAAGCACTAAAATGAAACAAATTGATTCTTATTTTATCAATTTCATTTATTTCTGTCCAATTTCATTTACCACTTCTATCAGTATACAGATGTAGATATAGATATGACCTGTATAAAAATCTATATTTGTTTAAAGGTGGAACCAAAGACTTGAATCTCAACGTGAGTAAATGAGTAAATGGAAAATGAGCGATTGCCGGGCTGATGATAAATGAAAAGAGCGACGAAATATTTTAATACTCACAGAAATTTAATCAATTTTCATTCTTCTCCTTGACTATTTCCACTACCACTTTACCGCTACCACATCGTTTTCTTAATCATCTCCTTTGATATTTTAATAATAGAAAAGAAAAGAAAAATTACTATAACTGTGTATCACTTTTTTTTTTTTTTTTTTTTTTTTTTTTTTTTTTTTTTTTTAGGGGGGGGGGGGGGGGGGGGGGGGTATGATCTGATCTGTGAGATTGACGAAACCTTGACTCGATCAGATTTGATCACGATGAAAAGACGAAGATCTCCATGAAAAAAAAAAAAAAAAAAAAAATTGAAAGAAACTGAAAATAAAAATGAAAATGAAAATGAAAGAGAAAATGAAAGAGAAAGAGAAAGAGAAAGAGAAAGAGAAAGAGAAAGAGAAAGAGAAAGAGAAAGAGAAAGAGAAAGAGAAAGAGAAAGAGAAAGAGAAAGAGAAAGAGAAAGAGAAAGAGAAAGAGAAAGAGAAAGAGAAAGAGAAAGAGAAAGAGAAAGAGAGAAAAAAAAAAAAACTGCAACTTTTTTTTCTTCTTCTTTTCTTTTTTCTTCTTCTTCTTCGGCTTGATTGTCTGATAGGGAACTTTATTATTATAATTATAATTATTATTTGTACTGGGATAACGAGCTAAAATCATTTACCAGCTACACATAATCTAACGAACGAACGAACCCATGAACTAGTTAATTAGCCAACCTCAACCACTCAATCGACTCTAATTTCTTAACTGTACTAAAGTGTACATACATACATATACACTCATATGAACTTAGCTATAGTTATCTATATCTACCCGTTTATCTCTTTCTCATCTCACACTCTTTGTCCCTTTTGATCATCCTTTTTGTTTCTTTCCGTGATTTATTTTAATTTTACCTTTTCTTTTACTTTTTTTTTTTTTCTTCTCAAAATTTCTCAAAAGTATTTGTCAGATACCAAATTATTTCACACCATACAATACAAAATGTTATAATATCATCATACAATATAATATATAGCCTCTTTTTTAGAGTTATCACCTATAATTCCAAATTTCATCCCAAGTATTTATATTTATATTATTTTGTTATCGATAGAATTTTAATCACTAATTCATTTATTAAGCTCCATTTTTTTTGACCACTGGATGATAGTATCCACCTGGCTATAACTATTACCTTGCCATTCTATCTATATTATCGCTAATACGTTTTTTTTTCTCATACGGGCAAAAATCTGTTGTCATTGTGGTACTAGTATCTGTATTAGTCGGAGTAAAAAATTATTGTACATCTATTATATTTATTTATTTATTAACTCATCTATCCGTTAAATAATCTCTCTCTCTCTCTCTTTTTCTCTCTCTGTCTAAATCTATATCCAACTATATTGGGTTATAGATATATCAGCAAAGAAATAGAAAACGATCTACCTCATCCGACTTACATCGTTTTGTAACATATTTTGAAAGTAGTATAGAATTGTTATTATTTTTGTCTCATAAATCTGCTCATCTTTACATTTCTTTGTGCTCACTGTATTAGTTACACTTTATATTATATTATATTTTATTACTATTTTGTTTGATTGGGGTTGTTTATTTGTATCTTTACCTTTTCATCAAGACTTTCTCACTTATATTCCACTGGATCTCGTTTGATTACTTCGATATTACAAACAAAATATAAAAAAAAAGGCTCAGTTGTGGTAAGTAAAAAAAATAAAAATCTCATTTTTCCTCATTTTTATGTTTACTCTCATTTTTTTTTTTAAAAAAAAAAAAAAATTCCCTCTTTAATATCACATCTCCTGCTTCCCCCTCCCTCCTAGAAAAAAAAAAGACTTCGGAATAATGATTATCTATTCCTTCGTAGCAATGTTGTACAAATACATTGGTATATAACTTTTGTCTGCCAACCAAATTAAATGAAGTCGTCTTTAGATATTTTTTTTTCATTTTTCATCTCGGTTACAATCATACTGGAGATATTTCACCGGGGATGTACCAACCGCTTTCATGACCATGTCAACTTGATAGATATAGAAATATATATATTTGTGGCATTTAGCCAAGTGTTTAATTTTCCGATTTCCATTTTTCTTTTCTTTCGTTTCATATCGTAATTCTATAATTCTAAATGTAATTTTAGCTTACGTTCTCCGTTTTAAAAAACCCTTAACGAAAAAAGATCGAGAGAACTGATTAATAACTTGTGTTTTTAGAAATCAAGATGTTTCAATGCATGGCGCTGGCCGTTTTGAAAATTGATAAACAACCGAGTAAATGGAGCAAATTCGGAAAGAACAAACTTTTGAAGTCTTTTAGTCAAATGTTTGTTAAACAACAACGGCCTGATCCCCACCCATTACGGCAAGTTCATCGAACCCGATGGGAACAATCTATGGACGAGTTAGCATCATTGGAGTCTGTGACATACGCAGATGAGCTAGAGGAAATCCAATCAAGATTAAACTCTCAAATGTATAAGCCACATCATTGGGACAGTTCTGAAAAATCAGATAATTATGATGACGAGGATGATACCGAGGACGAAGATGATAATGAAGATGATGATGATTATGATGATTATGATGGTCCTGAATGTGCCTCCGGAAATCTTTTTACGCTTTCGAATACAAGGAAGCCAGAAAAAGTGAAGATACTTTCATCACCATCGCCACCCCCGGATTTGAAAGAGATGTTGAAAGTAGGAGGTGCTCAAAAGCAAGAAGATATTATTGTTTGTAGGCCGAAACAATTGGAAGATAACAGGCGAAACAAATTCAGACGTAGGGGATCCGGAGATGGTAGAATGAGTCCACCGATAATTACCTTGACAGTTCCGGATGATGAGGAAATATATATGACAAACTGTCCGGTTGCAATGATAGAAGATAGACGGTTGCTATGTGTTCCTAATCGGCGCAATCTGGGACTATTAGAAAGACGCGGGACAAGAGAAAGCCAGTGGCCTCATCCGGCAGGACCATGGCTTCGAATTGGAAATTTAGAGGAGGAGACGTATTGGGGGTGTTGGAATGGTAAAGAAGGAGAGTTTGGAGAAGAAATAGAGCGGCTGTCTGGAGGGGTGAGGTTAAGCAACCATGTGATTGTGCGGAGCGAGGAGGACCAATATCATCAACTTGGAAGAAGAACAAGCCAATTCCTCAGCAGCTCACGGACAGATCCACCACATCTGCCGACGGAAGAAGAACTGGAGTCCATAGAATGGGCCAAGATGATTTGCAAGAGTTTGGAAGAGGCGGATGAAGCATGGCAGAGGGAAATCAACTGGGACATTACTTGTATTTGAGAGAAGGTTGTTACACAAGAGAGAGGGAAGGGAAATAGCTAATTAGGCTCTTATTTAATCTTATTAATCTCACTTTTGTTTCCATTCTCATTCTCATTCTCACTCTGACTGTTGGTTGTAAATGGGAGAGAGCTTAAGACTGTATTCATTTTGAGTGTGTGTATGTACTTTGATGATGGTTTGTGATGGGGGGCTAATTGAATATGCATTTTGGGAAGGTTGTTATTGCATAGGCTATGCATATGGATTTCTGGGCTGCATTTCTTCATTTTCACTTGTGCTTTTTTTTGGCCAATGTCTTCCTTCTCCCCTCATCCAACACACAACAACCACCACCACCACCACCACCCTCACACCCAACACCACTCTTCCTCAAACACAAACATCATCAGCCTTAAGAATATCCATGGCCCTACTCACCCTTCTCTCCGCCAAGCCCTCCGCCACCATCTGCTTGGCTCACTTGAACGTGAAATCCCTATCCTTGAACGCATCCAGGCCTCCTGTCGCTCCCCCCATCTAGACTCTCTTGTCATCCTCTCTTCCTGGCTTGGATCGCACACCTTTTTCTTCCTCTCATTACCTTTAGTCTTCTGGATCATAGATCCTAATGCTGGAAGAGACTTGGTCTATGTACTTGCTCTCTCTGTCTACTCAACTGGTGCCCTCAAAGACTGGCTTTGTGTCCCTCGTCCTTCTTCTCCTTCTTTACAGCAATTAGCCATCAGCAATCATGCTGAGGAATATGGTTTCCCTTCAACTCATTCTGCTACTTCAATCTCCACTGCTCTTCTTGTCTTACAATTCTCAAGATCATCTTTTTTGCCCTTCATCATCCCTCTCCTTTTCATCTATGTCATCTTACTTGTCTTTGGAAGGTTATATTGTGCAATGCATTCAATTCAAGATGTCTTGGCTGGATCCGGCATTGGCGCTGCAGTTTGGTTACTTTATTATTCTTTAATCAATCCTTTTCTTGTTAATCTCCTGCTTTCTTCGTCTTCGTCTTCAACCTCAAGCTTTTTATCATCATTCTCGTCCCTATTAACACCCAACTTCTTATCATCTTATCACTCCTACCTTGTTCCTATCTTTGTGGTCTCTTTTGGACTCTTCCTTATCGCCATTCATCCTCAGCCTATAGATGATTGCCCTTGCTTTGAAGATAGTACTGCTTTTGTGGCTGTTGCTATAGGCATCTTTCTCTCTCACTATGTTTCTATTTCCACCAGTTTCCCAACCTTTCACCCTCCAATTACCCCTCTTTCAGCGATCATCCGACTTTCTGTTGGTCTAATTTCTATCTTTCTATGGCGTATTTTAGCAAAAGAATTTCTCCTTAGAATCTTACCTCCAATTTTCAGATTCATGACACCTTTTGTTCAATTACCTCGTCGTCATTATCTACCTGCTACACATTATACTGCATACTGCAAACAGTCAACTTCAGGTGTATCAGACATCTTAATCCCTAGTTTATTGCATCTGCCTGATACTGTCGGTCGATTACCTACGCAAACTCTCACTCATCGGTTTCAAAAAATTATTGGATTAATTTCTCAAGACTCTTCTACCGCTTCAACTCCATCTTCCTCTCCTCATATTCATCCAGCACTTCAAAATCGGTCTAAAAACTCATTCGAACATGATCCCCTGCTTAAAAACTTAAAACAATCGCAAAAGTATTTTACTAGTTCTGACGAGCAACCCCTGGAGGACTATGATCAGACACCGGAGCATCCTAGGCATTATGATGTAGATGTTTTGATGAGGTTAATTGTTTATGGTGGAATAGGCTTCATAACTGGGTTCGGATTTCTTCTCTTTTAAGATGCATATATATTGATTTCTGATTTTCTCTAACCTACATTTTTTTTTTATACTTTTGATCATGCTAGCTATGTTTTGCCAGCAATTGTTTTTGCAAAGTTGGGAGTATGAATGTCTATAACAATAATCTATTTATTTTTAAAGCTTCAGAGATGGCGATGACATTGTGGAAGGTATTTATATGTGTATATACGTGTATGTGCATATTTAGAAACTGAAGCACAGTACTGTTGAGGCTTACATTTTTGATATTAATGTGCTATTTTTATCAGCAGAACTTTGCAAATACATTGGTTGCGGATGACGAAATTATCTATATATATGTTTATTCACATGAAAGTTAATTACTTAATTTGTATTATTACGACACTTTCTCAGTTATTTCTAGGACTAAGAAAAACAAGATTTTTTCAATAAATTTTTTACTATGCAAATTTATGAAAAGATACCCTGTTGTGTTATATATATATATATATGTATGCAGTGGATAGCATTTTAAAAAGAAAAAAAAATCCAAGAATAGGAAAATTTAATATACATGAGGTTTTTAAACTCTTAAAAAAGAGTTGGGAGATGAGAATGATGAGATTTTGTCAATATATATATATATAAGATGCCGGTTTTAAAGGTAATAGGAGGTGGCAAACATTGCAAATCAGCCATTAGAAAATCTCTTTCTTTTTTTTTGAATCAAAAAATAGCTTATAGACTTTCAATTATATTGATTTTTAATGGTTAAAAATCATTCTTTTGATGACCTAATATAGACGGGATATCTATTTTTTTTGCGACTAGAGATGAATTTAATGTGTTTCCACATTTGCCATGTTTGACACCCACTAATAAATATATAAAAATGGACAAAGTGTGTTTATATTTATATAAATAACATTTTTTTTTTAAAAAAAAGTATATATATATATATATATCAAAGGTTTCAAGATGAATAATGTTAACCATTTATCTTTAAAAAAATGGAATTAAAGACTTGAAGAGGCAGGGAAGGAGAAGGGGGCCTGCCTTTCTAGTAAGTCAGCTAACCGGATAAGGTTTAAACTATTTATTTTCCTCCTCTTTGAATCTAGCTCATTCTCACTTCCCTTTATCTTCATTTGGTGGTGGTAATGGTGTGGCTAATAGTTTTTTAATTTTTAATTTTTCTTTTTTTTGAATTCAAGAGAACATTCATTAGGGGGTGTCAGTTCTGGCAAATCTGCACTTTCTCAACCAAAAGTGCTGATTTCACTATAACATCCCATTTCACTGATTTGTCAGCATCATCCCATTCATACACAGCACTCTGCAGAATAATACTTCATAACTCAAAAAATCATGCATCATTCTCATTTTTATACTGTGTAGGAGTCATGCCTTCCTCACTCTCAAATCATGATAAGCTACATCAAGCAATGACTTTCATAGCTCTTGATCTCTTCTTTGACTCTGATTGCGATTCTGATTCCAATCTTGAAGAAGATTTTCTTTTTTTATCAAAAATGGCCAGAAAACATTACCTTCTTCCTAGAAAGCCTCAAGTACTTCATACCCCCAAGTACACCATTCAAGCCCTTCTTAACCTATCTGTACCCAGTTTTAGACAGTTGTTCAGGACTTCTCAAGAATGTTTCCTTAAATTTCTTGAGCTTACTCAGGACCACCCCATCTTTCACAATAATTCTCAAAAACCACCACATGATCCTTCAATTCAATTGGCAATCACACTATGCCTTTTGGGTTCCAACAGTAATGGAGCTGCCTTGAAACTTTTGGACAATGTCTTTGATTTAGGGTATCTCTCTGTTAACACTTATACAAAATGATGCATCACTGCTATCAAATCCTTGGAATCTAAACTTTTAACCTGGCCAACTAAAGGAGAGCAACTTGATTCATCTCAGGTTATGCAAGGAGAGGGCTTCCCAGGATGTATTGGTTTTGTTGATGGTACTACTATTCCTTTGAGTCAGAAACCTGCTCAAAGTGGAGACAATGACTTTGACTGTAAAAAGAGATGGCTTATTTTTAATTCCATTCTTTCTTTTTCTTCATACTAACACAAGAAACTATATTTTCTCTATAGATATTTAACTCCCATTCAGCTTATATGTGACATCAATAAAAAAAATTATATTTTTCTTTGCTGGCTATCCTGGATCATGTCATGATTCCTACCCTACATCTTTCAGGGAATTCAAATTTCAAAAGAACTTTAAAAATTCTTTGATGAAGATCAGTATCTCCTGGAAGATTCTGCTTATGTGAATGGAAAGTATGTCCTTCCTGCTTTGTGAGGAGCAGCATCTGAAAACATTCAAAATGCCAAGTTCAACAATCATTTGAAAAAGTCAAGAGTCCATATTGAGCATTCTATTGGAATCTTGAAAGGTTCTTTTTCAAGTTTAAGGGAATTAAGAAGTCCTATTAGTAATAGATCCAAAATGGAGGCAGTGATCATCTGGATTCTGTGTTGAACTATACTTCATAACCTACTTGCTGACCTCAAAGATCAATGGTTAGAGTTGTATGAAGATGAACAAGTTGAAACACCTCCCACTATATCCAACACTTCTATTTCTCAAACTGCTAGCATATGGGCATAAATTCTTCCAAATACACTAGCACATTGGGAGATTTAGTGATTTGTTCTTAAATTATTACCATTTTCATTTCATTTTTATCCAATATTAATCTTTCTTCTGACTGGGATATGCTCCATCATTATTCCAATAATACTCTAACTTTCCTCAATAAAACCCTTTTAATTTTTTTTCATACTCTTCAAATGATCAAGTTGTGTGTATTATTCTCTTTTTTTTTTTTTTTTTGTAATTTTATTCTTGCATATTGACTTTTATTTTAAATTTTCAGTAAAATTCTTATTTTCTCTGTCTCTTTTGTTTTTGGTCACCACCTCAACATGAAATCACATCTTTTCAGCTATTGCATAATTTTTCAGTTATTCTTCTTTTTGTTCATCCCTCATATTCATTTCCTACTCTCCTCAAACATCCCTCAAATAATTGGAAGTCAACTGTTTTCTCATCTTATCTCTCCAGGTAAGTCATTTTATTCATTTCCTTTGATTTTTTGTTTGATAGTTATCATTGTTTTTTTCTGTTTATTTTTATTTTTATTTTTTTTTTTGCAAGTGGTTATTTTTCTGGTTTTAAAGGTTAAATTAACTCTTTTTTTTTGTGTTCTTTCTCTCCCTTTTTTCTCTTTTTTTTACTCTCCATCATCCCCTCTTTATCCCTCCTTGGCCTGGTCATTATCACACCTTTCCCCCCTCCTTGGTGTCCTCATTCCCACCTTTGCCTTCTATTTGGCTACCTATAACCCCCCTTTCCTTCCTCCTTGGCTTCCTCTAGCCCTTCTTTACTCCACCCTATTACTCCCTCAAACCCACCTTTCCTTCCTCCTTTGCTGCCTCAAACCCCCTTTTACTCCCCCCTATTACTCCCTCAAACCCCCCTTTTACTCCCCCCTACACCCACTTAAAAATTCCCTATATCCCCCTCAAATCCCCCTTAAAACCACCCCTAAAACCACTTTAAAACCCCTCCAACCCCCTCAAATCCCCCCCTCAAACTACCCCTACACCCGCTTCAAACCCCCCTATAACCCCCTTGAATCACCCCCTCAAATTAAACTTACACCCACTTCAAACCCCCCATATAGCCCCCTCTTACCCCCCTCCAAATCCCCCCTACCCCCTCTTCCCTAATTATTTATTAAAAAATGATTGATAAAAATTGTTTGTTATCAAATGAATAGGTTTGGGGGGGATTAAACAACGGTTTTGAAGGGGGTTTAAGGGTGGTTTAGGGGGGGGGGTTTAAGGAGGGGTTTTTAAGAGGGTTGGGGGGGGTTTGAAGTGTATGTAGAGGGATATTGAGGGGGCTTGTCAGCCAGGCTACTAGACTTACCCAGTGAAATAATTAATTATTTACTAGATGAAGCCGCACCTTATCATTTTAATTATTATTTAATTATAATTTAGTTACATTAAAATTAGTTATAATAAATTAACTAATTACAGAATGATAAAATTAAATAAATAATTAAAATTAAAATATAAAATTGTCCCTTATATTTTTCTCTAACACCGTGCTCATTTGACAGGTTGGAAAAAATAAAAATTTATATTAAAAAATAGATATTATGTTAAAATAAGATTTTAATATTCAAATAATATTAAATATATACAAAAATTTAAAATTTCTTATTTAGAATTGACTTCTACAGAAAATATTAATTAAATTGATGTATTTCTGACATACTCTGTAAATACATCTTTTTGACGCCTTCTTTTTAGAATAACTTTATTATTTGAAAATACTCCTTCTGGAATATTCTTTTCTCTCTCTCATACTACTGTTTTTAGAATTTGATTGCCGTGCTTTGTCTCTCCTTTGCCTATATAAGGCCTCTCTTTTTGTTGTCTTTTGATCATTCTTTTACTACATTACTTTATTACAACAATAACAAATCAAAAACTTATTCTTATAATCTATACCATTAGTATTTACAATACGTAACTCTAATATATAGTTTATATCAATATTTTAATCATACCTCTTTTAATTGAGTAAAAAAATCATTCTTGATTTAAGAGATACATACAAATTTGTTGAGAGTCCATTTAAACTTTTAAAATCCTCATAAAAACTTCATACCAAGACTTCTAGACCAAAAGCGTACCTTGACAATTGGGATCCTTTCCGAAATATTGACGGCGCAACATTAATTGAGGCGTAATTGAGGGGACCATTGGCGTACAAGTACCTGTAAAGAACGAGAGAAGGCGAGAAAACGACGAACGTCATACGTCACGTGAAAAACGTTTTTGCTGCGAACGGGAATCGAACCGCGCTCCAAAACTTAGGTTCATATACTGACTAAACATCATATATATCGTGGTAATTATTGTTATTACTATTTGTGGGTTACTCTTCACTCTTCATTTGCTACGTATTTCCTTTTACTCAGCACTCTGTAAGTGGCATTAATTTGCTCATTTTTCAGGGGGAGGTGTCTGGTAATTTGGAATTTAATTTTATTATTATCTTTTTTTTATTTTTCCTGGTTGACCATAATAGAGCAATAACTGTTCTTAGTCCCAGAAGTAATAAAATAATTATATTTTAATATTAATTATTATCATTTTTCAGTTGACAATTGTCCTGATTAATTTAAATTTTAATTGTTCCAGTTGACAAATTGTCCTGACAATAATTTTTTAATTAATAAATAATATTTAATTACTTCAGTTGACTTTGAGTCCTGGTAGTTCAAGAAATTTTTTTTTAATTAATAAAACTCATATTTAATTACTTCAGTTGACATTAAGTCATGGTAGTTAAGTGATCAGTTTAATAAAATTTTTAAATAAAAAATTTATATTTAATTACTTCAGTTGACATTAAGTCCTGGTAGTTGAGTCATCAGTTTAATAAAATTTTGTTAAATTAATAAAGTTTCATATTTGATTACTTCAGTTGACAATAAGTCCTGGTAATAAATTAGTTGATTTAAATCCTGAAAATAAATAATTATTAATAAAAATTTAAATTTATTTCTACAGTTGATTATATTATAATCCTGGTTTTAATTTTTTTTTTACTAATAAATTAATTTTATTTAAGTTTATTTTTATCCTAAAAAGATTTTTTTATTATTATTTTTATTTTATTTCTGTTAAATAAAAATTAAAAATAAAAGACTAATTAATTTGTCTCTTTTTTTCATTTCAGTTAAATCTTAAAATGACTGACCAAAGTGGTTTTGCTGCACGTGAAGAAGAACTAGACTTAATTGATTATGATGAGCCTACTTCTGTAAGTTCTCCTTTAACAAGAATAATTTCTCAAACTAATAAATCCTTGCCCCAAACAGGATGTAGAAATGGAAGAAGTAGAAATCCTAGTGGACACAACTCAGGATCAGAAGCCCATGATAAACCCACCAGAAGAGCTTCCAAAAGGCTTCAGGATAAAAAAGATGCCGTTGTCTCAGCAGGTAAAGAATCTGTCCACTCACATAAAGGAGTTAAGGACAGAAAGCTTGAGACTAAAGGTAAGGGTAGATGCCTTGGAAGAAAAGGTGAGAAGAACAGATACTTTTCTCCAAGAGAAGAAGAAACCTCTTCCTCCCAGGGATCAACAACAATTGGCTCCCCAGTCCCAAGAGAAGGTGGAAGTGTCCAAGTGGAAGTGGGACTGGCTCAACACTCAGTGGGACTACTTGGCTCAAAACCAGCATCAGTTACCTCAGGTAGGTCCATCAAGGCCCACCCAGGTCAACCCCACTCCTCCCCACCCTTATCAAGGAGGCAAAAGAAGAAGGAAGCCCAATATGGTGATACCCAGCAAACCCTGGTACGTCCCTCTATTGATTCTCAAGTGCCTTTTCTTGTGGCTGACTTTGTTACTTCAGGTAAATCTGGAAGGGAGGATGAAACTTTGAGACCTATAGAGGCTGGGAATAGTAGACAGATATCTCATGTATCTAATCCATTACTTTTAATTGCTACCTCAATGATTAATCCTGATATGGCTGTGATTGATGAAACTCTTGACCCTGAGTTCTATGAGAGTCTGGAAAGTTACTCAGTTTCTTTATTGAGAAACACTCCAGATGTAGCAAGAATTAATGATGAGCACTTGAGAGATATTATTGCCAAGCAAAATCATATAATGAACAATATGCAATTGACTCAGAGATATAATAGTTTGTTAACTGATCAGGGTTATCAAGCATTAAGAAGTGAGTCACAGAGAGTCTCTGATGAATTGTCTCATTACAAAGCAACCCATTAAAAGAAAGTTGCTTTATGGAAAAATATAAAAAATGATTTGTCTAAACTAAAAGATACTGTATCTGCCTGTTGCCAGGAGGTAGAGATAGATAAGATAAATCTGAAAAGATTGAATGACCATTTGTCATCTTTTCAACATAAAAATCAATTATCTTTTGCAACTATCAATGAGAGTTTATCTAGTCTTCCAAGAATGAAAACAAGACTAACAACCATTGAAGAAAAATTGAACTCATTGTTAAATGACCAAAAATATTCTGACATTTATGTGAAGGAACATATAGTGCAGGATGCTCAAATAGTACCTGTGGCTAGTTCATCTAAAATAAAAATAGATCCAGAAATACCTGTTGATAACACTGAGTTTCCATCAAAAACTGATGATGCACCAGGATCTGTAACAGAAGGCTTAAACAATGAGATTTCAGCACAATTAGAGAAATTACAGCTGCTTCTTACTCAGAAACAAGCTAGTACTAAGGAGACTCCTTCAAATCAAAAGAATTGGCCAAAACTTGACCAGTACCCAACATTTGATGGTGACTCTTCCTCTGATTGGCAACAATTTATTTGCAGAATCGATAACTTAAAAAATTCTTACAAACTCCCAGATGAGGAAATTGTGTCCAAATAAATTTATTTATTTACTAATGTTGCCCTGATGTGGTATGAATCTGTTCTCCTGGATGTGAATGACTACTCATGGGAGGATTGGAAGAAATTAATAAAAGCACAATTTGGTGGCTCCAAGTTCAGAATGGCTCAACAAAGGCAGTATGAGGAAACTAGATATAGCTCTTCTACTGATAAACCTATTGAGTTTTTAATGAAACTTGTAAAAATCTTAAGGGCAATGGACCCAAATATGGAGTTTGATTTATGGAAGGACAGGATCCTCTATAAATTACCAATGTCTCTGAGAGACTTGATAGTGGCTAGGACTGAGTTCTCCAAAGAACCCTCTTCTTTCATTAATACTTGCAATGAGATACTTCTAAACAATAAGTATGATGCTAGAAGATTCATTCCTAAGACCCCTTTGGAGAAACCCTCCACTTACCAACAGAAACTTCTGGAAAAGGTTGGTAAACCTTCTGCCCCTGTTGCACCAAAGAAGTATGCAACAAACACTTGCTTCAAGTGCAACAAGCCTTGGCAGAAAGGCCATGTTTGTGACAAGAAGATAAATCTTGTAGAAAAAACAGAGGAGCATGCTGATGACACAGTGGAACTGGATGATACATCAAGTGATTGTGCCAGCAATATTTCATATGAATCTCAACAGGAAATCTTGATGCTGGAAGAGGATATTCGTTATTTAAATACTATTGACATTGATAATAATGATTTATCTACAGTTGAAGATGCTGAGATCATAAAGAACATTGAGGATAGCTCAATTATTATTGCCCCTCTTAAGGCACCAGTCTTGATCAATGGAACCAGCATTGAAGTTGTTCTGGATTCTGGAGCTGGAGGAAGTGTAGTATCTGAAAGAGCACTTGCTTCAGTAGATCAAGACTATAAATCTAAACTGTTTCCTATCATTTCTGAAAATTGGAGAGGGTATGGCTCTGTTTTGTCCCCCATTGGTAAATACAAAGCCACAGTGTTTTTTAAATATAACCATGGTTTTGTAAGAGCTATTTGTGATTTTGTTGTCATGAAAAATGATAACTTGAGCAATTGGTTTATTGTAGGGAATGATATTTTAACCAAGTATGGCATAAAATTGGATCCTTCAAACCAATGTTTCACAATGGGGATGAACGGGAAGAGAAAATTTAAGATTTCCTCCCCTAAAAAATTAGTAAAACCAGAATTGAACACATGTAATTCTGTGGTTCAATATAAAGGAAGATCTACAAAGGAAATGCATGCCCTTATGTCTGAAATTGACAATGCTTCTTTTGGAGAACAACTTTCTGGTGAGGATAAAGATTCCATCATTAACTTGATAAAATCTTTTCCTATGGCCTTTGCTCATGGGTCACATGAACTGGGATTAGTTAAAAAGGAAATGAAACTTTCATTGTCTTGCCCATTAACTGATATACCACCTAGTTTAAAGAAGAAGCCTTATCCTGCTTCTCCCACAAAGAGAAACGATATTGAAGATAATATCTCTACCCTTTTAAAAATGAATATTATTGAAAAGGTAGTTGAAACACCTAAATATTGTGTTATCTCACCTGTCCTAATTTCTTATGAGAAAGATAAAGCCAGGTTATGTGGTGATTATAGAGCACTAAATACTTATACTGTTGATGATATCTATCCTTTACCTTGAATCAGCTCTATACATGCTACTTTACAGGGTGCTAAATATATCAGCTGTTTGGATGGTAATAAGGGATATCACCAGGTACCTGTTGAGAAAAATTCTCAGAACTTTCTGATGATTGCCACTCATATGGGTATTTATAAGTATATTAGGATGCCATTTGGCCCTAAAAATGCCCCTTCAGTTTTCCAAAAAGTAATGGATAACACATTCCATCAAGAAATAATTGAAGGATGGCTGATGGTTTATATTGATGATATCATTATATTCTCAAAAACATTTGAGGACCATCTTAAACACCTGTGTAAAGTATTCCAGAAAATGGATGAAATAAATATGACACTTGCTTTGAAGAAATGTAAATTTGGTTTCCATTCTTTAAAAGTTCTTGGTCATGTTGTTTCAGGCTTACAAATATGTGTTGACCAGAACAAAGTGGCAGCCATACAACAGGTGAAAGCTCCTACAACAGTGAGAGAGCTCCAAAGTTTTTTGGGAATGTGTGGATACTATAGACAGTATTTTAAAAATTACCAAGTCATAGCTTTACCCCTTACCAAATTAACTAGAAAGGATGTTGCTTTTGTCTGGAATAGTGAAAGACAAAGAGCTTTTGACACTATGAAACACTGTTTGATGTCAGCACCAATTCTTGCTTTACCTGACTTTAATCAACCATTTGTTTTGTACACTGATGCCAGTTTCATTGGTCTTGGTGCTGCCCTCCATCAAAAACAAGTGATAAATGATAAATTTTCAGAAGTAGTAACTTGTTATATTTCAAGAACCTTGAGAAATAGTGAATTGAAATATGGTGCTACTCAATTAGAGTGTTTAGCTGTAGTATGGGCTCTAGAAAAGCTTCATTATTACCTAGATGACCAGAAATTTGAACTTGTCACTGACTGCAGTGCAGTTAAATCCCTTTTAAACGTGAAAACACCTAACAGACATATGTTCAGATGGCAGCTGGCTGTTCAAGAGTACAGAGGGAGAATGACAATTATTCACAGAGCTGGTATTGGTCACTCAAATGTGGATATGTTATCAAGGTTACCCTTACCAAATGATGACTCTAATCCTGCTTATGATCCTGAGGATGAAATTATCCATATCCATGGGATATATGTGGTTGATATGGAGGAAGAGCTATTACAGCTTATTCTGGAATCATATGATAAGGACACTGACTTGAAAAAGTTATGCACCATATTAAATGATCCAAAGAATGCTTCAATACAAGCATTAGTTAAAACCCTTCCACCAAAGTACCAAAAAGCTTTGGAAAAAGGTAAATTTTCAATTGATGAAGGATATCTATATTATAGAAGAAAGTTGAGTAATGTTATTGTTATTCCTCCTTCTATGAAAGAAATCATCTTGAAAATTTGTCATGATGACATATTAGCTGGAAATTTTGATCTTGACAAAACAATGATCAGAATTAAGAACACTGCTTGGTGGGCTAATATGTCTGAAGACACAAAATTATATGTTGAATCTTGTGATTCTTGCCAAAAATCAAAAAGATGAACTGGTAAAAGAGCAGGATTAATGCAACATATTGAACCTCCTGATGCTCCATGGTAAATAATAAACATGGATTTTGTAACAGGATTACCTATTGCTGGTAAAGACAGTTATAACTCTTTTTGGGTTATTGTGGACAGATTCACAAAAATGTGTAAATTTATCCCTACCCACAAGGATGTTTCCACTAAAGAATTAGCTTTCTTATGGTGGTCTCATATGTTTAATACTGCTGATTTTCCTAAAGCCATAATCTCTGACAGAGACCCTAAATTTACTTCTGAATTTTGGATGTCTCTGATGGATGTGTGTGGTTGTGATCTGAAACTTCTACTGCCCATCACCCTCAGACTGATGGTTTAGCTAAAAGAATGATTCAGACTTTAGAGGACATGATAAGAAGATATTGTGCCTTTGGCATTGAGTATAAAGATAATGACAGATTCACTCATGATTGGGTTACCTTACTTCCTGGGTTAGAATTTGCTTATAATAGCACTGTTCATTCTGTTACTTAAAGAAAGCCTTTTGAGCTCTGGCTTGGATATGTTCCTAATACTGCTGCCCAAATTCTCAATAACAAAATACCTAAATTGGATATACATCCTGGTGTAAAATCTTTTCTTCAAATGCAACAACTATGTAGAAATCATGCTCAAAAATGTATTGAAAAATAATATGAATATGAGAAGAAAAGATGGGAAAAATCCCATAAAGAATACACTTATAAAAAGGGTGATGAAGTGTTGATTTCTACAGTCCACTTCAACTTACAAGGTAATAACAAATTGAAAGATCCATTTGTTGGTCCATTTGTTGTCAGAAGAATGATTGGAGATAATGCAGTTGAAGTTATTCTGTATTCTCCATATGACAGAAAACATCCTGTTTTTCCAATATCTCTTTTGAAACCTTACACATCCAATAGTGATTTATTTCCAAAAAGGAGGGGTAGACCAAAGAAAACCCCAAATGAAATCACTGAAACAGCAGAAATTGAAAAAATTTTAAATGACAGAATAGTCACTGCTGAGAAAGGTACAGAATACTTATTGAGATTCAAGAATAAATCATCTGAATATGATTCTTGGATACCTGGTAAGGAGATATCTAATCTTCCTACTCTACTAAAAAAGTATAAAAAGAAAAAATCATAGCATTTTTTTATTGTTTTTTTTTAG
Source organism: Hemileia vastatrix (assembly GCA_030280995.1). Classification (NCBI taxonomy): domain Eukaryota; kingdom Fungi; phylum Basidiomycota; class Pucciniomycetes; order Pucciniales; family Zaghouaniaceae; genus Hemileia; species Hemileia vastatrix. The sequence continues at coordinate 1,944,586 of JASXTE010000010.1, read as the reverse complement.
AGTGAGGGATTGTCAGCCAGGCTACTAGACTTACCCAGTGAAATAATTAATTATTTACTGGATGAAGTTGCACCTTATCATTTTAATTATTATTTAATTATAATTTAGTTACATTAAAATTAGTTATAATAAATTAACTAATTACAGAATGATAAAATTAAATAAATAATTAAAATTAAAATATAAAATTGTCCCTTATATTTTTCTCTAACACCGTGCTCATTTGACAGGTTGGAAAAAATAAAAATTTATATTAAAAAATAGATATTAAGTTAAAATAAGATTTTAATATTCAAATAATATTAAATATATACAAAAATTTCAAATTTCTTATTTAGAATTGAATTCTACAGAAAATATTAAATAAATTGATGTATTTCTGACATACTCTGTAAATACATCTTTTTGACGCCTTCTTTTTAGAATAACTTTATTATTTGAAAATACTCCTTCTGGAATATTCTTTTCTCTCTCTCATACTACTGTTTTTAGAATTTGATTGCTGTGCTTTGTCTCTCCTTTGCCTATATAAGGCCTCTGTTTTTGTTGTCTTTTGATCATTCTTTTACTACATTACTTTATTACAACAATAACAAATCAAAAACTTATTCTTATAATCTATACCATTAGTATTTACAATACGTAACTCTAATATATAATTTATATCAATATTTTAATTATACCTCTTTTAATTGAGTAAAATAATCATTCTTGATTTAAAAGATACATACAAATTTGTTGAGAGTCCATTTAAACCTTTAAAATCCTTGTAAAAACTTCATACCAAGACTTCTAGACCAAAAGCGTACCTTGACAGGGCTATTCAAGGGGGTTATAGGGGGGCATTGAGGGGCTTTTGGAGAGGGTTTGAGGGAATTTTGGAGAGGGTTTGAGGGGTCGGAGTGAGTTTGAAATGGGCTTTAGAGAAGCTTTACAAGGGGATAAAAGGGAATAATGAGGGAGTAATGAGAACATTAAAAAATGTATTACAGGGATCAGTGAGGGAGCAATTAAAAAATTGACAGAAAAGTATTATTAACATTTAATTTTTTTTTCTTTTTTTTCTTTTTTTTGTCCAGAATTAACCAAAAGAACTTGTCAAATTGAAGTAAAGTAATAATTATTCTTATTTATTATTTGATGAAGATCTTTAGGGTTATATGATTTAAATTGTGTGAGTTTTAAATTATTTAAAAAAAAATATTTTGACATTTTTTTGACCAGTAAAAAATAATTTCAGAAAAAAAAAGTCTTTTTATTCTGATTCAAGCCTTACACCTCCATCTTCATCATTATTTTCTTTATCATCTTCTTCAATTTCTACTTCATTTTAATCATCAAAAAAAAAAATTCAGAAAAATAGTCAAAAAAGGAAAATTTGTCCAAAAAAATTTCTGAAATAATAAAATTTGTTTCTTCTGACTCAAGCCTTACACCTTTATCTTCATCATTATCTTCATTATCATCTTCTTCAATTTCAACTTCAATTAAATATTCTTCAAAACCTTCAAAAATAAAAAATGATGATTGATCTTATCAAAATAAAAGAATTATAAAAAAATATACTTGAATATTTTATTTGGGCATATATCAAACATCAAGTATTATAAAACTAAATTAAATAAAAAAATAAATATCCCAAGAATTTACCTGAAGATATTGAATATCTAATAAAATTTGGAGGTAATGAAGTTAAGGCTGTAATAATTAATACTTTTAAACCTCAATTTATTTAAGAAAATAATTCATTTTATGGACTTAAAGATGAATCCTTTATTCAACTATCTGATCTCATTAGAACACTATATCAAATGGCTTTGATTCTCTTACCAATGAGGAATAAGAATTTGATTGGTGATATCATGATTGGTTTTGGATAGAGACCAGGATTTGTTAAAGGTTATTCTCTTGGTAAGTATAATAATTTTTACTGCTTCATTCTTAATATAGTTCACTCTTTTTAATTATATAGGCATCTATTTTTCGCATAGAAATTTATCTAAAGCAGAAATAGATAATAATTTTCAAAAATGGGACTCTTTACCTTCATTTAATTCTTTTCTTACTCTTCAACTTAAAAAACTCTGTAATAAAGCTTTTCAAAAAAAAACACAAACTTGCAACCAAAGTTGGAATTCCAAATTGGTGTGACTCAGAGTGGGAAGAAATTATCAATGAGTATATATTGGTTTCAAATGTTATAATTACCCATTCTGGATTTCATAACAAGATACATACCAATTCAAATGATGAAAACTATCTTACTTTGGAGATCTTCTCTTATATAAATCCTATTACTGGACAACCTATTCCTTCACCTGCTAAAATCAAAAGACATGGTTTATATTTTCCTGATCATAGGTGTATAATTAATTTTGGATTAGGAAATGGAATCATCAAATCAATTTGAAACTCTTTTCAAAATAATCACCAAACAGCAAATGCTCCTCCAGGTTTGGAATCTTGTTACGACTTTACTCATTTTGGCTGCTCCTTCTAAATAGGTCAAAAGCTAATCCAAAGGATTAATAAGGTAAAAAAAGAAGGTAAAAGTAGTAAATTAAATAAAACTTTAGGCAGATCAAAAAAGTATGGGGATTTTTAAAGTCATTGAATATTTTTTATTCTTTCATAAATTTTTAATAAATAAATCTGATATTTCAATTTACTAAACTAAAGTAATGAGCCAATGACCTTGTGTTGTATAAAAGGTAATAATGATAATAACAGATTGTTTCATAGGGTTCATCTTGCCTATACCTGTGGAAAGTCCTAAACTTAGTTTATAGACTTGGTCCACATTTTTGCAGGAGGAATTTTCTTTACTTTAAAACTAGTGAATTTTATTTCTCTTATTTACTCATTTATTAACTTATGGAATTATATTAAATTTTGATGGTTTTAAACCCTTACTTCAATAAAATGCAGGGGAGGGTATTGCCAAATTTTCAAATCTGACATGTAAAATTGATGGCTTAGAAAAATTTGGCTATACCCACCCCTTGCTTCAATAAAATTCATGGGAGGGTATTGCCAAATTTTTCAAAGAGATATAAAATTTTGATGACTTTGCTCTACTTAAAAATGCAAATTTGTGGTGATATGATAAAATTATGTTGGTGATGAGGATTATTGCTCAAGTTTCAGTATTATTTTACCATCTGTAATTCCAAAAGTGCAATAATTTAGAGTCCAATAAGGAAATATAGTTTTATTGTCAGGCTAAGATCAACTAAAAGGACGTGAAATAGCTTGAAAAGTCTTTGTCTAGAAGATTTATATGGTCCTATATGAATACTGTGGTGTAGATCCAACAAATAGTAAAATATAATTCAAAATAAAGGTCTCAGTAATATAATTCTCACTATTTTTATATATGGCTTACAATCTTTTTAGTTGGTAGAAAAATAGAGTTTAATAATTCAGATACTACTCAAAAGACTTATAAAAGTACTAATTGATGTGTATTCACCACGGGAAATCTAGGGGTGAATTGCTAGCAATCCTCTCTCTTGAAATTTAGAGTGTCCCTTAAATATGCCAGGTTTATGAATACTTTATAAACATAAGTAAATTAGAGTTAGATTTACATTTATTCTCAGATTGATTATAGACAGAATATCAACTGATTCCAAATTATGCACAAGTTGATCCTCCAGAACTTGATTTTGGTCCTCTGATGAGCACAAATTGAGCACAAATTGATCTAACCTAAGCTTATGCATATATAATAATTCAGGATACTTGCTCTATTAAATTTGATAATAAAATAAAATATTGATGAATTTATATAAAAAAAATTATTATGTAAGATATTAAATTATAAATTTAGGCATCATAGGAGGGCACTTAATAGAGCTTAATTATACTATGTGACACCTTAATACTGTATCATGCAGTTTGAAACATTTAAAACAAAATGTGTCATGATGGGCAATGAAATTGCTTGGACAGACACTTTCAAAAGTAATACTGACCATAATACACAAGTATGAAACCTTGGCATCTATCCAATAAAAGATTTTCCTTCTGATAAATGGATTTTTCTCAGTTACTCCCTGCTAAAAAGTGTCCTTCTGAGGTTTGTCTGACCTTCAGGGGGGTAATTTGGCCACATCACACTACTTCTATTTCCATGATTGACCAAAACATCATCCTCATTCCCATCTAAAGAGTTGATCTCATCTGACTGTGGCTGATCAAAGGGGTCCACCACAAGTTTAGCCAAAATTTTGGTGAAAACTTTTTTGATGGATAGTGACTAACTGGTGCTTTCCGAAATTGTCCACCTCAAGTTAGGCTAAACTTCAGGAGGATAAATTTATTATGAATACCAAATTAACTGAAGAATACTTTTGCCCTAGCTACTCTGCATCATAAAAGTGTCCAACTGAGGTTTAGCCATAATTCAGGTAGACACTTTTGGAAAGGCACAGTCTGATGGGTTTAATATCTATATATGGCAATAAGTATCAGTTTTTTATCAACATGGAACTAGAATTAATTTAATATGGCCAAAGTGTCCACCTGAAGTTTGGCCAAAATACAGGTGGAAATTTTTATGAGGATTACTTGATGAAATGAAGAAGACTTGCAATTACTTTCCATCATAAAATTTTCAAACTTAAGTTTATCAAAAATTGTGGTGACACTTTTGCCAGATCCAGTCATATGGGATCAACTCTCTATATGGCAATGAGAATCAATTTTTAGTCAATCATGGAATTAGAAGTAATTTTATATGGAAAAACTTTCCACCTGATTTTTGGCCAAAAATAAGTTGGAAATGATTATGAGGAATACTAGATTAAATAAAGAAGACTTGCACCCTACCACTGTCTATCATAAAAGTGTCCACCATAAGAATTCTCAAACTTGTGGTTGACACCTTTGGCCTGGTCCAGCCATATGGGATCAATTCTGCACATGGAAATGAGGATTTAATTTGGTCAATCATGGTACTAGAAGTAATTTGATATAGATAAAGTGTCCAACTAAATATTGGAAAAAAATCAGTTGAAAACTTCATTTAGTTTTTCAAAAAATCAAATTAAGTAAAATTTTATTCCTGATGATGCCCATTTTATCCAACACCTCTTCTGAGCCTTGAAAGTAGGCATTTAGCTTGAATTTTGAATTTCATATAAAATTCCTATTATTCAACCTATTTCTTTTTATCCCTTTTTTTCTTTTAGATATCAATTAATTTTATGTAAAACAAATCATTTCCATAATTTTTTACCTGTATTTAATAAAATTATTAAAGGTTTAACATCACCCTGTAAGCATTTGGCACATGTTTTTTTGCTATACTAATAAAAATAATAATATACTGGTAACAAAAAATTGATTAAATGATAAAATATTAATAAAACAGAAAGATCAAATACCAGTGGATATGTTTTAAAAAAATACCAGTTGCACTGAAGAAGAGCTGCACCCTAGATACTCACCATCAAAAAAGTGTCCAGCACAAGTTCGGCTGAACTTGTTCTGGACACTTTTGGTCAGTTGCAGTCATATGAGATCAATTCTTGCTATGGCAATGAAAAAATTTTTTTGGATAAAAAACTTCACTAGAAGTAGTTTTACATAGCCAAATTTTCTACCTAGATTTCATCCAAACCACTGGTGCACAATTTTTTATCTTTGGATAAAAGTCAATTTAGTACAATTTATCCCTGATGGCTCTCATTCGCTTCAACACCTCTACTGGCCTTTGATAGTAGGAATATTACTTGAATTTCTTTTTTCATATTTGATCCCTTTGACTTAATTTTTTATTCCTAATATTGCTTTTGGATATCAATTAATAGTTTTTAAAATAAACTATTTTCATATTTTTATACATTTATTTAATAATATTATAAATGGCATAACATCACCTGGTATGCATTTGGCACATGAGTTTTTTCTATACTTATAAAATTAAAAATATAATGGCGACCAAAAATTAATCAAATGATATTAATGAGTGAGGAACAAATATAAAATACCATTAGACATGTTTGTAAGAAATACTAGATGAACTGAAGAAAAATTCTACCCTAGCTACTCTCCATCATAAAAGTGTCCAGCACAAGTTCGGCCAAACCTGTGCTGGACACTTATGGTCAGGTGCAGTCAGATGGGAGCAATTCTCTCTATGGAAATGAAGATAAATTTTTGATATAAAATTACACTAGAAGTAGTTTGATATGGCAAAATTTTCATTCTGAAGTTTTGGTATAGCTCAAGTGGATTTTATTTTTATTTTTACAAAAATGAAAATTTAGTGCAAGTTTAGCCCTGATTGTGCTAATTTGATTCAACATCTCTTTTTTCTGTTTATGGCAGGAATTTAACTTGGATTTTAATTTTCATCTTTGATTTCTTTTATTTTACTTTATTCCTCTCATATTGCTTTTGGATAGAAGTTTATTTTTTGTAAAATAAATCATTTTCATATTTTTTACCTTTATTTAATAATATTATAAAAGGTGTAACATCACCCAGTATTCATTTGGCACACAAGTTTTGCCATACTGATAATATTAATAATATAATGGTGACAAAAAATCAATCAATTAATAAATATGAGTGAGGCACAAAGATTTAATAACAGTGGAAATGTTTATAAGAAATTTCAGATGATTAAAAATGACTTTCACCCTGGCTACTCTTCATGATAAAAGTGTCCAGCACAAGTTTGGCCAAACTTGTGCTGGACACTTTTGGTTGCATGCTGTCAGACGCAATCAATTCTTTTTATGGAAATGAGACTGAATGATCACTCCATCATTGCACTGAAAGTAGTTTTATATAGACAAATTGTCCCCTGGAAGTTTGTCCAAACCTAAGGTAGACAATTTTTTCCATTGGTAAAAAGTAAATTTGATCCATGTTAATCTATGATGGTGCCCATTTTTTCTGAAGCCTCTACTGGCTCATGATAGCAGAAATTATACTTAATATCTTTATTTCATGTTTGATCTCTTTAATTTTAATCTTACCCTTTTATTTATCCTTTAGCTTTTAAATATCAATTTTATTTTGGTAAAACTGATAACTTTCACATTTTTTTACATTTATTTTATTAAATTATTAAAGTTGTAAAATCATCTAGTTTACATTCATTACACATGTTTTTGCTATACTAAAAACATTAATAATATAATGGTGACTAAAAAATAATCAAATAATAAATATGGATGACACAGAAAGATCAAATACCCATAGACATTTTTAAAATGAATATAAGATTAACTGAAGAAGACTTGCACCCTAGCTACTCTCCATCATAAAAGTGTCCAGCACAATTTCAGCTGAGCTTGTGCTGGACACTTTTGGTTGCATGCAGTCAGATGGGATAAATTTACTCAATGGAAGTTAAAATGAATTTTTGCTCAATCATTGCACAAGAAGTAGCTTTATACTGCTATACTATCCTCCTGATTTTTTGGAAAACCTCAGGTGGACACTTTTATTAATTTTAAAAAAAAGAAAACATATTCCAAATCTAGAACTGGTGGTGCAAATTTGGTCTGAAAACTCAAATTATCTTTGATGGCAGAAATTTTATTTGAATGTTTAATTTCATATTTAATCACTTTTATTTTACTTTTTTATTCCTGTTTTTGCTTTCAAATATCAATTTATTTATTGTAAAACTAATACTTTTCATATTTGTTTTACTTTTATTTAATAAGATTATGAAAGATGTAGCATCTCCCAGTATGCATTTGGCTTACAAGTTTTTTCAATACTAATAACATTAATAGTATAATGGTGAAAAACAATGAATCAAATGATAAATATGAATGACACAGAAAGAACATATACAAGTGGATTTGTTTATAAGGAATACCTGATGAACTGAAGAAGACCTGCACCCTAGATACTCACCATCATAAAAGTGTCCAGCATAAGTTCAGCCGAACTTGTGCTGGACACTTTTGGTTGCATGCAGTCAGATGGGATAAATTTACTCTATGGAAATGAAAATGACATTTTGCTCAATCATTGCAAAATAAGTAGTTTGATATTGCCAAAATGTCCTCCTGATGATTTTTCAAAACTCATCAGGACACTTTCTTTGGTTTAACAAAAAAGAAAATATAGTGCAAGTTTAGCCCTGGTGGTGCACGTTTGATCTAACACCTCTACTTGTTATTGATAGTGGTAATTTTCCTTAGATTTTTTTTCTTATTTTATCCCTTTTATTTTACTTTTTTATTGCTCATATTGCTTTGGATATCGATTATTAATTTTTAAAATAAATAATTTTCATACTCTTATACCTTTATTTAATAATATATGATTAAAGGTGGAACACCACCTGGTATGCATTTTTCACACAAGTTATTACTATAGTAATAATGTTAATAATATAATGAGGACAAAAAATTAATCAAATGGTAAATTTAAATGACACAGAAAGATCAAATTCCAGTGGAAATGTTTATAAGAAATCCATTTTGAGTTTAAGAAGATTTGCTGTATGCCTACTCTCAATTATAAAAGTGTCCAGCACAAGTTCGGCCGAACTTGTGCTGGACACTTTTGGTTGCATGAAGTCATATGAGATAAATTCTCTCTATGGCAATAAAAATGATATTTCACTCAATTATTGAAGTAAAGAGTGTTTAATATTGTAAAATTGTCCCCTGGAAGTCTGTCCAAACCTCAGGTCAAAATTTGTAAGCTATACATAAAAGTAAGTTTAGACCAAGTCTTGACCTAGGGGTCCCCAACTGTCCCAACACCACTTCTGGCTCTTGATAGTAAAAATTTTACTTGTATTTTTTATTTCGTATTTGATCCCATTTATTTTCATTTTACTTTTCTATTACTCTTTTTAATTTTAAATATAAATTTATTTTTTTAAAAACTAAACATATTCATATTTTTTTAACTTTATATAATAATATTATTAAAGTTGTAACATCACTAATTTTGCATTTGGCATGCAGGTTTTTGCTATACTAGAAACATTAATAATATATATGGTGACAAAAAATTAATTATAAGATAAATATGAATGATAAAAAAAAGTTAAAATACCAATAGAAATGTGAAAAACAAAAAACTGATGTACTGAGAAACACTTCCACCCTAGCTACTCTCCATCATAAAAGTGTCCAGCACAAGTTCGGCGGAACTTGTGCTGGACACTTTTGTTCAGGTGCAGTCAGATGGGATCAATTCTCTCTGTTGAAATTAAATTAAAAAAATGCTAAATAATTACATTAGAAGTAGTTTGGTATGGCTGAATTATCCACCTTGAGTTTTTCCAAACCTCAGGTGAAAAATTTTTTATCTTTAAAAAAAATTAAATTTTATCAAATTTAGCCCTGATGGCACCCATTTGTTTCAACACCTCTACTGGCTCTTGAAGGCAGGAATTTTTCTTGAATTTTTCTTTTTCATATTTGATCTCTTTTACTTTACTTTTTTATCACTCATGTTACATTTGGATATTAATTTATAATTTTGGAAAAGAAATCATTTTCATATTTTTTTAACATTTTTTAACAATATTATAAAAGGTGTAATATAACATGGCATGCATTTGGCGCACAAGTTTTTTCTATACTAATAAAATTTATAATATTCTAATGACAAAAAATTAATCAGATAATAAAATATGAATAACACAGAAAGATCAAATACCATTTGACATGTTTTTAAAAAAAACAGTTGCACTGAAGAAGACCTGCACCCTAGCTACTCTCCATAATAAAAGTGTCCAGCACAAGTTCGGCAGAACTTGTGCTGGACACTTTTGGTCAGGTGCAGTCATATGGGATCAATTCTCTCTATGGCAATGAAAAAAATTATTTGATAAGAAACTTCACTAGGTGTAGTTTAATATAGCTGAATTATCCACCTAGAGCTCATCCAAACCACAGGTACACAATTTTTTATCTTTAAAAAACAATCAATTTAGTACAATTTATCCCTGATGGCTCTCATTTGCTTCAACATCTCTACTGGCCTTTGATATTAGCAATAATACTTGGAGTTCGGTTTTCATATTTGATCCCTTTAACTTAATTTTTTATTCCTTATATTGCTTTTGGATATCAATTAATAATTTTTAAAATAAATTATTTTAATATCTTTATACATTTTTTTAATAATATTATAAAATGTGTAAAATCACTCAGTATGCATTTGGCACACATTTTTTGCTATACTTATATAATTAATAATATAATTAAGACAAAAAATTAATCAAACAATATGTATGAGTGAGGCACAAAGATAAAATACCAGTAGACATGTTTGTAAGAAATACCAGATGAACTGAAGAAAAATTTTACCCCAGCCGCTCTCTATAATAGAAGTGTCCAGCACAAGTTCGGCCAAACTTGTTCTGGACACTTTTGGTCATATGCAGTCAGATGGGATCAATTCTCTGTATGGCAACAAAAAAATTTTTTTATCAAATTTCACTAGAAGTAGTTTGGTTTAGCTGAATCATCCACCTGCTGTTCTGCCCAATATCAGGTGTATAATTTTTTATCTTTAAAGAAAAGGTCACTTATTACAATTAAGTTCTGATGGCTCCCATTTGCTTTAACACCTCTACTGGCTCTTGATAGCAGGAATTTTACCAGTATTTTTTTCATATTTGAACTCTTTGACTTTTATTTTACTCTTTTATTCCTCTTTTTACTTTTAAATTTCTATTTAATTTTTGTAAAACTAATCCTTTCCATATTTATTTACGTTTATTTTAAAAAATTATTGAAGGTATAACTTCACATGGTATGCATTTGGCACACAAGTTTTTGCTATACTAATAACATTAATAATGTAATGGTGATAAAATATTAATCGGATGATAAATATGAAAGATACAGACTGATCAAATACCAGTAGACATGTTTATGAGAAATACAAGATGAAGGAACTGAAGAAAATTTCCACCCAAGCTACTCTCCATCATAAAAGTGTCCAGCACAAGTTTGGCCAAACTTGTGCTAGACACTTTTAGTCACGTGCAGTCAGATTGGATCAATTCTCTATATGGCAACAAAAAAACATTTTTTTATTAAACTTCACTACAAGTAGTCTTGTTTAGCTGAATCATCCACCTGTTGTTCTTCCCAACCTCAGGTGTATAATTTTTCATCTTTAAAAAAAAGGTCACTTATTACAATTTAGCCCTGATGGCTCCCATTTGTTTCAACACTTCTACTGGCTCTTGAGAGCAAGAATTTTACTAGTATTTTGTTTTTCATAATTGATCTCTTTGAGATTAATTTTACCTTTTTATCCCTCATATTGCTTTTGTATATCAATTTATTTTTTGTAAAACAAATCATTTTCATATTTTTTTTACCTTTATTTAATAATATTATAAAAGGTGTAACATCACCCGGTATGCGTTGGGCACACGAGTTTTTGCTATACTTATAATATTAATAATATAATGGTGACAATAAATTAATCAAATGATATATTTGAGTGAGGTGCAAAGATCAAGTACCAATGGACATGTTTATAAGAAATACCAGATTAACTGAAGAAAAATTCTACCTAGCTACTCTCCATCATAAATGTGTCCAGAACAAGTTCGGCCAAACTTGTGCTGGACACTTTTTGTCACATGCAGTCTGGTGTGATGAATTCTCTCTCAATCATTGAACTAAAAGTTGTTTGATATGGCTAAATGGTTCTGCTGAAGTTTTTTTAAACCTCAGATTGGCACTTTTTTGTTTTTCAAAAAAGCAATTATAGTCCAAGATTAGCCTCACTGGTGGAAATTTACCCCAACATGTCTACTTGCTCTTGATGGCAGTAATTTTATTTTAATTTTTTATTTCATATTTGATTCCTTTAATTTTACCTTTTTATCCCTCATATTGATTTTGTATATCAATTTATTTTTTGTAAAACAAATCATTTTTATATTTTTTTACCTTTATTTAATAATATTATAAAAGGTGTAACATCACCCGGTATGCGTTGGGCACACAAGTTTTTGCTATACTTATAATATTAAAACATAATGGTGACAAAAAATCAATCAAATGATAAATATGAGTGAGGCACAAAGATCAAATACCAGTGGACATGTTTATAAGAAATACCAGATGAACTGAAGAAAAATTCCACCCTAGCTAACCTCCATCATAAAAGTGTCCAGCACAAGTTCGGCCGAACTTGTGCTGGACACTTTTGGTCACATGCAGTCTGATGTGATCAATTCTCTCTATTGCAATGAAAATGAATTTTTCTTCAATAATTGCACTAGAAGTTGTTTGATATGGAAAAATTGTCATCCTGAAGTTTTGGTAAAGCTCAAGTGGATTTTTTTTTATTTTTACAAAAAAGAAATTATAGTCCAAGTTTAGTGCCACTGGTGGGCATTCACCCCATCATGTCTACTTGCTCTTGATGGGAGGAATTTCACTTTAATTTTTTATTTCATATTTGATCCCTTTAATTTTACCTTTTTATCCCTTATATTGCTTTTGGATATCAATTTATATTTTGTAAAACAAATCATTTTCATATTTTTTTACCTTTATTTAATAATATTATAAAAGGTGTAACATCACCTGGTATGCATTGGGCACACGAGTTTTTGCTATACTTATAATATTAATAACATAATGGTGACAAAAATCAATCAAATGATAAATGAGTGAGGCACAAAGGTCAAATACCAATTAATCAATTGTTCTTTTTAATATTATAAATTTTTTGATTAAATAAAATGGTAATAATGAATTATATTTTTCATCCACAATTCCACTCTAATGATTTCCACTGCACAAAAAGGGTTCACTTGGTCCTTTCTTTACTGCTTGTGCATATATTTTATTGCCAACAGTACTACAATTTTTTGTAGTGAATATCCCACATCTGATTCAGGAATCTTTTTAAACAATATAAGTTTTTTTTACAAAAGACCTTTTCATATCCAATATCCCACAAAAAATACAACCTGTTTTTGTATTAAAACCCGTTAATTATTAAGAAATTGTTAAAATAATTAGATTAGACCCTGGCACAGCTAGATCCATACCAACCAACCTAAAGTCTTTTCAATATTGAAAACAATTAAATAAAATTATGATATCATACTAAATTATGGGCACCAACCATAATTCAGCACTTCTCATTAACTCTGCTACAAAATGAGTGCATGTAGCATTTTTCTAACGTCGGACTGTTTTTCTTCCTTCCCTCACACCTTTAGTCCAGAATGAAAATTTAGTATGAGTTTTGGTCAAAATGGTTTGCCAGTGTTATCTGTATGCAATATGAATTCATATTGCATATTTCTATTTATGCATAAAATATACTCGTTAAGCATCATTTTTTTGCATTTTTCAATCATTATGCATATTTATGCATATTCATTATACAGATTTATATGCATATTAATATATTTTATTCATATACATATATGCACCTTTTTTTTGCATATTCAATATGCATATTTTTATTCATATTTTATGCATATTCAATATGCATATTTTTTATGCATATTTATTTTTCATAGTCATTATGCATACACTTTGGATAGGCATTTCACATCAATTTTTAGCATGCAATAAGTATCCACCATGCAAATTCAAATGCATATGCATCTATATCATACACGCAACATATATTCAAGTTTAATATTTGAATATTAAGGTATGCTAAGTGATGTTGTTCAACCTTTTGACAAACCTGAGATTAACTGATGTTCAATGTGGTTCTTAAGCTCTGCTCAAGGAGGGATTGTTCTGGATTCAATCTGTGACAGTTTATTTTTTCAATGTTTTTTCATCAGATTTAAAAACATCTTTCTGACAGTTTCAGGGTGGTTTCCCAACAGTTTCCTGAAAAATTCCTGATAGTTTCAAATAGAGGGAACTGCTAGCAGTTCACCCCCAGATTTCCAGTGTTGATTGTAATTGATTTGGTTATATGGTGTAAATTGTAATGATAAAGAATGTAGAAACAAGACCCAAAAACCTCCTCCTTTTATACACACTGAGCTCCCTAATGAATCCCTTGATGTACCACTACAATACACAGTTAATGACGCCTCAAACCAAATAATTGAAATGCCTATCAACATCCCCAGTAACCCATGACATAATTAGAAGAGTAACAACCGTTAAAATCCTGTAATAATAAGGAAAATCCATCAAAATTAAAGAATAAGATAAAAAGAGAGTATATGCGTATTAAACAATAATATAAAAGACTAAAGAGGGAATTTTTAAGGTTAATAATAGCTTAATAATAAGGGGGATTCACTGTAGAAATGATGGGGCTAATCCTAACATTATACTACGTGAAATTCCCATTCATAAATGACCAATATTGACTGAGAAACCACCCAAAAACTCAAAAAAGAGCGTGAGATGTGGGGTAACTAAATGCAGTCCTTGGAAGGTGCTTGCACGGGTAAATCCTTGACTAAACTTAGGTGAATTTAAGTGTGGTGATGAAATAAGACGCCAAGAGTGAGGTTATTAATGAAATTAGTGCATATAAACAGGGTCAATGCATTATTAATTAAGCTAGGACACTAAATAAGCGCCTCTCACCTATTTTAGCATGTTTCCCCACAGTGGGCATAGAATGTGGGGTAATTATAGTGTGAAAAAGCTAACTTTGCTAAAAATGAAGCTATTCACACGGGAAAAATGCAGGCAGTATGTGGCCAGTACACAGAAGCCATTTCTGGCATAAAAAACACCAAATTTGAAAAGTATTATTTTTATGCATTTAAGTAGCCAAATCAATAGTCCTAAATGAGAAAAATTGGACTTTCAAAGCACATTTTTAATATTCTTAAATTTATAGCGCATATAATCAGCTTTTTAGTGAAATAAAGCGCATTTCTTGTTTTTTGCATAAAACAATGAAAATAACAGCTTTAAGTGTACTTAAAAATTATGTAGCCTTATGATTAAGGTTCCTAAGGTTACCCTAACATATTAAAACTTAATATTAAGTACATAAGACTTATAAAGGTGGATATATGCGTGTATATATGGTGTTATAATGGCATTTTTTGTGTATTATCATAATTTTACTTATGTATACTATTTGTGTACTCTCATTTATTGTTCCCATGTATAGTTCATGTGTTTAACATAACTTATAAGTACTTTTTACTCAGTCCTGGGGATATACAGGCTGGCACTGGCACACCCAAAAAAACAATAAAAAAATGATAAGTTATACATTTTATTTATTTATTTGTTAATTTTCAGGTATTCAGATTAATTCTGTAGCATTAAAGATTATTCTTTAAAGAAATAAAACATAATAAAATATTATGAGTACTGGTTTTTACCCCTCAGCTGGTGGAACAGAAATTTATTTCTGTTTAAATTTTTTAAGAAGGGTGGATAAATTAGAAATTTCTTTTTCAGGTATCGATTTATCAAATTCATTTGATTTCCCTTTAAATCTTAATAAATACTCAGTTCCTTTTTCTTTAGTAAGGATTCTTCTCTTGAGTATTTTTTCAATCTCTGCTTTTCCCACAATTTCTTCAGGTTGCTTTTTAGGCCTTCCCCTTCTTTTTGGAAATAAGTCAGGATCATTTGCATGGTAAGGTTTCAATAATGAGATAGGGAAAACTGGATGTTTCCTATCATATGGAGCATATAATATGACTTCCACTGCATTATTACCAACCATTTTGCTTACTACAAAAGGTCCTACAAAGGGATCCTTTAATTTAACATTACCTTGTAAGTTAAAATGTAGTGTTGAAATTAGGACCTCATCTCCTTTTTTGAGTTCAAATTCTTTATGAGATTTATCCCACCTTTTCTTTTCATATTCAAATGATTTTTGGATGCATTCTTCTGCATGCTTTCTACACATTTGTTTCATATGAATAAAGGATTTAGTACCAGGGTGTATATCTAACCTTAGTAATTTATTTAAATGATTTACTGGGGTATTTGGTACGTATCCCACCCAGAGCTCAAATGGTTTCTTCTCTGTTACAGAATGAGTTGTGCTGTTATAAGCAAATTCAAGGCCAGGAATTAATGTTACCCAGTCATGTGTGAATTTCTCATTGTCTT
This sequence comes from Hemileia vastatrix, assembly GCA_030280995.1. Taxonomy (NCBI): domain Eukaryota; kingdom Fungi; phylum Basidiomycota; class Pucciniomycetes; order Pucciniales; family Zaghouaniaceae; genus Hemileia; species Hemileia vastatrix. The sequence goes on along the minus strand of JASXTE010000010.1, from coordinate 1,928,543 downwards.
TGTATTCTAATCCAAAGGCACAATATCTTCTGATCATGTCTTCTAGAGTTTGTATCATTCTCTCAGCCAGGCCATCAGTTTGTGGATGGTGTGCTGTAGACATTTTAACTTGGCAACCTGATACTTCCATCAAGGATGTCCAAAACTCTGAAGTGAATTTAGGGTCTCTGTCAGAGATTATGGCTTTGGGGAACCCAGCAGTATTCATCATTTGAGTCCACCATAGTAATGCCAAGTCTTTTGCAGATACCTCTTTATGGGTAGGGATAAATTTACACATTTTTGTTAATCTATCTACTATTACCCAGCAAGAATTGAAACTTTCCTTTCCTGCTAATGGCAAGCCAGTTACTAAATCCATGTTTATAATTTCCCATGGAGCTTTTGGTTGCTCTATTTGTTGTAACAACCCAGCTCTCTTCCCAGTTAATCTTTTAGCTTTCTGACAAGAGTCACATGTTTCAATGTATTTTTGTACATCTTCTTTCATGTTTATCCACCAGGCTGTATTTTTAACTCTGGTTAATTTTTTTCTAAAATCAAAATGACCAGCTAAGATTTCATCATGACAAGTACTCAACATTAACTCTTTCATAGAAGGTGGTATCACTATTACATTACTTAACTTTTTCTTGTAATATATATATCCATCTTCAATTGACAGTTTACCTTTTTCAACACATTTCTATACATTGGAGGCAAGGTTTTAATTAATTCACTCATGGATGCATTAGTTGGATCATTTAGAATGGTAGATAGTTTAGTCAAATCTTTATTAGATGAATAATTTTCCAATATAGTTTGCATAAACTCTTCCTCTAAATCCACTATATAAATTCCAAATATATGTATAACCTCATTTTCAGGTACATAAGCTGGGTTGTCAGCATCATTTGGCAAAGGACTTCTGGATAATAAATCCACATTAGAATGCAATGTTCCTGCTCTATGAGTGATTGTAATTCTTCCTCTGTACTCTTGTACAGCTAGTTGCCACCTAAACATGTGCCTATTAGGGGTTTTCATGTTTAGTAATGATTTTACTGCACTGCAATCTGTTATAAGTTCAAACTTCTGGTCTTCCAGATAGTAATGAAGTTTCTCCAAATCCCACACCATGGCTAAACATTCCAGCTGTGTGGAACCATACCTTAATTCTGTTTTCTTAAGGTTCTGGATATATAACAGATAACTACTTCAGATAATTTTCCATTTATTATCTTTTTCTGCTGTAAAGCAGCACCTAAACCTATGAATCTTGCATCAGTGTACGAGATAAAAGGTAGGGTGAAATCTGGCAGTCCCAATATTGGATCTGACATTAAACATTCCTTTAATTTATTAAAGGTTTGTTGTCTTTCATTATTCCAAATGAAAGCCTCATTTTTCCTGATTAATGTTGTTAAAAGAGCTGCAATGGATTGGTAATTTTTAATATACTGTCTATAATATCCACACATACCCAAAAAACTTTGAACATCTTTTACATTTTTAGGTATACCAATTTTTTTAATTGCTGCCACCTTATTTTGGTCAACACAAATTTGTAATCCAGATACAACATGTCCAAGTACTTTCAAGGATTGAAATCCAAACTTACATTTCTTTAATGCAATTGTCATATTTATTTCATCCATCCTTTGAAAGACTCTTTTCAGGTGATTTAAATGCTCATCATATGTCTTTGAAAACACTATGATGTCATCAATATAGACCAAAAGCCATCCTTCAACCATTTTCTGATGAAAAACACCTTCCATTAATTTTTGGAAGACTGAAGGCGCATTCTTTGGGCCAAATGACATTCTCACATACTTATATATACCCATATGTGTGGTTATTAATAAGTAATTTTGAGAACTCCTTTCCACAGGAATCTGGTGGTAACCCTTGTTTCCATCCAGACAAGAAATATATTTTGCTCCTTATAAAGTAGCATGGATAGAAGCTATCCTTGGTAGAGGGTAAATATCATCTACAGTGTATGTATTCAGAGCTCTATAATCACCACATAATCTTGCCTTATCCTTTTCATAAGAGATTAATACTGGTGAAATAACACAATACTTAGGTTTTGTGTCTACCTTTTCAACAATACCCATTTCAAACAACACTTTTATGTTTTCTTCAATATCTTTCCTTTTTGCAGGAGAAGCTGGGTAAGGTTTCTTTTTCAAGCTTCCAGGAATATTATCCAAATTACAACTTAAAGAGATTTTCATCTCATGGTCTTTGGCCAATCCTAGTTAATTTGAACCATGAGCAAATGCCATAGGATATGATTTAATCAATCTCAAAATATTTTCTTCTTCAATTTTTGAGAGTTGAGGATTGAAAGAGGCCTTTTGGATTTCATTGTCCAAATCAACCACTTTAGTGGTGGTTCTTCCACCTTGCAGTTGTTCTTCTCTAGGAGAAATGGAATACACTGAATTTTCAGTACATATTTTTAATTTTCTCTTACCATTCATGCCTATAGTGAAGCAATTGTTTGCAGGACCTAGTTTAATGCCAAATTTTGTCAATAAATCATTGCCAATAATAAACCAATCACTACAATTATTATTATCCATTACAACAAATTCACACACTGCTCTAAAATATCCATTATTATATTTAAAGAATTCAGCAGTTTTGTATTTTCCAATTGGATTTAAAACTGAACCAAAACCCCTCCAGTTCTTTGTCTGAACAGTTTCTAGTTTTCCCTTGTACTTACTGTCAAGTTTCATCAATGTATTAATTGAAACTACACTACCTGCAGCCCCAGTTTCAAGAATGGAATTCATTTCTTTTCCACATATGATAACAGGTGCTCTGATAGGTGTTATTTTGTAAGTATCATGAGATACATCTTTAATTATTTCAGCTTCCTCAATGGAAGTTAAAGATGTGTCTGTATGAGGTATAGCATGATTCAGGAACATAATATTCTGTTCTAATACAAATATCTCATGTTCATCATCACTGTAAGATATGTTACTTTTACAATCCTCACTGGATTCCACGTTCTCATCTTCATAATTACTTGGTTCAGAATTTTGTGAGGTTTTAATAACATTTATTCTCTTCTTACACATGTGACCCATAACCCAAGGCTCATTACATTTATAACAAGTGTTATTCTCTTGTCTTTTAGGGACAAGGGGAGATGAAGGTTTTTTATTCTCCACTGGCAATTTACTTGTAGTAGGTTTTACTACGTAAACACTTTGTTTGTAATTATTATACTTGGTTTCATATTTGTGGTTTAATAATATTTCATTGCATATATTAATGAGCCCAGAGGTATCTCTGATGGTTTCAGTTATAGCTACAATAATGTCTCTAACTGATATAGGCAACTTGTATATTATTTTCTCTTTCCACTCATCATAATCCATTTTTGGATCCATAGCTTTCATGATTTTTATTAAATTCATTAAAAAGACCATGGGTTTATCTCCAGCATTTGGATTATATCTGGCTCTTTCATACAATCTTTGTTGAGTGATTCTGAATTTTGGGCCAACAACTTGTCTTTCAATTAGTGCCTTCCATTCATTCCAGGAGTAGTTAATTCCCTCACTAAATACAGATTCAAACCATAATAAGGCCACATCTGTAAATAAAGATATTAATTTTGATGTAATTTCTTCATCAGGTAATTTGTATGAAAATTTTAATTTATTAATTCTTTGAATGAATTGTTGCCAATCAGATTTTGAATCCCCGTCAAAAGAAGGGCACTGATCTAACTTAGGCCAGTTCTTTTGGCTAGTTTTTGCTTCCCTAACCTGAGGAATATTGAGTAATTCACTTACTTTAGAAAGATGATAATTTATTTCATCTTTTACTCATTTTATATTCTCAGAGCCCATGACACTATGTTCATGTTCAATCATTGGTTTATTAACAGAGTGTTTCATAAAAACTGGTACTCTTTCTACATAAGAAGTATTATCTTTTATTTTTTCAGTATTTTTCAAAATGTTAGCTACTTCAATTTCTACTCTTTGTAACCTATCTTTTATTACAGGTAAATGAGTTCAGGTATCATTTACATTTGAAAAAGACAATTTTACACGTCCCTCTATGGTAGCCATAATATTCTAAGAATGTTCTAATTTATTTTCTAAATTTCAATCTCAGAGTTTAATCTTTTGTTTTAATTGATTAATTCATTATTTGAATTCTCAATAATTTTTAACCTATTGGCTGTTGTACTCAATGATTGTGTGAGGTTTAATAATACACTTTCTGTATTATTGTTTGACTCTCTAGAGAATTCTTCCAATTTTTCAATTCTTAATAATAATTTAATAATTATTTTTTATTCCATTGGATTTTCTTTTAGAAAATATTCAATTTTTTCTGTGTCCAATTCAGAAGACTCATCGTCAGGTTCAATATTTACTTCATTTGGTTCCATTTTTATATTAATAGCATTTTCCTGGTGGTCAATAAAACCATGTACATTGTCCTCATTTAAAGACAAGTTTAACATGTTATTTTCAAATGAATAATTTTTTAAATACTTATCAATTATATCCAATAACTCTCTATCAATTTCATCACCTATAAGTAATTAATTGTTTGGATTATATAATTGATCCTGAGAAGATGGATGACTTACCAAGGTCTTATTCCATTTCCCCTGCCTCTCCTTGGCTTTCCCCTGTAAGGGTGACTGCTGGAGCCCTGCTGTTGAGGGTTGTTGTAGTTTTGGGCATACCAATCCCACTTCCATTTTCTTACTGTAATTTTTTGATCCTCCTCTTGGGCTGGAGGTGTTGCTATGGAACTGTTGGGTGCCACTGTTGGTGGTTGAGCCTTTATTTCTACTAGAGCTTGATTGACTTCTACAAAACCCTGAGCTGCTCTTTTCTCCAGGTTGTTTATCTGGTCCACTATATTGTTTACCCTTATTATCAAGGTGTTCAGTAGAGTGGAGAGGGAGTGAATTTGTTCTTGTAAGGTATTTTTTGTTTTCTTTATTGATACCTATTTTAAAAGTTTTTCCCTTTCCTCCAGAGATATTTGTGGAGTGATGGTGTTTATGAGGGACTCCTGGCCTTCCATTTGAATGTCCTGTACCAGGTTTCTCAGCTCTAGGTCTTAAGCTATAAGGTTTTGCCTTATTACACACAATATCATTGTTGTCACACATTTTTAAGTGGAATTTAATCAAAGAATTGAAATTTGAGATTTTTAAAACTTCAAAAAGGAGTTTTATCAGTATTTATAAATACCACCGAAGACAATTTTATTGCTTACTTTTAGGTATAAAGTGAATTTAGAAGTTCCAAAAGTCAAATATGCTTTTATGTGGTCACTTGATTTAACTGGTCTACAATATGTAGCCATGTTTTTATATTTAAAAAAGAAAATTTGTCAGTAAGATTCTTTCTAAATATTAAATGAATTTTACAAACCAATAAAAAGGGATTAAGAGTCCTGTTAAAAGAAAACAATTAATCAGTTTAATTGGTTATCATCTGCCAAGATCACAAATTTAATTGGTCTATTGACAGACTCCCACTAAGAACAATTTAATGTTAAATTAGTGGTAAAAGATTTTATCTGCAAAGATCACAAATTTAATTGGTCTATTGACAGACCCACTAATAACAATTATATGTTAAATTAGTGGTAAAATTGTTGAATAAATATCACAATTTTATTATATAACAGGGATTCTTTTTCTGAAATCACTATATAAGTGACCCCAACCTGTTGTAATTATTCAAATATTTCTATAGGGATTTTATATATGTGAACCTTCTTTGAAACTTTTACTTACTGGATTATGACAGAATTCTTGAGGAAAGGCCCCCAATTTTCAGGCTAATATCAACTAAAAGGATGTGAACTAGCTTTTAAAGTCTTTGTCTAGAAGATTTATATGGTCCTATATGAATACTGTGGTCTAGATCCAACAAATAGTAAAATATAATTCAAAATAAAGGTCTCAGTAATATAATTCTCACTATTTTTATATATGGCTTACAATCTTTTTAGTTGGTAGAAAAATATAGTTTAATAATTCAGATAATACTCAAAAGACTTATAAAATTACTAATTGATGTGTATTGTAATTGATTTGGTTATATGGTGTAAATTGTAATGATAAAGAATGTAGAAACAAGACCCAAAAACCTCCTCCTTTTATACACAATGAGTTACCTAATGAATCCCTTGATGTACCACTCCAATAAACAGTTAATGACGCCTCAAACCAGATAGTAGAAATGCCCATCAACATCCCCAGTAACCCATGACATAATTATAAGAGTAACAACCGTCAAAATCCTGGTATAATAAGGAAAATCCATCAAAATTAAAAAATAAGATGAAAAGATTGTATACGCGTATTAAACAATAATATAAAAGACTAAAGAGGGAATTTTTAAGGTTAATAATAGCTTAATAATAAGGGGGATTCACTGTAGAAATTATGGGGCTAATCCTAACATTATACTACGTGAAATTCCCATTCATAAATGACCAATATTGACTGAGAAACCACCCAAAAACTCAAAAAAGAGCATGAGATGTGGGGTAACTACATGCAGTCCTTGGAAGGAGCTTGCACGGGTAAATCCTTGACTAAACTTAGGCGAATTTAAGTGTGGTGATGAAATAAGACGCCAAGAGTGAGGTTATTAATGAAATTAGTGCATATAAACAGGGTCAATGCATTATTAATTAAGCTAGGACACTAAATAAGCGCCTGTCACCTATATTAGTGTTTTTCCCCACAGTGGGCGTAGAATGTGGGGTAATTATAGTGTGAAAAAGCTAACTTTGCTAAAAATGAAGCTATTCACACGGGAAAAATGCAGGCAGTATGTGGCCAGTACACAGAAGCCATTTCTGGCATAAAAAACACCAAATTTGAAAAGTATAATTTTTTATATGAATTTAAGTAGCCAAATAAATAGTCCTAAATGAGAAAAATTGAACTTTCACAGCGCATTTTTAATATTCTTAAATTTATAGCGCCTATAATCAACTTTTAAGTGAAATAAAGCGCATTTCTTGTTTTTTGCATAAAACAATGAAAATAACAGCTTTAAGTATACTTAAAAATTTTGTAGCCTTATAATTAAGGTTCCTAAAGCTACCCTAGCATATTATAACTTAATATTAAGTACATAAGACTTATAAAGGTGGATATATGCGTGTATATATGGTGTTATAATGGCATTTTTTGTGTATTATCATAATTTTACTTATGTATACTGTTTGTGTACTCTCATTTATTGTTCCCATGTATAGTTAATGTGTTTAACATAACTTATAAGTACTTTTTACTCAGTCCTGGGAATATAAAGGCTGAAAGTTATCATAAACTCATGATATAGCTATTTTTGATAAGATTAAAAGTAACTATCAAAGTAATTTTCCAACCATTAACCAAAAAAAATTAATCAATTAAAAAAGTAAAGTTATTTTTTAATATCCTCATATGATTGGCCATTTTTATACATTCTGTAATGAATTCTTTTTTTGAAAACTTTCTTGTTTTTCCAATTCACAACTGGCCATTTCTCTTTAAAATTCATGGTCTTTTGTTTTCTTCAAACAAAGGTGAGCTCTTTCAATCTCTGCATCAAATTTAGCCTTTTCAAAATTTGATTGAAGCAAAATAGATTTGTCCGCCAAATCTAAAGAGTTTTCATCTTTCATTAGCATATGATCAAACTTCATCTTCTCAATGTCAAGGGCATTTTTTTCAATAGGGGATTTTGCTGAGAAAATTGAATAGAAATAAATAAACATGTTATTGAAGAAGATATATAGTAACTGAATCTTACTTATATCTTTTTTCTCAAAATAATCATGAAGGGAGTATAAAGAGGTGGTGAAAGTATTACCACGTTTTAAGAGATGGTTCAAGTTCATTGAAGTTGAAGCTCGTTTGGAGTTTGAGCTAGAGGGCTCAGGAAGTTCATCTAAAGCAGCTTTCAAAGCAGGATTTTCACTTCTGGAATTTTTATTATTTTTAGAAATTTGAGTTTGAGTATAAGGAAACTAGAAAAGAAAGAATGAGAAATTTAGCTAAGAATTGAAGAAAAAAGATAAAGTAAAAATACATTTAAATTTTGTTGCTCTGAGGACTCAGATCTACTAGGAAATAATTGTTCTGCTTGATAGTTGGGATCATCTTCAGGTGAACTATGTTTAGAAGCTGGAGGGGATTGATGTCCTTGAGTTTCATGTGTGTTGGAAGGATTATTGACTTTGTGAGATCCAGAGGGCATATCCTTAGTAGTATTGTGTATAAACCAAGGGCTGAAACCAACTTTGGAACCAAAAAGATTATCCATTTCCTCATATAAAGGACACATGACATTGAGCTTTCTGGAAACAGTAGTAATTCTAATCTCCAAATCATCACCATCAATACCAAAGCAAGTGGAAGTGGAACCAAGGTAAGACTTTTTATATTTGGATTAATAACCTTTAAACCTATCCTTCATTTTCTTAGGATTGATGTCAATTCTCCTTTTTTTTTCTTCTTTACTTTATTTTCAATTAACAAGAAGCCATTGACCTTTGATGAAGGTGGACTTCCAATTCGGGTGGACTTCTCACATCCAAAACACAAATCATAATTTGATTTAATTTTGAGGAAGTTGATGATGATGAGATAATCTTCCTTTTTTAGCTGTCCAGACTTTGATTTCTCTGGTGAGGGACTTGCATTACGGGAAGACCTTTGTGATGTAGCATTTTTTTGAGTTGCCTTTTGAGTGTTTGATTTTCTTGGAGGCATTATGAAACTGGTATCTTACGAGAAAAGAGGTTAAAAGGCTGAAAATATAAAAAAAGAAGGAAAAAAACATTCCTGGTTAAAATGTTGCAATAAAATGTTTCAAATCTCAGTGAGGAGTGTGTGCCAAGGATTAATGAGGGGATGGAGGTCTACGTGTCTTATGTGACAGGGATGGGGTGTCCAACATGTGGTTGTGAAAAAAAAATTGGGACTAAAGTGCTGATTTGAAGTTATAACTGACACCCATTTTGAAATAAGTGACTTTTTTGAAAAATTTAAGTACTGATTTGCTTTGAAATCCACACTTAAGTTAAGTGTGTATTTGCCAGAACTGAAAACCCCTATTTACTTTTTTTTATTTTTATAATGATTATCAAAAAAAATTTTTGGAAGATTGCTCTGCTTTTTTCTCATGTCATGAAAAAAACATAATTTTTTTTTCTGGAGAGAGACAAAGTTAAATATGAAAATTTAAAAGATAGCTGTAATTTTTTTAATTATTCAGTAGTAATATATATATTAAAAAGATTAAAAGTAAAATAAATGATGCTGGTGTTGGCCATTCTGTTACTACCTTCACTTTCTCCTGGTCTATTTGCACCCTAATCTTTGAAATGATCATACCCAGGTAGGGGATTTCACTAACTGAGAAGATACATTTCTCCAGTTTTAACCATACCTGAGCTTCCCTCAAGTGCTGAAAACAGTCCTTTACATATATCTGGTGTCCCTCCATTGATATGGAGTAAATCAGGATGTTTTCCAGGTATACTGCTACATCTATTCCTATTCTGTCTCTAAAGATGCTTTTTGTGAAACGTTGGAAAGTGGCAGGCACATTACATGAAGAAATGGAATTACCAACCATTTAAAATTGCCAAATTTAGTGCAGAATGCCAGTTTGTGTTCATAAACTTCTTTTACATGGATGTTGTGGTAACTTTCCCCAAGATATAGAGATGTGAAGATCTCTGCACCTTCAAGACTTTTAATTAGCTCATTAGTCATAGGAAGGGGATATCTGTTCTTTACCTTCAGCACATTTAACCTTCTGAAATCCATGCAAGGATTTAGTGAACCATCCTTTTTTCCTGAAAAGATCATAGGGGATTCCCAAGGAGATTTTGATTCTCTGATGAAACCATTCTTCAAATTTTAATGATTCATCTCTTTTAATGCTATTGAAACCAAAATTGACAATGGGATTATGTGGCTAAATTGAGGAGTTGCACCTGGAATCAGATCAATGACAAAGTTGTATGGTCAATGAGTTGGCAGGGCTTTGAATCCTCCATCTTCAAAAAGTGGTGAGAACTCCCAATAGGCTTTTTGTTGGCTTTGGAGACTGGAACTTAGCTGCAGTCTTAGCTGATATGTTCTATGCTGTTGAATAAAATTTGAGTTTTTACTCTTCCTCCAGCACTCCCTCCAAGTCCTGAAGCTTAGAATCAAGAGAAAGTGTCACTTCCTGCAGCAGGTCTCCTAATTATAATAAAACACCAGGAAACTCACTGGGAGGGGTCAGGGGGCAAACGCTTTCCGTGCACTATCCACCTTTCTATCTTCTGCCTTCTCCTCCTGTTGGCACCTTTTGTCTCTTCTTTGGTCCTCTCTGGTGCTCCTCTCTGGTGCCCCATCCCCATCCTGCTGCTTAGAATCAAGAGAAAGAATCAGTTCTGAAGGAAAGTTAACTGATGATAAAAAAACATCAGAAGACTTGCTGGGACAGGCCCTTGACCCCTGAAAGGGCCAGTGGACTGATACTTTAGCACCAGCATTTCCTTTACTTCCCATCTGAACCTTCTTTTCCTTCCAGTCAATTCATTGGTTGTGTTTTCCAAGCCATTTCAAAGCCAGTACCTTCCTTTACTGGTCCTTGAGGTTTGTCACATTTGCCTTTCATTGAGACTCCCTTCCATCACACCAGAATATGCACAAACCCTTCTCTTTTACTTCTCCTCCCTCACTTGGGGATCCATAAAACATAATTAGATGCCTAAGCTGGTCCAATTTTTCTTTTTATTTCTCTGTAAAAAAATTTTAGAAAAAAACTGTTTGTGGCCCCACAGTCCAGTAGGGCTTTACATTCATTTTGGCATCAAGGGTCATTAAAGGCAAGTTCAGTATAATAAAATTATAATTTACTTCAAGTTGCTTACATGCTGATAATTTTTCTACTACATTCCCCTTATTTTTTTACTCTAATCTTCTCAAGGAGGGAGCAGCCTTCACTTCTGAGCGCTTTATTTTACCTGTGTTTTACCTATTCTATCTTCCACCTCACTAACCCTAATTTTTTCCCTACACTCACTTGCTAGATGAACACCACTCCCACATCAGAGGCACAGCCCTCTGCTCATACACCTCTGGTATTCATCATCAGATAGCTTCCTCTTCCCACTAGCAATGTATACATTTACTTCAACAATGTCCACAGCATTTGGGTGCCTGGAACTGGCCCCTCTTGACAAGGTATATTTACACCACTGATGAGCACCCCTCTAACCATCCATTTGCTGATGTGTAAATTTTTTATCAATTTGGATAGCAAGTTCAATGAGCATATGGAGGGAGGTTGGATGAGGGTGACTGATTAGGATGTTCATTATTTTTTGTGAGAGCCCATCTCTAAAGTAAAACATGTATGCTTCCTCTACCCATGTTGTAAAATAGCTGGTGTGGCCCCAGAATTCTAAAACATACTTGGTAAAAGAGTGTTTCTGTCATAACTGGTGGAGAAAATGCTCCAATTTTGTGGCCACATTGAGGTCATCAAACACTAATTCAAATGCAGCTATGAACTGATGTAAATCTGTTTCCAACTTTCCATTTCCAAGGAGTTCCTTTGTATATGGCCTCACCCAGTGCACCACCTCATCCATGAGGTATGAGATTTCAAACCCAATTTTCAATCACTCATCTTGAAACTGATGGCCATTGAGCAGGACATAAAGGTTTACCTGCAATGTGTACTGATCTTCACAGGGGCTTCACTTTCCATCTAAGATTGCTGGGACCACAATATTTGCGCCTTTAACAAGCAGTTCTGGTGTTGTAGGCAGTGCCTGTGCCTTGTCTTCAGTGGCATCCAGTTCTGCTTCTGTGGGGCTTCAGCATGAAACCAATTCCTTTTCTAGAAGTTCCATGAGTCTTGTTTTTTGTTCTTGAAGTGTTTCATTTTCTCTTGCATTTCAGCAAGGATTGTTGCCTCAGGTTGACCTTAAGGGTTTCTTGTTCTTCAGTGGTGTGCCAATTAAGATTGGATAAAATTTTAATACCTAAGAAGGCAGAATACTACTAGCACTAACGCTAGCCTGAGAGGGGACTGACTATTCTGAGTACAGCAGTGAGACTAACTAAGACTAACTATGTTGAGAATATCAAAAGTGAGGGAAGATGGAACTGAATATGATGGATACAGCAATGAGACTAGAGAGTAATTAGATTACTAGATAAGTTTTCCAATGAGGAGTGCTCCATAGTGCTTTCCCCACAAAACCCCCTTATGAAATATTCCTCTTCCTCCTCTCACAATGCATAGCACTCATAGCGCTCCCCCTCCTTGTCTCTCAACCAAATCCTAACAAATTTATCTAATTATTTTTATTTTTATATTTATTTTTATAGTTATAGTTATATTTATATTTATATTTATATTTATATTTATAATTATATTTATATTTATACTTATAGTTATAGTTATATTTATATTTATATTTATATTTATATTTATATTTATATTTATATTTTATATTTATATGTATATTTATATTTATATTTATATTTATATTTATATTTATATTTATATTTATATTTATATTTATATTTATATTTATATTTATATTTATATTTATATTTATATTTATATTTATATTTATATTTATATTTATATTTATATTTATATTTATATTTATATTTATATTTATATTTATATTTATATTTATATTTATATTTATATTTATATTTATATTTATATTTATATTTATATTTATATTTATATTTATATTTATATTTATATTTATATTTGTATTTATATTTATATTTATATTTATATTTATATTTATATTTATATTTATTTTTATATTTATATTTATATTTATATTTATATTTATATTTATATTTATATTTATATTTATATTTATATTTATATTTATATTTATATTTATATTTATATTTTATTTTATTTTATTTTATTTTATTTTTATTTTTATTTATATTTATATTTACATTTATATTTAATTTTAATTTTAATTTTTTATTTATTTTTATTTTATTTTTATTTTTATTTTTATTTTTATTTTTATTTTTATTTTTATTTTTATTTTTATTTTTATTTTTATTTTTATTTTTATTTTTATTTTTATTTTTATTTTTATTTGTATTTTTATTTTTATTTTTATTTTTATTTTTATTTTTATTTTTATTTTTATTTTTATTTTTATTTTTATTTTTATTTTTATTTTATTTTATTTTTATTTTTATTTTTATTTTTATTTTTTTGCTACAGCTATAATAAAATTGGTTAGGGATTTGTTGCACCAAAACTTTCGTCTTGTACTGTATGTGCAACTGATTTATAGAATAATTTAGAAGAGAATCAAATAGTAGATAGTTAGAGAATATAGTTTAATGGCATTAATATAATAATTTAAATAAATGTTTCAATTATTATTTTCACGTTGAACAGTTTAAATTTTAAAATCAGTTATAAAATAAATAAATAGTTTGTATTTAATTTGGTTTGATGATAAAACAGTAAGAATAAATTTGTATTGGTAAAAAGAGATATCAAAAAGCAACAAAAATAATCTCTGTTTATAGGAAATATATATACAACGTGAATTTTGTTGAAGTCAACAAAATTTTTGATAAGGGATTTAAGATTTAATTTAAAAGTAAATTAACATGATGTGAGAAGATAAATTAAATGGTGAAAGATTAAGTTTAATAAAGTTAAATAAAATTTAATTAAATAAAACAATCAAACTTTAAGTTTACCAAAAATCAAAGCAAATGAAAATTAATCCCTTAAAGTTCCAAGGAAATACTATAGGTTCTTTTCTTGCTCTCCCTGTCCCCCCCCCCTATCTGACTTCCAGCAAGGTCTGAGTACCAGTGATTCCACGGACTTAGATCTAAAACTTTTCTGTATTTTTTATTTCACTTATTTCCATTAAATAAATTACTTTAATAAAAATGAATAAAATTCTAATTTAATGAAAAGGTTTGAATAAATAAAATAAACTACTTAAATAAATTAAAATAATTTGTAAGGTAGTTATATAATTCAATTACAAAATCTAATACTTACAGAATTAAAAATATTAATTCTATAATATTTTAATAATTAAGTAATTAAATATTGAGTAATAATTTTAATCAGACCAGTTTAACTATGTTAAATAAGTTACTAGCTGACAAAAACAAACACAAACTGAGTACCAAGTGGCTGGTTTGAAAATTTTTTTCACATCAATATCCAGTAAGTTGATTGTCAATGTTGTTGTTGTTTTTTTTATTGTGCGAAATACCTGCAAGAAATTTTACAACAGCTGTAAAAGTCTGAAAGGGTGAATGAATTTTATTTTTCCTATTGTTTTCAATAAATAGTTTAAAATTTCGCGCCTTCAAAGGGAAAATTTAGATATTAATGATTTGTTTTTTTTTTTCATTTCATTTTCCTAATAAATAAATTCGTTTATTTGGTATTGGGGTAATCACATCATGAGAACTTGTTAAAAATGAAGTCATTGTGAACAAAAGTCTATAGCCCATCTTGGTCAGCATGTCAATGTTACTGTACAGAATGCAACAATAACAACTTTTTCATTTACTTCTATAAGTTGATTTAGATTTTTTTCTGTAACTTTTTAATAAGATAACGACAATAGAAGAAAGGTTTTTTTTTAAAAAAATCAAGTAACTAATATAAATTGGTTATGATAAACTTCACAGTATGCCATTTTTGCTCATATGATATCAATGTGACAAACATATCTTTTTTGTATTATCTTGTGAATCTTCACAATATGATTATTCTAAGGTTCACCTTTGTTGGGCTTGTTCCTTTATTTGACTTTCCATAGGGGTAAGAAGGCACTAGCATTGGAAAAGTAGAGCTAAAATTAAAAGAAAAATGAGGATAACGAAGTGAAAGTCAGGGCTGAAAATTCGTATCAATAATTATTTAGATGTTTCCAAGGTGCTAAAGCACATGGCACAGTACTGATTTTTATGTAACATAAATAGTTGGTCGTGCTATCATTTGTCAGTCAAATACTAGCATCAGTCTCTACATATATATTCATCATGAGAGAATAAATAAGTACCTTAATATGTAAAACTCATTCTTCTTCTTCCTCAACATTGTTTACCAGCATTTTGAGCAATGTCAAGTCCAAATTTTCATTCACATGCTCATCGTGAAACCGGCCATTGTGTACTTCAAACTTAAAGGAAGTTACAAATTCGTCTTTATCATTGTGAATCCTTATTGATTTTATGGAATCCGAACTATTCCTTATAAAAAACTCTAGTTTTCTTTTACCATTACCTAAGGGGTCTCCAACGTAATGTAGGAGCTCGATTTGGTGCACCGTATCCACAGCCTTTCTATCATGAGGCAATGTGATCCAAGTAGAAGTAGTTGGTTGACAAAAAATAAATTGAAATAAAGAGCACATAAACAACCATTTCAAGAAAAAAACTTGGGATTGAGAAGTCATATTTTATTTTATTCTACAAATAGTAATGATAGATTAAATTTTTTTTAAGAAAGGGAAATTTAAAGGTCTTATAATTGAAAAGAGTGTAGCTGAATGGCGAGATTTTTCAGGTTTTAGTTGAAGTTATATTTGTTTCCTTTCAAAAATTATTTGGTGTGGAACTGTTGAGTTTGAGTTTAGTAATCTTATATCTTGATTGCATGCCATATAACGTACTTTTCGGTGTACTTACACCCGAAAAATAAGCTAGTACCTGCAATCAAGTTCTTATATCCTTAATAGGACTGCAATAGCATTGTGCAAGATTGACTAAAAAGGAAGAGAATGGGAAATTGGGATTTTCAAAGTGAAGAAGATAAAGAGATTGGGGAAATTAGGAAACCTCAAAAATAGAATCAAGGAAGTGTTAGCCCATTTTTTGCCGTGTTACCAAGTCCAAAAGAGACTCTGCAACAAGTAGTGATTGATTTTTTTTTTAAATTTGAAAAACTACTAATACAGGGTACTGTGTGCAACTATGATCTATTTGGGTTTGGTATATATAAAACAGTCTACTATTGACACCGAACTTAGGATGATGCTTTTTGCTAGAGGGAGACAATATGATATCAACCCAAATGTTATTTGGGCATATTTGCTACAAGACCAGTCTTTTTAGCTTGCAACATCTCCTAGAGGAGTAGTTCACGTGTTGTAATTGAAAATTATAGGGTGTATTTTACTTATATCGTAGGATCGTGCACCCATTGAGCATGAAACTATTTTGTGGGGTGTAGTAGATGATGAATTGAGCATTAATTTATATTTTAACCCACCATGATCCTTAGCCATAAAATGAATCTAAAAATAACAAAAACCTGTACTAACATAGACAGTATGAAACAAAGAAAGATGACAGGAAAAAGCAACGAAATGGGGAAAATGACGCATCTTGACTTTTCAACCGGCCAGTGGCCTAGGCAAATTTCAGTCAATGAGTAAATATCTAATGATCAATTATGAATGAGCAGAAAATGAAACTCGAAGTCTCCCGAGGTATACACTGCTGCAATAAATTTGACTTACTACTTAGAATTACAAAGCGTTGATTAGGAGGCGGAAATGACTTTTAGAGATGAGATATACAGCCAAATCGCGAAATCTTGTGGAATTAATGACGAAAAAATAAAAGTTTCGCCCACAAAAGATGATTTGCCTATTCAAAAGGAAGTACCCCCACCCTATCCCCAACCCTTTTGAATAGGCAAATCATTTTTCGTTGAGAACAACTTTTCTTTTTTCGTCAACAATTCCGCAAGCTTTTATGACTTAGCTGTATGTCACTATACCAAATCAACAATATGCACCCGTAACTTGAATGAAGTCATTGCACTATCTTCTTTGTGTAGCGCGGTGTCAGCCTGTAGAACTCCGGAAAGAACCGGAGAACAGGGGACGCCGCAACTACAGACTATATACATTCACATACAAAACTAAGTACATAGTCCTAGTGACTTAACATCCCCCCACTTAGTTATGAAACATATTACTGATATCTCCCCCATGCAGACATAACCAACTCCAATATGAAACAAGAAATAAAATGAAATGAGAAAAATAAGAGAAATAAAAGAAAAGAAAAATAAGAAAAATAAGAAAAGAAATATAACCCCATCACCACACACACACATCCTTCCTTCTAAGCATTGTTAGAGATGGGCCCAGTGATTTTGTGAGTATATCTGCCCGCATTTGAGCAGTGGGAACCCATTCCAATGTTGCTTTTTTTAGAAAGAGTTGCTCATTCACAATATAGAAGCACCTATCCACATGCTGTGTCCTCTTGTTGCCGGGGTTATCTTTTGCATTCGCTATTGCTCCTTTGTTGTCACAGAAGATCTTAATAGGAGGGATATCAGGAAAGATATCTTTGAGCAGGTTTGAGATCCAAATTGTGTCTTTCATACCACCACCAAGTGCCACATAATCAGCAGTGCATGATGAATCACTTACTGTCAACTGGTGCCTTGATGTCCAGACAATTGGACAAGAGTTAAGGAGTAGCAGGTGTCCACTTTGAGCTCTTGAGAATTCTTTGTTATTCCAAGTGGAATCAGAAAAAGATAGAAGTTCAAGTGGTGAGTTTTGGTCAGGATGAATGTGAAGACAAAGGGTGGCGGTGTGTTGGATGTATCTGAGAAGATGATTGAGAGCAATGCAGTGCGTGGCAGTAGGTTTGGAGGAGAAGAGTGCTAAAAAGTTGATAGGGAAATACAGGTCTGGCCTAGTTGCTACTGCCACATAACTAAGAGCACCTAGAATAGAGAGATATTTAGTTGCATCAATAGCTACCTCTTCGTCCTTGGCTGTGGTGATTTCCAGATTATTTGGAAGGGGTGATCTTGTGGTCAAACCAGAGGGGTTATGATTTGCAGAATCTTGTCAACGAGCTGAAAATTGTGCAGATCAAATCCTTCTGGAACTTCTTTGATTTCAACACCTACAATACCATCCACATTATCATTCCACTTTACCTTCAAACTACCTTCCAAATCATTCTCCAATTCCTTCAATACCTCCTCACTACTTCCAGTCACTATACCATCATCAACATGGATCCATATAACACCCAAACATTCCTTCTTCCTAAGAACATAGAAACTTTTATTGTACTGACTTGCCTTAAACCCCAGTGAATCCAATTTGCTGGCTATATGAAGCCACCAGCATCTTGCTGCCTGCTTGGTACCATAGAGGGCTTTCTTTAAACATAGTGCATTGCCAATGTCATGTAGCTGGTAACCTTCAGGAGGACACACCCAAATTGCTTCATCAATCGGACTGTAAAGGTAAGCAGCATTGACATCAAAAGATTTGACAGGCCACTTGTGATAAGCTGCTAAAGTGAGAAGAATGTGTTGTGAAGCAAAAGTAGCAGTTGGGGCAAAGGTGTCAGTAAAGTCAATACCACACACCACACAATATGGGGGGCGGACTTGCTATCAAGTCCGCAACCTTGGACCCAAACTCACCATAGATTGAACACACATTGAGCTATTGATAAAGGAACCATACAATCAGGGATGAACACCACTCAGCAGAACAGTTTTAGGTGGGTGTTCAAGTAGAGTTCAGTATGGGTTCAGTCTGAGTTCAGTCTGAGTTCCATCTGAGTTCCATCTGAGTTCAGGTTGAGGACTTGCTAGCAAGTCCACCCCCTATATTGCGTAGTGACACTGTTGTAAAAAACCTTTTGCTATGTATCATGCTTTGTAGGTTGGAGTTTTGGAAGAACGATTTTTGATTGTGAAGACCCATTTTGCATTGGTGAGCTTGGCCCCAGGAGGAAGCTTTTCTTCATACCACACATCCATATCTTTCATGTTCAATAGTTCCATTTTGCATGCTTGGTCCCACTTACAACTGTCAGGTGAGAGCATAGCTTGCAGATGGGTTTTGGGAATAATGGAAGATTGGGACAAACCTTTTTTGACAGTATTATGCACAGCTTTCTCCTGAGAAATAAGAGTTTCTTCATCCTTGAAATCACCTAGTTTCATATTGTTGAGAATATGACCAAGAGATCCTTTGGATGGTGGTGATTGATAAGCAGCATTGTGAGCAGGGAGTTAGTCACCAGGGAAAACAGCCATAGCAGATTCAAAAAAGGAGTTTGAAACTGTGTGCCAGAAAATACAACCTGCATTATTTAAAGAGTAACCTACACACTTAGAGCATCTACCTCCGTGTCGGTAAATTGGTTTGGTATGCATATTTTACTGCATTTTGACGTGAACCTTAACCCTCGTTTCATTAAAGGCCTCTATTAGCTAGTGAATTCAGCATGTACTGTAGCCTGTCAACTAAATTTACTGAGCTCCTTTTGACCTCATTCGGTAATTCAATATTCTGCCAGCCAATTCTTTTCACTCCACTTTATAGCTGCTGAACACTTTCACATTTCACTACTTATTGAAACAAAACATTTTTTATTTTAATTCACAACTTTTACTACACAACACTTCCTATTAACACAATCTCCCATTTGGCACCTCCCCCTACAACCTCCAAATCCATATAAAGTGATCAACTTGTCTGATCCAACAAAAAAGCAATCCCCTAATTGGAACCACCTAGTGTTAGGGTGTTACCATACTATGTACTTAGCTAGTCACCCATCAGTATATAGTGTAGCTTCCGAGTGCACCAAAGATCTTTTCCTGGTCCTTGTACTGGTCCTGCAAGGCATTAGTTCTACACCAAGAAGCTCTATACAATTAAATCTTCATCCATTGTGAGAAATTTGTCAATTATGATTTGTTCCATCTGAGAAGTTGAGGAGAGTGAAATGAGTAGTGAAAATGCAAGAAGGAAAACAGTAGAGTTTACCAAATGGGCGACTCAACACAAGGGTATGGAAATTTTCCCAACTTGTGTTTGCTAACTGAATCTGCATATGAGGGTGTCAAACCCCATTTCAGTAACAATTGACACAGCAATTATGCAATTATCTACTGAAATTTTACTGCAACAGAGGTAGATGCTCTTACAAACCAAAGCACATTGGTCCAGTTTGCATCTGGTCTCTTTATGGATATGGACATAAGCTGTTTCACCAAATATTCTGAGGTTGGAGTAACTTGGGTCACAGTTGTACATGAGCTTTAAGGGAGTTATGTCACCAGTATTGAAATTGGGGAGCCGGTTGTGAACATGAGCTGCCCATTTGTAAGACAGGCCCCAGAAGCATTCAGGTAGTTCACTTGCTAGTAAGATTGTCCTGGAAATGTCACCAACTGTTCTGTTGAAGCGTTCAGCTGATCCATTTTGTTTATGGTGGTGAGAACAAGTAATTTCATGAGTGGCGCCAATGTCAGCTAGGATCTGAGCCATCATTTTACTGTGCATTTCCCCCCATTGGTTCTTAATGCTTGAAATTTCTTACCAGTAACATTTCCCAGCTTTTTATAAAAGGTAACAAAAGCAGTTGTGGCCTCAGATTTGGAATTGAGCAGAAATACCTCACCATAAGAAGTTGAACTTTCCCTGAACATTGCAGCCCATCTTTCCCCATGAACACTAGGGTCCATAGGACCAACCAGGTCTCCAACAATAAGGCTCATCATAGATTCAGGTTATGATTCACGTGTAGCTGATGGTTTCCTGGTACTTTTTTCTATCAAGCAATCTTCACAGTCAATCTTACCTGGTGGCATAGAGAGGGGAAAACCAGTACCAATTCCAGTTCTGATGATAGTTCTAACTGTGTTTTCACTGGTATGGCCAAGTCTTCTATGCCAGTCCATGAGGGAGCCTTTTGCAGCAGGGGGTCAGTTGATGTTTTCATTCTTTTTAACAGTACATAGGAGTGAAGGATGCAAGGAATAGTGGTAAGAGGAAACATCAATTTGATTGCAGTCACTAAACCCAATTACATCTAAGATCCAGTGTCTCCATGTACTTTTCAATTGTCCTGTCATAGTCAGATCATCTTTAAAATAAATCCCCAAGTTCTTGTCTTCAGAAAATAACCTAAAACAAAAACAACTGTCCACCAAATCAAAAATAGAAATAAGAGTAGTTTTAACATCAGGACAGTAAAAAACATTGGTAATAGTAACAATTTTCCCATCTCCTTTTATTTTCAGGTCCCCTATACCAGTAATAAATGAGGAAGGACAGTTAGTTGCTACTTTTATTGGGATTTGATTTATAAGAGGTCTGAAATTGCTGAGAAGGCTCACATTTCCAGTGACATGATGGTTGGCACCAGAATCCAATATTGCCACATTCCATGCAAGTGCTTCAAGTGACCATTCTGCACTGTTCAGATCAATTTGTTCCATCTATTCATACAAAGCCTCCACATTTTCTTCAAAGATAGTGACTTCATCTGCTTCAATTTGTACATCTCTTGCTCTAATTGGTCTACATTGTGGTCTCTTGTAAGGGATGTAAATGGGTTTGTTTTTTGCATTTGGATCAGATGCAAAGGATGTAGCATGTTCTCTCATGAGGTAGAATCTTGCAGAAAAGGTGGATGTGTTAAGGTTGTAGGGACAGTGAGCAAAAAAATGAGCTGTTGATTTGAATTAATGGCACTGTCTTTGAGCATTAGGCAGCCTGTAAGAGTCTGTTTGACATTGTGGATGAGCTGCTGCATTTTGATGTTGTGAATGAACTGCCGCATTAAAGATGGGTTCAGTTGACAAAGATGCAGTAGGAGCTGTAGAAACAGAGTCCCTATCTGCCCTGTTTTGAGCTAAGGATGGCATGAGTTGACAGAAATCTTCAAAGGTGACAGATTTTGGGTCTGGGTGGTTATCCATAGCAACACAAAGATCAACATAAAGGTCTTTCAGAGATAAAGGTAACAGAGTGTGGGACATTAATGCCTTAAAGATTTTATGATCAAAAATCACTCCTTGACGTTCAATGGCTTCAAAGTATTTGTTGAATGCCTCTAGATACTCAGTGTGGGATGTAAATTGAGTTTGTTTCAGGTTAATAAAATTGCATATTGCTGTCATAGTTGAAGTATGATTAGATCTAGAGAATTTGTTGTTGATATGAAGATAAGTTTGACCCACTTTCCAGTCAGTGGAGATCTCATGTTGCAGTTGTGGTGAAATTGAGTGTACTAAGATCAGATGAGTAACCCTGTCCTCCAAATAATCAGGACCAGGTTCATCATTAATTGCATAAGCTCTTGTGCCAACAAAATCTTTTATTAGGGCCATGACATAATTGTGCCACTCAGAAAAGTTGCTACCTGACGCCTCAAGACAAGGGATGGACTTGGTGAAATCAATAACATTTTTTGAGGTTCTTTGTTGCTCCAACATTCCTATGGGTTGTATTAGATGGGGAGGAGCAGGGCGGCAAAAAGGGGAAACCAAACGGCTTTGTGCAGGCACCAGTTGTGAATTAGCAGATGCCATTTTGTCAGTGGAGATAGTGGGCAAGTTCCCCAAGTTTAGGTCCCCTATTGCACGGGTTATCTCGTCAATAGGGGTAATTACTCTAGGGGAGGGGGTGGCTTTATTGTTAGTAGCAAATCTAGAGTAGGGGGTGGTGCTATTGGTAGTAGTTAAAGCCTCGGTAGGCTTTAACTTGCACGAGTTAGAGGAGGGGGAGGTTAGGGGAAAGGCCCCACTTGGCTCTAGGGGTAGCAAGGGAGAGGTAGGGGAGGTAGGGGGAATGGAGACCTTAGGGTTATGGTCTAGTAGGGGTTTTGAGGGGGAGGGAGGGGAGGTAAGGGGAAAGGCGCTTTGAGGATTGAGGGTGGGGGGGGGGGGGGGTATGTGGTATAGGGGTACGTGTTGGTGCGGGTGTAATTGATGTTTGAGCATGAGTAATACACTAGGTAGAGGACAAGTGGTTAGGGGTGTCTAATGGATTGATACCAATGCTTCGCAGCTCGCAGTTGGAGTTGGAGTGAGTGATTTGGGTAGGTTTTGTTTTACCAGCACAAGAATTTGGTGCGTCTTTTTCAGACATATGCTGGGGGTCTTTTGGCTACTAACGTTGTGGAGTTTTTACGGCTAATGTTTCAATGCCCGCGGGTACAGCCCATAACCTGTAGCACAGTGTCAGCCTGTAGAACTCCGGAAAGAACCGGAGAACAGGGGACGCCGCGACTACAGACTATATACATTTGCACACATAACTAAGTACATAGTCCTAGTGACTTAACACTTTGAACCAACCAATGAGTGAAATGAATACCCCTCAAAACTTAAAATGCTTTCTTCAGTATTGCTTTGGTCAAAAAGGAGCCTCTTAGCCATGTCATTAAATTTATCAAAGCTATGCGCACTTGAGTCTCCCCGGTCGAGCGCATAACTTTAGTCATCTGTCACTATAGCACATGTTTGTTTCCCTACAGGGCACAACAATTACGCAACAGTTACGAAACAATTGTTTTTTGCACTTAAGACCCACCTAAGACCTTTAAGTGCCAAAATTTTTTGTCACATAATTGTTGCGTAATCGTTGCGCCATTGTTGCGCCCCAGGACGAAACGAACATTTATCGTAGTGTGTGACACTGTTAACGATTGATGCATTTACATCTACATAAAAACTGATCCCACATCAGACATGAAACTGATTGCAACAAATAAAACCATGATTTCAGTAAAAAACAAACGACTAAGGTAAATGATATGGGAAGAAAAGAAAACTGAAACAACCTAACACAACATAGCAAAAGCCATAGTTCAGGAAATAGTCGTTGCGGAGCTGAATATTGTGACAAATAAAAGTTTGGCAGATAGCCAGAGACTTCCAAATATTTTAATAATTCAAACTTTTGCATAAGTTAGTAAAAATAGGCGATAGCCAGGAAGCACAGCATATAACTTTTTTTTTCTTCAACTTTCTGTGAAAAATTACAGCTAATTAGGGGAAAGCTTGTAGCTTTCCCGCCTTTCATTCCCCACCAAAAACATGAGTTTAAGTTGCCTTTTGTCAGAGGATGTGAGGCGAGAAAGCTGCAAGCTTTTTTGAGCTAGCTCCATGTATGTACCTCACAAGTTTGCATTTTTAGTAAGGTGTCAGAGTCAGGAAATTTCTGGATAAGAGGAGGTGAGGTAATTTGGGTCAACTTTTAGTCAGATCCTGAAGGCGATTTCTGAGACTATTTAGTATTTATATCCAGTTACCCAAATGATCAGACCGCAGCGCTTTGAGGTGATTGGCAAATCTCCAAAATAGGCTTATAAATAACAATAAAGTTAAGTTTTAAATATCTAAATAAGATCAATCGATTTAATAGAAGTAATATCGGAACATATATTGTACTATCACAAAGTAAAGTCTTTCATCCATTGTTCCAGAAAATAGTCACGTGTAATTATCTAGAAAATCCTTTCTGTGATAATTCCGTAAATCAATCAATAAGCATTGAGTTTTAAAGGCTAGCCTCAATTCGAAAAATAGGGAAAGATATTAAACGCTAATATTTATTAAAGGAAAATAAAAGGCAAATTAAATGCTAACGATGATGAAACCAAAAAGGGAGGCGGAGACACTGCTTGTTTAATTGAGCAGAACCATAAAATAACTGAAAAGAATCCGGAATAAAAAATAGATTCAAGGATAGAGATAAAAAAGGATGATAATCAAATGATTTCCTTCTATGAAGAAAATACCAAGTCTGGGAAGAGTTCAACTTTCAGAAACGTATGTATTTACATATTTTGAGAGACTTTTTTGCTCCTTTGTTAAAAGTTTTCCCTTCTATCTATTGTTGTCATCAATAATTTTTTTAGTTGACTTTCAAGTGCTTTACTTTACTTGTGTTTCTTAAGTTCTCTGTAACATTCTGAAATCATGGGGTTGGAATGTTTCCGGAGTGTCCTGCACATAATGCTCATAGTAGTTGGACGAGTGGAAAGTACGAGAAGAAGTGAAAAATTTACCAATTTTCAATTAAAAAAAATTATAAAAATTATAAAAAAATTTATAAAAATTAAAAAAATTAAAAAAATTAAAAAATATTTATACAAATTAAAAAAACTTATAAAAATTTAAGAAAATTAAACCATTTAGAGCATGTACCATCATTATTTTAAAGGGAATTAATATGCAACAAGTCACAAAAGTTATTATTGTAGTTCATACCCCTTTCTATGGTAAATGAGTGTAGTTCAAATAGAAAACCTACAGGGCAACCTTAAAAAAGGATAAGTCAACCCTTCTAGCCCTTTGATTTCATCCTTAATTTGCAGAGGCCATGGTTACCACACATTCAAAAGTGTGTGTTTCAGTTCTTCTGGCACTCATTCCCCTTCTCCACTCATGCACTATGAAACAAAGTCCCACAGCCTGCAATCAACCCCCCACCCCAAAATCACCTACAAGTACACCCAACACTAACTGTTTGTGCAAGCAACACTCACCCAATTGGTCAGCCACTAGAGACCAACAATTGGGAAAGTCATGGCTTCAAATAAGCCAGAGGCCAGCTTTTGGCACCAAACAGACAGGAAGTGCACTCTATCAATCATTGATGGAAGACTTCATTACATATTGTGACACAAATCAATGGGATGTCAAAAAGTTTCAAGTCTGGTAAGTCTCAAAAAATGTCACATAGTTTTTTATATCAACTGAATTGTAATGATAGTTGGAGTCTAATAAATATGACCACACAACATTTTGGTGCCATATTTAATGCTCTTGAGAAATACCCTCAAAGTGGTTTCAATTCCACTATGTGGTTACAGTTGGCTTGTTTGGCGTAGAGTCATCAAATGAAAGCTTCTCAATTCAAAATGGAAGGTGCCTGGGAGATACACGGTTATGAAATAGAAACTTACCCATCCAGTTCCATACATTCCTCTGAAACATCAAGCTCTTTTCAACTCCAATTATATAAAGTTGGAAAGAAGCCAAAAATGCACACATGAAAGAAGGCACTAACCATGATATGTGGGCACATCAACTTTGAATAATGGAAGAAGGCAATAGGATTTCTAAATGTATGACAGATGGAAAGCTTTTATCTGAAGAAGACTCTTTATTAATGAGGCCTGAGTCTGATTGACCTGATGAGGCTGCCATACTTGCTCTGAGTATGATAAAACAAAAATTAATAAAGAAATATCAAGAGATGTGATTTCTCCTTTCTTTTTGTGAATTAAGTAATTCCATCAAATATGTTTTGAATTTTTGAATTAAAATATGTACTTTCAACTAATATGTAAATACTATACTTTTTAAAAACCTCTAGCAAAATTATGATGGTATGTTTTGTTGTAATGCTTACTCATCCAGTTGTGAAGCTTTATCAATATCTTGATTAGAGCTGAGTGGTGAAGGGAAAGAGTAATTACAATGGTGTGTATTATCTTGAGATCCTTCTGTCATGCATCATGTGACACTCAAAGCCAAATTCAATCTTTTAATCCATAAATCATGACAAAAATCCATACTCAAAATGCAGAAAGCAACATCTACATAGAAACTGCATTTTCCTTTGTTTGTCTTGATTTAACCACATTATCTAAACCTTAAATCTAAATTAGTCAATCATCTGCAATACTTTTCAAACTTAAGTGAATGCACAATGTATTCACCACGCAATATAGGGGGAGGACTTGCTAGCAAGTCCGCAACTTGAAGTCAGATGGAAATCAGATGGAACTCAGACTGAAGTAATACTGAACTTTCACTTGAAGTATCACACAAATAACAATGGATCTATATTGAAAACATAGTGAAAGTGTGAGGATAACTGAATGGAAGCCAGAAAAAATCATTCCATGAGTCTACTCAATGCAAAGTATTTTTTGAAACAGCTTATTAAAATAATACTTTATTAAATTAATTTGATCAATAAAAATTGATTGACAATATTGCAATTCTTAAATACAATAATTTTATTAAAAAATTTCAGATTACATATAAAAAAAATCAGTGACTTTTTCTATTACTTACAACTGTTTTTACAGAATTGAAAACTATGTTTCAGCTAATATTTTATGGAAGTGAACTCTGTTCTTCGCCCGAAGAACAGAGTTCATCCTCCTATTTTCACACTCTGTTTGCACCAATCTCCATCCCTTTCAATTCTATCAACACATGCTTGTCTTCCCTTCCCATGCCTTTCGCTATCCTCCCAGCCCCATTGAATGCCATCCTCTTTTGATCCCCATTTCACCCCTCTCAACCTCTCCCAGACCCTTTTCTTCATTTAAAATGCCTCGGAACCCTTAATCTTCCCTTCCAACTCTTTCCCAACCTTTTCGCTACCCCATACACCCTTCCTCACCCCTCTCTCCAGCCTTTCCAGCCCTTGTAGCCCCATTTGTGTTCACATGAGCTTCAAGGTGTGTTCAAAGTAAATTCAATACTTCTTCATGATGGTTTCATCACTTCCTCAATGTGTGCTCAAAAAGATATGAATTAGGGTTCAAGGTTGCGGACTTGCTAGCAAGTCCGCCCCCCATATTGCGTGGTGATTATTGCTAGAATCAATGTTATATTTTCAATATTAAGTTATTGTGTGTCTGAGGGTAATTTAAAGTCTGTGAGTAGGAATAGGAGTAAGGTTAAAGGATCTTTAGGTTATATTGGACGGTCAGTGATGATATAAGGGTGGTTTATTAAAGGGGTCAATGCAAGGTGGAGTTGTCTATATAATTGGGTAGATTTGGTTTGACATCCCTCAGAGTTAAATTATAATATTTTTGTGATAGTACTTAAATTTATATAAAGATATTATTGTTTTCTACCTTTCTTAATAATAAATTTCATTCAAATCTTAATACTTTCCTAAATACATTTTGATTGTTAAGTTCCAAACCTTTTTTATATTAACCAGAATATTTAGTGTCATTGTAAATTACATTATTATTCACCTCAAACTTATCTTGAAGCAGTATTAATTTATCTTCAACTTATCTTCAAGCCACTCCCTTGAAGTATTCCTCTGAGCTTTGAAGAAGTCCTCTATCATCTTTTCCAATCTCACTTACTCAGGAACACCCTTGACCTTGTGCATAGGCCATCCAATGACAGTATAATTTAACTCTTTGAAGTTCTCATTTTGATTTTCACTACTACATATTTCAGGTGCTAAGTTTAAATGGTACCCATTCAATGCACTCCTCCTATGGCTGCTACTACTAGAGCTTGTACCAGGGATATGCCGCCAGCATTGCAACCTATTTACTGCTTTCACTCTCTTGAACCTCTCAAACTAAGGGAAATGGAAAATTCAATTTAATCTGTAGAGGAAATTCCTTAGGATTTCAAAGATTCTAGTGAGGAAGAAGAAAGAAAGGATACTATGGAGGAGGCACCATCTTCTCCAGCTACCAACCCTTTGGGCCAAAACTCTGAACCTGGTCCAGCTCCTTCATTGGAAGATTTCATGAAATTATTAGTGAAATCAATTTCTAATCCTTCTCCATTGGAGAGCTCCAAATTTAAAACTCCTTCAATAAAATCTCTGGATAAATTTGATGGAGAAAATCCTGAAAGATTGCAACCTTTTTTGCAAACCTGCAAATTATTGTTCTATAATGACCCACCAACCTTTAACACCAATCACTCCAAGGAAATCTATGCCTCATCATTCTTATCTGGAAAAGCATCACAATAGTTTGAATCATATTTGCTCATGCTTTATTTAACAGAAACCCATTTACTCATTAATAATTGGGAGAAATTTGTAGATCAACTCTTTATGTTAGTTGGTGACCCTAATGAAACCAATAATGAAGAAATTGAATTAGATTTCCTCCACATGAACAATAGTGGGAAAGATTCTGAATATATCTCAAATTTCAGGGCTCTACAAACTCAAGTAGGTTGGAATGATGCGGCCTTAAAGTATCATTTCAAAAAGGGACTTCCTTCAAGGATTCTGGACCAAATAAATCATCATGGTCAAAAAATGAAGACTTTAACAGAACTAATGGATAGGACCCTCAAACTTGACAGTGTTTAACAGGGCTGTCTTCAACAAAGGCATCATGCTAATTAATCTCATGGTTCAAATTTCAAATTCATAAATTCTTTAAATCATCTCTGACCAACTCAATCATCATCTCAAACCAAACCCAATAAAAAGGGTAAAGACAAGGCTTGATCCAAAAGCTTTACCCCAGGCAATGTCAGTAAGGTATTAGACCCAAAAGGGGAATTAAAGGAAGATGAGAGGAAAATAAAAGCAGATAATGGGTTTTGTATGTATTGTGGAGGTAAACACAAGTTGGATGAATGTGCTAAATTATAGGATAGAGAAGTTAATGATTCAAAGTCAAAAAATAGTAAATAGTTTAATTGTGTGCAAAGAGAACTATTTTATCTCTCCCAGTGCTCAGAACCTCAGTGTCCTAAGGGCTGGAGTTTCCCTGAACCATTTGAGACTAATTATTTTTAAGGAGGATATTTGTCAGTACAGTCTAGTATATAAGTATGATATAATAGTTTTATTTTATGGTCCTACTACTTATTAATAAATGATTTAGTGATTAAACCTCAGGGGAAGACTAATAGAATAGTTATACTCAATTTAAACTCACAATACTTGGATTTAAATGCGTGCTAGTGGTGGAAAATAGAAGAATAAAATATAGTTATAGCTTTTATAAAGATAATATCAATTTATAAAGGCTTTATAATATATTTCTGAATGTTAATAATTGTAGTGTAATGTTTGTTTGAAGTGTAGTAATTGAATGATGATAATAAACCGTCAAAATCCCTCCTTACTTATACCCAAATCCACTGGAGTGCACAGACCTTCAATCCAGATGATGTCACTGCTATCCCCGGCAATTACAGCACTGTGAGGGCCCATCACCTCCCCATGGCGTCCACTTCAAGCAGTTTCAACACCCAGACCTCCAGTAAGGACCCTCCATCACTATTAATAATAACACAGAGTCATACCATAAATAGAAATCCCAGATAAAAGCGGATACCATAAAGAAACAGGTAAAATAAAAGATCAAAAAGAGATTTAATGAAACTAAAAGCATATAAAGGAAACAAATAAAATGTCCAAGCCCCCAATAACATCCCCAAGCATCCACATTAACCCAAAAACATATTTCCAACCCATAAATTCGTGAATAACCATCCAAGGAAGTAATTTTAGTTGTCCAAACTGGGTGTATGCGCCTGATATAGGTGTCTATGCTTCTGTAGGCGTTGTGAGTCCACTGATTTCGTCCATATGACCTAAAATAAGCAGAAAAACAAAGGTTATAGGCTATTAAGGGGCTAAAACCCACTTATATACCTAATTATACATAATATACTGCATATTTCACTGAATATGAGATTTATGTATACATATAAGCTTATGTATGTCAATAATTACTTCATATCACTTAAGATAAGTATATTATGACTCCATTAACACCTTAATAAGTATTATTAGGCCATGGATAAGCTATTTAAACTATTATAAATTATATAATAGAATAATAATTATATATATATATCATAAAATAATATATATTCTTATTTTAACCTTATTTTTAAGATATAAGCTTAATCTAGTTAAAGTTATCTTATTTTAAGCATAAGAAATACTCAGTCCTAAGGATATTTAGGCTGACACTCCCTCACCCCAAAAAAACAATAAAAAAAATGTTAAGACATTTTAATTAATCTTAAGGAATGAAATAAAATAAAAAATAATTTTTATAATACATATACTGAATGAACAGTATTATTTAGATTTAAATTTTTTCAAGAGATTTTTAAGATCAGAGATTTCATTTTCTGGAATCCACTGGTCATATTCACTTGATTTATTTTTAAATCTTAGTAGATACTCAACTCCCTTTTCTTTTGTAAGGTGTCTCTTTTTAAGTATCTTTTCAATTTCTGCTTTTTCCACTATTTCTTCAGGTTGCTGTTTATGCCTTCCTGATCTTCTTGGAAAGAGAGCAGTATCATTAGAATGGTATGGTTTTATAAGAGAAATAGGAAATACTGGATGTTTTCTATCATAAGGTGCATATAGAATAACCTCAACAGCATTATTACCAACCATCTTTTTAACTACAAATGGTCCAATGAATGGATCCTTCAATTTAACATTACCATTTAAATTGAAGTGTAGCGTTGAAATAAGGACTTCATCACCCTCTTTGAACATTTGTTCTTTATGGGCTTTATCCCATCTTTTCTTTTTATACTCAAAAGCCTTATTTATACATTCTTGAGCATGTTTTCTGCATAATTCTTGCATCTGAAGAAAAGATTTAGTACCTGGATGAATATCCAATCATGGTAACTTATTAAGAGTTTTAGCAGGGGTATTAGGTACATAACCCAACCATAACTCAAATGGCTTTTTGCCTGTGACAGAATGTACTGTACTATTATATGCAAATTCTAAACCTGGGATAAGGGTTACCCAATCATGCGTGAATTTGTCATTGTCTTTAAAATTAAGACCAAAAGCACAGTATCTTCTTATCATATCTTCTAAGGTTTGTATCATTCTTTCTGCTAGCCCATCAGTTTGTGGATGGTGTGCTGTAGAAAGTTTTAATTGACACCCTGAAACATCCATAAGTGATGTCCAGAACTCAGAAGTAAATTTAGGATCTCTGTCAGAAACTATTGCTTTGGGGAAACCTGCTGTATTTAACATTTGTGTCCACCATAAAAAAGCTAAGTCCTTTGCAGAAACCTCTTTGTGGGTAGGAATAAATTTACACATCTTTGTAAATCTATCTACAATTACCCAGCAGGAGTTATGACTCTTATGCCCTGCTATTGGCAAACCTGTTACAAAGTCCATGTTAATGATTTCCCATGGAGCTTTTGGTTGCTCAATTTGTTGTAATAAACCAGCTCTTTTTCCTGTTAATCTTTTAGATTTTTGACAAGAATCACATGTTTCAACATATTTCTGAACATCCTCAGACATGTTAATCCACCAAGCTGTGTTTTTTACTCTGGTTAATGTTTTATGGTAGTCAAAATGACCTGCTAATATATCATCATGACATATACTTAACATTAACTCCTTCATTGAAGGGGGAATTACAATTACATTACTTAATTTTTTCCTGTAATATATAAAACCATCCTCAATGGAAAATTTTCCTTTCTCTAATGCCTCTTTATACTTATCTGGTAATGTTTTTATTAAAACATTCATTGAAGCATTAGATGGATCATTTAATATTGTAGTTAATTTACTTAAGTCAGGATCTGAATTATAATTATCAAGAATTGATTGCATAAATTCATCCTCAAGATCTACAATATAAATGCCATAAATGTTAATAATCTCTGACTCAGGAACATAAGCAGGATTATCATCATTATTAGGCAGAGGTACTCTAGATAACAGATCTACATTAGAGTGCAAGGTTCCTGCTCTATGTGTAATAGTCATCCGTCCTCTGTATTCTTGTACAGCTAATTGCCATCTAAACATGTGTCTATTAGGAGTTTTCATGTTTAAGAGTGACTTAACTGCACTACAGTCAGTTATTAACTCAAATTTTTGGTCTTCAAGGTAATAATGTAGCTTTTCAAGAGCCCATACTACTGCCAAACATTCAAGTTGAGTAGCACCATATTTCAATTCACCACTTCTCAGAGTACGTGAAATATAGCAGATTACTACTTCTGACATTTTACCTTCAATAAGTTGTTTTTGATGCAAAGCAGCACCCAGTCCAATAAAACTTGCATCTGTATATAATACAAAAGGTAATTGGAAATCTGGTAATCCCAAGATAGGAGCTGTCATTAAACATTCTTTCAATTTATTAAAAGCTTGTTGTCTTTCATTATTCCAAATGAAAGCTTCTGATTTCTTTATCAGTGTGGTCAGTGGTGCAGCAATTAATTGGTAGTTTTTTATATATTGTCTATAATAACCACACATTCCAAGAAAAGATTGTACATCCTTCACATTTTGAGGAATGCCAATATTTTTTATTGCAGCCACTTTATTTTGGTCTACACATATTTGTAAGCCAGATACAATATGACCAAGCACTTTTAAAGATTCAAACCCAAATTTACATTTTTTCAATGCAAGGGTCATTTTTATTTCATCCATTTTCTGAAATACTTTCCTTAAATGGATTAAGTGTTCATCAAAATTTTTAGAGAACACTATGATGTCATCAATGTATACCATTAACCATCCCTCAATCATTTCATTATGGAATGTTATATCCATTAACTTTTGAAATACTGATGGAGCATTCTTTGGTCCAAATGGCATTCTGACATACTTATAAATTCCCATGTGTGTTGTTATCAACAAAAAGTTCTGTGAATTCTTTTCAACAGGAATTTGATGGTACCCTTTATTTCCATCTAGGCAACTTATATATTTAGCACCTTTAAGGGTAGCATGTATAGAGGCAATCCTTGGCAAGGGATAAATATCATCTACTGTAAATGTATTTAATGCTCTATAATCACCGCACAGTCTTGCTTTATCTTGTTCATAAGAAATCAGCACTGGTGATATTACACAATATTTTGGTGTAGTTTCAACCTTCTCAAGAATGTTCATCTTTAATAACATCTTAATATTATCCTCTATGTCTTTCCTCTTCATTGGTGAAGCAGGATATGGTTTCTTTTTAAGACTAGCAGGAATATTATCCATGTCACAGGTTAAACTAATTTTCATTTCATGATCTTTTACAAGGCCAAGTTCATTTGTACCATGTGCAAAAGCCATTGGAAAAGCTTTAATTAATTCCAAAATATTATTTTTCTCAGTTTCACTTATCTGAGTGCCAAATGATGCTTTTGAAATTTCTGTTTCCAGAAGTTCCAACTCATTGGATTCTCTTCCTTTAGACAGGGAATTTGTTACTGACTCAATGTGTAAGACCGTGTTAAAAGAATTTATTTTAAATTTCCTTTTACCATTCATGCCAATTGTAAAATTGTTATTAGCAGGGTCTAATTTTACACCAAATTTAGTCAGAATATCATTTCCAATGATAAAACAGTTACTACAATTTGTATTATCCATTACTACAAAGTCACAAGTTACCCTTACATAACCATGTTGGTGTTTAAAGAAAACAGCAGCTTTGTATTTACCAATGGGGTGTAGTACTGATCCAAAACCTCTCCAATTTTTATTCTGAAGTGGTTCAAGCTTAAACTTATATTCACTATCAATTTTCTGTAATGTATTAGTGGAAACAACTGAACCAGCAGCTCCTGTGTCCAATACTATATTAACATTTTCACCAGAAATGATAGCTGGAACCGTGATAGGTGTCATTCTAAAGTTATCAGCTTGTATATCCTTAATGATTTCAGCATCCTCAAAATTCATTAAAGATTCATTTGAGTCCATATTTAATATTGGATTTTCAAAGATGGACAAATCATCTTCCAACATACAGACTTCATTTTCATCACTATATGAGATATTGCTGTCATAATCACTTGATTCTTTACTTTTTTCAGTTTCAGTTTCAGATTCACGTTGATTTTCAACAATATTTATGTTTTTCTCACATTTGTGACCTTTTACCCAAGGTTTGTTACACTTATAACAAGTATTTGTTTCATACTTTTTAGGTACTACAGGTGCAGTAGGTTTTTTCTGCTTCTCCTGAAGTGTTTTTGAATTCTGAGTTTTTACAGGTTCAACATTTTGTTTATAAGTGGAATACCTTGATTCATACTTATGGTTTAATAATATTTCATTGCAAATATTAATAAAGTCAGAATATTCAGTAACATTTAATGTTCTAGCTACAACAATGTCTCTGACAGATATAGGTAATTTGTATATTATCTTATCTTTCCATAAGTTAAAATCCATATGAGGCTCAATGGCTTTTAATATTTTGTTTAGATTCATTAAAAATACCATAGGTTTGTCACCATTAAACGGATTATACCTAGTCTTCTCATACAGTCTCTGCTGAGTAAGCCTGAATTTAGAACCTCCAAATTGTTTTTCAATAAGTTGTTTCCATTCAGCCCAAGAGTAGTCTCTACCCTCACTTAAGACAGCTTCAAACCATAATAAAGCAACATCCTTAAATAAAGAAATTAATTTTGATGTTATCTCTTCATCTGGTAACTTATATGAGAATTTCAAATTGTCAATTCTTTGAATAAAATGTTGCCAATCAGAGCTGGCTTCCCCATCATAAGTTGGGTACTGATCTATTTTAGGCCAGTTCTTCTGATTGGATTTTATCTCACTAATCTTAGGTAAATTCAACAACTCATTTACTTTTGATAAATGGTCTTGTATTTCTTCCTGCACGGATTTGTGACTTACATTTTCAGATTTGACACTACCACCAGATGGTTTTAATTTTGGTGGTACAGGGAAGGAATGAGATTCACTTTTGCCAATGAAAGGATTATTATTATATTGATTATACTTATGATTATCCTGGTTCATTAGTAGATTGGCAGTTTCAATCTCAACTTTAGTTAATCTTTGTAGCAACTCAGAGACACTTTGATTTGTCTGTGCAAAAGATAACTTTGTTCTTTATTCAGTCTTTAATAAGTGTGTTTCATATAATTTTTCTAACTCACAAAATTTGTTTGAAAGGTCATTATATTTATTACTCAATGAATCATATTTAAGAGTTAGAGACAAATGTTCTTTCTCTAATTCTTTATTACGTGTTGCTAATTGAGAAATGTTCAATGTTAAGGATGAAATTGTATCACTAGTGAGCTTAACTGTCTGTTCCTCACAATCAGTCATTCTATTCCACAATGCTGAAACAATTCTATGGACAGTTGGATTATTGTTAAAATATTCCATGTCCTCCTTTTCAATTCTCTCACTCTCCTGTGAACTTCTCATCTCACTAGTAGGTGGTTGCAACTGAGGATTAACTGTATTATCATTGTATATAGTACTGTTATTATGGATAAAAGACAAGTCAGGTGTATCTACTCTAAAACCCAAATTTCTTAAATCCTCCTCTATTTTTTGTACAGATTTAACATCAATAGAATTACCTATATTGTAATTATCAGTATTATGTCTAATCTGAGAGGGTAAGTTACTTACCAAGGGATGGTTGCCAGGCCTGATTTTTGGCGCTTTTTTCCCTTGTAAGGGTGAGCTGAGGAAGTCAGATGAGGGGGTGGATCCCTGTTGCAACTGTGGCTTGTCCACTGTTGGTGAAACCAGTCCCATTTCCATTTGTCTACCAGGATTTTCTCCTGGGAGTGAGTGGACCCTCCTTGGGTAGGGGGTTGCTGATTTGATTGACTGGGCTGGCCTCCCTTTAATTCTGCCATTGCCTGATTCATCTGCTGAA
Organism: Hemileia vastatrix; assembly: GCA_030280995.1. Taxonomy (NCBI): domain Eukaryota; kingdom Fungi; phylum Basidiomycota; class Pucciniomycetes; order Pucciniales; family Zaghouaniaceae; genus Hemileia; species Hemileia vastatrix. The sequence continues at coordinate 1,892,305 of JASXTE010000010.1, read as the reverse complement.
ATCCTACCTTGCAATTGTTTTGCAACTGCTCTACTTCTTTGAACATGAGAGATTTTGATTCCTCTAGCTTCAGAACCTGTTTGGCCAGGTGGGACAGTTGATCCTGAAGAGGAGGAGACGTCTTTTTGATAGTTATCTTTTTTAAGAGGGCGTCCTTTTCCTCTACACTCATGCTTTCTGGTTGGGGGTACTGTTGTCCCTCCATGGTGATGTCCTGGAAAGTTTTTATTAGCTTTAGACCTGGTATTATAAGCAGGCTGTTCACTTACACTATCCTGAGGAGCACTCATATTGTTCAGAATAACAATATTTTACGTCTACAAAAGGAAAAAACTCTGTGGAATTAGTAGACAAAAGATATTAGTAATTATATTACTAATAAAAAAGCAATGGAGCTTACCCTGAATTTATATCTTTATTTATTTAAATAAAATATAAGAAAAATTCGAAAAAATCTGTTAAAAATTTAATAATAAGTTTAACTAGACCTCTATAAGGGTGAATAATTAGCTTACCAAGCTTTAGCCAAATACCAATTTTATTGGGTGTTATATTGGTGTCCAAATACCAAGTGAAATTGGGTTTATATTGGGTACAGTTACTACTGTAAATATCTAATTTTTATGATAAAAAATTAGTACAATTATTATAAGGATTCTTTTCCGCAATCAATGAGTTATGATGACCCACTAATATGCAGCAGACCCAAATATTTGGTTAATTTTGAGTTGTACTAAGGTAAAAATCACGTCCCAAGGCTTATACTAAATAATAAGTAAAATATAAGGAAAGACCCCCAATTGTCAGTACAGTCTAGTATATAAGTATGATATAATAGTTTTATTTTATGGTCCTACTACTTATTAATAAATGATTTAGTGATTAAACCTCAGGGGAAGACTAATAGAATAGTTATACTCAATTTAAACTCACAATACTTGGATTTAAATGCGTGCTAGTGGTGGAAAATAGAAGAATAAAATATAGTTATAGCTTTTATAAAGATAATATCAATTTATAAAGGCTTTATAATATATTTCTGAATGTTAATAATTGTAGTGTAATGTTTGTTTGAAGTGTAGTAATTGAATGATGATAATAAACCGTCAAAATCCCTCCTTACTTATACCCAAATCCACTGGAGTGCACAGACCTTCAATCCAGATGATGTCACTGCTATCCCCGGCAATTACAGCACTGTGAGGGCCCATCACCTCCCCATGGCGTCCACTTCAAGCAGTTTCAACACCCAGACCTCCAGTAAGGACCCTCCATCACTATTAATAATAACACAGAGTCATACCATAAATAGAAATCCCAGATAAAAGCGGATACCATAAAGAAACAGGTAAAATAAAAGATCAAAAAGAGATTTAATGAAACTAAAAGCATATAAAGGAAACAAATAAAATGTCCAAGCCCCCAATAACATCCCCAAGCATCCACATTAACCCAAAAACATATTTCCAACCCATAAATCCGTGAATAACCATCCAAGGAAGTAATTTTAGTTGTCCAAACTGGGTGTATGCGCCTGATATAGGTGTCTATGCTTCTGTAGGCGTTGTGAGTCCACTGATTTCGTCCATATGACCTAAAATAAGCAGAAAAACAAAGGTTATAGGCTATTAAGGGGCTAAAACCCACTTATATACCTAATTATACATAATATACTGCATATTTCACTGAATATGAGATTTATGTATACATATAAGCTTATGTATGTCAATAATTACTTCATATCACTTAAGATAAGTATATTATGACTCCATTAACACCTTAATAAGTATTATTAGGCCATGGATAAGCTATTTAAACTATTATAAATTATATAATAGAATAATAATTATATATATATATCATAAAATAATATATATTCTTATTTTAACCTTATTTTTAAGATATAAGCTTAATCTAGTTAAGGTTATCTTATTTTAAGCATAAGAAATACTCAGTCCTAAGGATATTTAGGCTGACAATATTCCATTCAGTTGTATTATTGACTCTGGAGTTTCAATTTTAATTATCAGTTTATCTTTTTCCAAAAAACTTAAGCTGTCATTTGTAAATATTGACCAAATTCCAATTTATCTGGTTAAATCAGAGGAGCCCAAAAATTGGGTTAGTAAGAAAGTTTTTTGGGTTTATAACTTTCCAAATTTTCCCTCCTTTGGGTGGGAATATAAAGTCTTGGATGCCCCAAGGATGGAGGATACCATTTTTGGCCATGAATTTTTAAAGAATTATAATGCTGAAATTAATTGGTCACAGGGATTGATCACCCCTTGCTCTAAGCATATTTATGATTCATTAATGCAGGTCAATTGGGAGTTAAACAAGAAGTCTGACCAAGTTTGGCTACAGGATGCTTCTCTGCCAGATATATTGCAAGCATCTGATCTTTCTAAGTATATTTATGATTCATTAATGCAGGTCAATTGAGAGTTAAACAAAAAGTCTGACCAAGTTGTGCTACAGGATGCTTCTCTGCCAGATATATTGCAAGCATCTGATCTTTGTTTAAATGAGAACCTGGATAACTATTCTAGCTCAACTACTTTACTTAAAGAGGAATTCAATAGCCTTGAAGTAATAGATTTTTTCTCTTTAAATACAGGTATACCCTTGACAGAACTCTTCAAAGAGGATGAGGACAACCAAATCAATATTGAAGCCAATAAATCAACTCTACCTGAAGTTTATCATGACTTTCTTGATTTTTTTTCAATATGTAAGGCTGACAAGCTACCACCACATCAACCCTACAATCATTAGATAGAGTTAATAGACCCATTAATATCTGCAGATCCTCTCTATTCTTTGTCAAAGGAAAAATATCAAGCTCTTTGAGACTAAATTTCAGAGAATGTAGCAAAAGGCTTCATTAGAGCCAGTAAATCTCCAACTGGCTCTCCAGTTATTTTTGTTAAGACAAAGGATGGAAGTCTTAGGTTATGTTTTGATTATAGAAAACTTAATGTAGTGACTAAAAAGAACTCTTAACCAGCTCCTCCTCTGTCATTACTTCTTACTTTGTTTAATGGTGCTAATTTATTTTCTAAAATTTATCTCAGAGGTACTTACAATCTTATATATATTGCAGAAGGTCATGAATAAATATTTTCAATGCATACCAGGTTTGGTAGTTTTGAATTTTTGGTAATGCCCTTTGGATTGTGTAACACCTCATCAACTTTTCAAACTTTTTTCAATAATATCTTCCAAGATATCATTAAACAGTTTGTTGTTTTCTATCTAGATGACATTTTAAACTTCTTGAAGACCCTCAAAGAACATATCCAACATGTCAAAATGGCTCTTATTTGACTTCAAGAACAAGGTCTCTATACCAAGCACACTAAATTCAAATTACACCTAAAATCTATTGAATTTTTTGGGGTTTTACATTGTCTACTGATGGTTTATTTATGGATGATAAAAAGGTTCAAAAAGTTTTGGAATGGCCAGAGCCAACAACTCTGAAATACTTAGAGGGCTTTTTAGGTTTTTTAAATTTCTATAGAAGATATATTTAAGATTACTCTAAAAATATTATAAATATTACTTCTCTTCTTAAAAAAGTAACTCCCTTTGTCTTCAAAAAATATTTCAAAAAGAATTTGAAACATTGAAAACTGCATTCACCACAGCTCCAATTCTTCAACATTTTGATCCTACAGCCTTGAAAATAGTCAAGAAAAATGCTTGCAATTGTGCTATAGCAGGAGTAATATCCCAATTAAATCCTGAAACAAAATTGTTTCATCCTGTTGCGTTTTAATCATGCAAACTTATTGCAGAAGAATTAAATTATAAAATTCATGATAAAGAATTATTGGCTATTATTCATTTTCCAAAAAATTGGTGTTCTTTTCTTCTCAGTCTAAACAGTTCTTTTCAAATCCTAACTGATAATAATGCTTTGAAATACCTCATGTCTTTCAAAGTAATAACTAGACCTCATTCAAGGTGGGCCTATTTCTTATCTGAATTTTATTCTACTACTATCTACCGGCCAAGGAAAAATTGTGTAGTTCCAGATATTCTATTACATTGGGAAGAAATTTACCCACATCTGTGTGAGGAATTTTCTGAAAAGAATCCAGCAAATTTAAAATCAATTTTCAATGAATCAATGTTAATGACTCATTAACTTAATTTGATGACAACACAATCAATTCAGAATCCACAATCCAACATTGGAGATGCTCAATCAAACAATGATTATTGTTTAGGGATTAAAGAAAAAATACTATCAAAGAAAGGGGGAAAGATATTCAGTATAGAATCAGTTCTGTTAGTCTTTAAAGGTAGAGTAGTCATACCCAACAATAAGTATATGAAGGTATGGATTTCTAATAGTAGAAATGATTTTACATTAGCTGGTCATTTTGGTATTGATAAAAATTACCAGGTAATAGCAATGGATTTCTTCTGGCCAGGAATGAACAAGGAAATTAAGGCCTATATTAAAGCCTGTTATGAATGTAATAGTAACAAGGTCCCTCTAAACAGAAAGTATGGGTTGCTTCAACCATTTCCAATTGTGTCTAAACAATGGGAATCAATTTTGATGGATTTCATTTCTCAATTACCTCCATCAGATAAAATTGATGCTATATTAGTAATAGTTGATAGATTCTCTAAAATATATATTTTTATTAAAACTAATACTAGTGCAACTGCAGAAGATTTAGATAAATTATTTCTAAAATCTGTATTTTCTAAACATTGCTTACCTACTGATATTATTTCAGACAGAGGCTCCCTGTTTGAATCTACTTTCTGGACTCAACTTTGTTGACAATTAAATATTACAAAGAATCATTCTACAGCATATCATCCTAAAACTGGTGGGAAAAACAAAAGAATCAATTAAAACCTCAAAAAATATCTTTGAATGTGTGTCAATCAACAACAAGACAATTGGACCACATGGTTACCATTGGCCAAATTTGCTTATAATAACTTGACATATTCTTTGACAAAAAAATATCCTTTTGAATTAATCTATGGAAAACCTCCACAATTCAACCCAATTTATGTGAGAATTAATAATTCTGCTGAACATTATCTTTAAAACATCTTGCAACTTCAAGGCAAAACCCAATTTAACCTTGAGGCAGAGAATTGAAGGTATAAGGAACAGGCTGAAAAATATCAACAATCTGCTCCACCTTTCAAAACAGGAGATAAAGTATGGCTTGAATTTAAAAATATTCAAACAAATCAACCATCAAAGAAACTATTTGAAAAGCACTTGGGTCCATTTGAAATTGATGCTGAAGTCACTAAAAATGCATTTCAACTCAAGTTAGCTTTAAAATGACAATCAATTCATCCTGTTTTTCACATATCTCTTCTGGAACTTGCTTGAGAAATATACCCAGGCAAGAGCCAACCCCTCCAGAACTTTTAGAAGTAGAAGATCATATAGAGTAAGAAGTAAGTTGTATTCTTGATTCAAGAATGCACAAGGGGAAGCTTCAATACCTTGTGGAATGAAAGGGCTACCTTGATGACTCAAATAAAACATCTTGGGAACCAGCCATTAATTTTTAAAATGCTCCTGAACTTCTAAAATCTTTACATTTAAAATATCCTAAAAAAGCTAAATCTTAACCTCAATTTTCTTTCTTTAAATTTTTCTTCTTTCCTTTGAATCAAATTTTAAAATTCTTTATATTTCTTTCTTTCTTTCATTTCTGTCATTTTTCTAAATTCTAAATAAATAAACCAAACAAAAATTAAATAAAAATTAAATAAAAATAAGAATTGAATAAATTACAAAGTTAAAATTAAAACAAAATAAAAATAAAATAAATAAACTTAAAATAAAATAAATAATTCAAAATAAAGAAAACAAAACACAAATCAATTTTTTTTCCCTCTCTAACTTTTATTACACCAAATTATGTTTTCATTTCATTTCAATTTTTCTTTATTTTCAATTTAAACTTAAATCTCAATTTAATTCCTTAATTTTACCACTTCAATTCAAATTAAAACTTTTTTATTTTATTTTATTTTATCCAAAAAATACTCAAACCTTCAACATCTTCATGAAAAATTCAAATTGTCTTACTCCTCAACTATCTTTAAGCTTGAAATATTTCTTCTTTCTAAAAAATGATTTCTTTTTCTTTCTTCTCCTAAAATCTTTTTTATATTCCTAAAAACACTTTTTTTATTTACTTCAAATTTTATCTAAAACAACCTTTTTCTTTTCCTCTTATTTTTGTCTGAACTACTATCAAAGAGTCCTGATGGTCTACAAGATTTTAAAAGAGGTCCAACGACGGTGATAGGTGGATTTTTGGGGTTTTAAAGTCAAAGGAACATATGGATTATATTTTATTTTATTTACTCAATTTCAAAGAGGTAAGAAACTTTATAAATATTATTATAATTAAGGGTTTAGAATTACGTGGTAGTAAGTACTAAAAAAATAAATAAAAGTAATAAATATTTTGGTTGTAGTAGTGTTTTAATAATTTAATAGGGGGTATCAATGTTGACCAATCCACAATTAAATTAATTGCAGATAAAAATCCTTATACCCCAATTATCTTCCACAATTATTTCTGCTACTAATTGGGTTATTAGACATTTTACATTATGGTAAGGTAAACTCTTACAGTCGCCTTGCTGTAAGCAGAATCCGGAGGAGATATATGGATTTAGCTGAAAACCCCATCCTTCCAATAAAAATAACAAAGTAGGTGTTCTAAATCACTAAGCTAACCAATCTACTTGGATCTGATTGATAAAAATAATGAAACTCTAAAATAATTAACGCTTATTGAGATTTAAAGAAAGTGGCTGTTGATAAAGAAATACTGATAACAACAATTAAGGTGTACCATTGAAAGATCTGAAAAGATTGACTTTTATGTTTTTATAATAATTTGAATTTTTATGAGACAGCAATAATCAAGTCCCAGCGATGAAGACCTTTCTAAAGATACCCTATATGAAGTGTGATTTAAATTGTTGAATTGTATTTCTAAAATGTTATGTAAAAATAATAAATGTTATAAGGGTATTACAAATTTATTTAATTTGTTGAGTAATAAAAAATGAGACTGTGGTGGTTAATGATTAAGCTGTATGATGTGTCCCCCCCTTCTCAATTTCGAGTTTGAGAAGCGCTTAAGTATTCCTAGTCACGTGCCTAAGTTTTCCCCTCCAGAGCTCTTCCAGAGTCAATCCGGAGCCCGTACGGAGTCAAAGCGGAGTCCGTACGGAGTCGAAACGGAGTCCGTCCGGACTTCCGGACTCAATTAGAACCTTAAAACTATAATAAAAAAATCTAAAAAAATTACACATAATAGAGCTACTTCCCCTTTACATACCAAACTAATTTTCGTAGTCTGCGCAGCTCTAATTACCCCGTGAAAATTCATCAAAGTTAAGTAATTTTTGAAAACGTAAATATTTCTATAAGACTTTAAAATTCATTTAAAAATATAAGAAAAATAGTAAAAATTCTGGGAAAATTTCCCAAGGTTCTTGAGTGACTTGACTTGATACTTATAAGTTTTTCAGACCATAAAAATAAGTTTTCTCCGCAAAATAAATTGTATTTGTGTAGGCATTCACTCGTGACCAATTTCTTCATATTTTAAACTCCAATAAATTAAATAAAACCCTTTTATAAAAAAAATAATAACGCCAATCTTGCATGCCGTAATAACTCCATTTACATATTTAGGTGCCGTACTAAACTTTAGGCTACCACATCCTCCCTCCAATCGAGAATGTCCCCATTCTTAAAACTTTGCATAAGTGGTCGAACACAATATTCATCTTTAACCTTCAACCACCATCTTCTTTAATCAACTTTAAAATTCATCTTCATTAATATGTCTTCCAAAGAACTTGTCGCTCCATGTGAACTCTGCGCTCGATACCAGGTACCTTGTTTAATGTCCAACCCTAATCTTCCTGGCAGGACAGCTTGCGACTTATGCCGTGTGAAAAAAGTCAAATGCAACCGGCCAATAGTTCCTTCTAAAACAAACGTATATTTAGGACCAGCAGCTCTCCCTGATCCCTCAACTTCTAAAAAGCGATCCAAAATTCCTGTCTTCTTAAAACGAATAAGATCAAAAACAGCTTCAAAAGTTCAATCTTCATCAGCGGATCCTGGCCTAATTTTGCCTTCACAAGATCCTAATCCTATAACGCCAGTACCCCCAACTAACTTTGCTGAGACTATGTTTCCTGGCTCTAAATGTAAGACCCTATTTATCTTACTAAAAAAAACTTTTAATCAAAATTGACTAAACCTATAACTTAATAACATATTTGAACTTCTAGCTGTCGAAATAACCAACACTGATGATGTTGGTAGAGTGAAGACGGACTATATCAATCATTACCCAAATTTTCATCGCTATCTTTTTCTTGACTTTACTAATGAGTTGAAACGAAAAATGCTGGCCTATTTTCAAGAAACTCCAGCTAATAACCATGAAGACCTCATGAAAAGAAGAATTTTAATGCAAAGCTTTGATAATGATGTTGAACAATTTCAAAGAAATTATCTTTTCTAACAGTATAACTTGATAAAATTTTGTTTTTGCTTGGTCTTCTTAAACTTTCAACATAAATGATGTTTTCTTTCTTCTCTGGCTTGATATAACATAAAATAAAATAATATAAATCTTGTGATGATTCCACTACTGAGAGCAAGGTTTGAATCCCTTCAGACTCCCATATACCAGTCTTCCTTCTTGTCACAGCATTGAGAGAGTGGATCTTCCTATGAGCCGAATACTCCTGATTCCAACCTCATAGGGCCCCCCACTGAGCCGAATTCTATGATTCCAATCTCGCCATAAGGTCCTCCAAGCTTCACACCAAAAAAAAATGGCCTAACTATGAGGCACTAAAAAAATCATTCCCTTAAAATCCAACTACCATCCTAACTTCTGATTCCTTCATCACAATTTTCAAACTTTGCTATACAGCAAACCCATAAAATACTTTTGCCAGGCTTCCAATAATAATATTAACTTTAGACCATGTTAAAGCGCCACAAATTTCACCTAATTAACCATTATACTTTCCTTAGCATCATCACCACCTAAAATTTTATCCTCCTAAAGCTTATCAGCACCCAATTCCAGAAATGATTAAATAACCAGTTTAGAGTCTTAGTGGACAGTGATAAATTAAAATATTGAATTGAGTTATCCAAACAAGATTGACATTCCAGTTTAAAGTCTTGGTGGACCAAACATATAATCGATTTCCAGTTTATGGTCTTGGTGGACCAAAGATCGTTTAAGTGCATAAATATCTTGATATATTCCTAAGTAAGGCCTAGGCTTGACCAAAGATTGAATAAATTTGATAATCCAGTTTAATGTCATAGTGGACCAAACATTTGATCGACAAGTAATCCAGTATAAGGCCATAGTGGTCCAATGAATGTTGAATTATCCTGCAGATATTAATTTTCCAGTTTAAAGTCATAGTGGACTAAACAATGAATGAACTACCAGTTTAAAGTCATGGTGGACAAAACATTTAATCGATAAGAAATCCAGTTTAAGGTCATGGTGGACCCAACACTTGATAATAGTCCAGTTTAAGGTCTTGGTGGACCTAACATTTGATAACACTCCAGTTTAAGGTCTTGGTGGACCTAACATTTTATTGATAAAAAAAATAAAAAAAAAATCCGTCTCCAAAAATATCCATAAAATCTTGAACATCCTTGAAATTCAGTTTAAAGTCTTGAAGGACTAACAGCTCCAAGATAAAATCTAAAATGACAGTCTTGAAAATTAGCCAGTTTAAAGTCTTGGAGGACTAACAGCTCCAAAATTCGTATAAAACCCTTAAGGAAAGTCTTGAACAGTAGCCAGTTTAAAGTCTTGGAGGACTAACAGATCCAAAATACGTGTAAAAAACCGTAAAGAATGTCTTGAACCGTAGCCAGTTTAAAGTCTTGGAGGACTAACAGATGTCTTGAAGTAAAATCCCATAGGTATTGAGTTCCCCTAGACCCTGTTTCCTGTCTAAACTAAATGAAAAAAACTAAAAAGAATGAAAACTAAAAAAAATAAAACTAAGAAATATAATAATAATTTTAATTTAATTAATTAATTTTTTTTTTTTTTTTTTTTTATTTTATTATTTTATTTTTATTTATTTATTTATTTTTTTATTTATTTATTTATTTATTTTTTATTTATTTATTTTATTTATTTATTTATTTTATTTATTTATTTTTTATTTTTTTTATTTTTATTTTTTATTTTTTTATTTTTAATTTTAATTTTGTTTTTAATTTAAAATAAAAGATTTTAGAAAAGATAGTTTTGAAATAAAAGTTAAAATTTAATTTTAAAGAAAGATAAATGAATCGTGAAAAGAAAGATAAAAAAGGTAAAAAGAATTATCAAAATTAAAATTTTAAAAGATGCCCCCCGGCCATTTGATGAGCCGTACCCTCGACATCATACCCACATCCAAGTGCAACTTGATGTGGTTACACAATTTTGAGAAATTGAAAAGAAAGAAAATAAATGAAAGTTTTTAGAAGATAATTTTTATAATGATGATCACTGGGTGGGCTCCCTCCAATTTATAAAAATGATTAGAGACCACCAGTGAGCATCACCTTTACAATAATTCATAATATATATTTAAAGAAAAGAAATCACAATCTAACATAAAAAAAATCAAAAACAAAATAAAAAAAATCTTGAATCCGGCGTTGAGAGCGGTGTCTCTTGATTCGTTCCAGTTTATAGTCTTAGTGGACTTCCTAAAATTAAAAGACAAAGCCAGGATTCAACTAGAAACAGGGAAAATTTTGGAAACGAACATTATGGGGTAATTGTGTATAGAGCAGCCAGCCCATCAATTACCCCCACACTTGCCAATATTAAATTAAGAAGGTTCCCCTGTGAACACTTCTTCCAATAAATTTTAAAAATTTTCCAACACTATCTTCACCCATAATTTTAAGAATTTTAAGTTTTTGAAAATTTCAAAGATAGTCTTCTTGAATTTCATTAAGTTTCATCATAGTTTCGTCGCCCATAGGAAGTGTAATGATAGTAAAGTATTTTTGATAAAAATAAGAAGATAGTTTATCCTCGTTGCGGAGGAATCCATAAAATTTCGTTGATATCATAGTTTATCCTCATTGCGGAGGTATAAATTTAATAAAAGTCATTAAAATTGTAGTTTATCCTCATTTCGGAGTTCGTCCATATAATTTCATAAATGTCATAGTTTATCCTCATTGCGGAGGAATAAATTTAATAAAAGTCATTAAAATTGTAGTTTATCCTCATTTCGGAGTTGACAAAATTTAAGAAATTTCATAGTTTATCCTCATTGCGGAGGAATCCATAAAGTTTCATTGATATCATAGTTTATCCTCATTGCGGAGGAAGACTTCGGCACTCCTGGTGCCTCTAGGATAGAACCGTTTCACTTGATCGGCCGCTACCCTCTTCTTCAATACTACTCCATCCAACTCTTCTAGCACATATGAACCGCCGGAAACTTGCTCCTTGATTTTATACGGTCCATTCCACCTATCTGCAAACATTTTTCCCCACTGACTTTCCAAACTCCTATTATACACCAGGACCATATCTCCTGGGTTCAAAGGTTTCCTTAATTGATGTGCCAACCGCTCATCCCAATATCTAACTGATTGATTTCGGATCTTCATCATCCGCGAATATGCCTTTTCTAAATATTCTTCTTTCTTTTCTAGCTGCATCATTCTTGCACACAATAATTCTTCAGTAGTTTTGACCGTGTCCCAGTCAACTCCAAGATATGATTCAGCTTCTAAATCAACCGGTAAAACTGCTTTCTGTCCAAAAACAAGTTCATAAGGTGAAAATCCGGTCGTCCTTTTGGCAGTGATTCGATCAGCAAATAAAACTAAAGGTAAATAGTGCCTCCACTTTTCGGCACTTGTCCCACACATTTTAACTAAAGCATCCTTAATAACTTGATGCCCTCTTTCAACCATGCCTTCAGCTTCAGGATAATATGGGGTTGCTACCCTAACCTTTGATCCAACTTTCAATATGGCCTCTTTAAACTCTGTCCCAAATTCAGGACCTCCATCTACCGTCACCAACTTCATCACTCCATACCTATATACCCAATTATTCAAAAAAAATTCTGCCACATTTTTGGCAGTTAAATTAATAAGAGGCGCTGCCTCTACCCAACCAGATAAATCATCTCTGGCCACAATTAAATATTTATACCGTCCCTCTTTTATATGAACGGCATCTAAACTAACTCTTCCAAAGAGCGTATATTCACCGGTCGCGCGTCCAGGTTCTTTTGGCCTTAAATAACTTCGTCTTTGACATTCTTCGCATGACTGAACCCACTGTTTAACAGCCATCTTCATGCCAGGCCACCAAAATCGATCAGAAATTCTTCTAAACGTTTCTCCAACGCCTCTATGCCCAAGATCTTCATGCAGTGATTTCAAAACTAATTCTTGCCCCTTCTGTTGAGTTATAACTACTTGAGGATTTGGATACCTCCTCCTCATTAAACGTCGACCAGATAGGTAAAACGTAGATGACTTCCTCTTGATAGCCACCCATTCATCGTCTTCACACTCTTCTGGCCTCTCTAAAGTCAACAAATATTTGACTAACAAAAAATAAAAACCAGTCTGACCCCAGACTTCATCTTGAAAATTGATTAATATAACATCAATAGGGACTTCTCTATCACCAATATCACCTGCACATGAATGAGCCAATAATCGTTGACCCCTAAATAAATCTTTAATCGAGCTATGTCGACGTTTTTCTTCTGAACCTTTGGATCCTTCGAAAACCGTATTTGAAAAAACCTCTTTCTCTTTATCCACCTTTTTATTTAAATTCTCTAATTCTCCAACATATACACCATTCCTTAATTTACTACTATCCCACACTACCAATCCATCTTCCTCTACATACACCACATCTTCTTCTACCTCCTCTCTGCCAAATTTATCTACACCTTTTTCAACACCTTTTTTAACATAAAAACTATTTTCCAGTTTATCCTCTTGGTGGAGGTCATCATCATCATAATCTAAACACAATAGTCCTGCCAGTTTAACCTCATGGGGGAGGTATGGAAAGTCTTCAGCTCCTTTAGTGCTGGCTTTGATAATAGGTATATCTTCATCGAACTCTTCTGAGTCTGAATCTTCTTCAGTGGGTGGTCTCCTTGATAAACCATCTGGCATAGTAAAAGTTTTGCCAGGCTTATGAGCTAAATCAAATGAAAAATGTTGAATAAAAGCTACCCATCTCGTCATGGGTGCGTTCGGTAAACTTGGGGAATTAATCATCTGGATTAACAATTTCGCATCCACTTGCAACTCAAAATGTTGCCCCCACAAAATATGCTGAAGTTTCTTCAGTATTTTCGCCACACCACATAATTCCAATTTTGGTTGTGAATATCTTGATTCGACCTCAGTAAATACTACAGATTCATACCTAACTGGTCTGATGTAACCAGCTTTATCCATCTGAGACAGAACCGCCCCAGCTGCAACCTGACTTGAATCAACTGCTAAATAAATTCTACCAGCATCTTTTCCATAATCTAACTTGTGCAGGACTAAATCCTTCCCTACAACCTCCTTCAACTTCACAAACGCCTTCTCACACTCTTCATCCCACTCCCAGTCTGCATCCTTTCTTGTTAACCGTCTCAATGGAGCTGCCAATGAAGAAAAGTCCTTGATAAACATTCTAACATATACGCAAACGCCTAAAAACCCTCTAACTTCGGTCGTATTCTTGGGTCTTGGCCAGGACTGAATTTTGTTAACTTTCTTCTTGGACATAATCCTACCCTCTCTACATACCACATGGCCTAATATTTCTAAGGCTGGCACACAACATGAAAATTTTGAACCTGAAATAGTTAAACCAGCCTCTTCAATTTGAAACAAGATTCTTTCTAAAGTAATTGCAAACTCCCAAATGAATTTGCGTATCCCGGGATTCTCTTCCAACACCTGGTTATCATAGTCGGTTGTTGGTCCCTTAATTCCTCCATCATCTATAAAGATTCCAGCATATTGTGGAATTTCATCTTGAAGGATCCAAGCCATCTGAGCTTGATAAACTGCAACCGAATTTGTTGCTCCTTGAGGTAATCTTGTTAACTGTAAACGTCCAAGTGGCGTATCAAATGTAGTGAGAGGCCTTGAGTCCGGATGTAACTCTCTCTCATCATATCCACCCATAATATCTCCCAAACCATAGCACTCTCTCCCTGCAAACGCTTCAACAAACTCCTCAGCACTAGGTGGTATCCCAGCATCCTTTATTGTAACCCTATTTAATTCCCTAAGATCATGAACAACTCTAAGCTTGCCATTTGGTTTCTTGATACAAAATACCGGACTAGAATAACTTGATGTTGATTGCTCATACAGTCCAGTGCGTATCCGTTCTCTGACAACTTCAATATAAGCTTCTTTCAATGCAGCCGGAATAGGAATCGGTTTCTGCTGCCATGGTTCATGACATACCACAGGAATCTTGTAAGGCTCCCCATAGGAATGCTTCAACACACCCCTCTCCTCTTCTACAAAAGCAATGGCCTTCTCTCGCTTGACCATCACATCCAACAAAAACTTCTTCTCTTCTCCAGACAACCAACCATCAGGTCCAAAATTAACAACACCCAGTCTCTCAAAAGTGATTCTTGACGTCTCAGAAAATTCAGGCGGATTCTTTACCAAGGGACTTTCATAAGGATCTCTTGATAACCTTGGTCTTCTCAAGGGTGGATTTAATTCAGCAGGTAGCGGTTCATTAATAGGTCGAACTTTATTTGCTACTTTCTTATATTTGGCTGCGTCCACATCTAAATAAACTTGAGGTAAAACATCACCATTAAAACTTTCATCAAATGAATCTTCTTCATCGTCAGAATTGGAATAAGAAAAATTAGAAAAATATTTTATTTCATTTTTAAATTTTACCCTTTTCTCCTTTCCCTTGTCTAATTTATAAACAGATTTTCCAACACCTTTTCTTCCCTTATCCAACAGTAAATCACCCGTAAAGAAAGTTGGCAGTTTACCCTCTTGCTGGAGGACCGGAATTGAATTTTCACAAAAATTATTTTTTTGAGTTTTAATTATACTAAGATTTTTAATCGGATTTAGATAAGATTTTCGCAGTTTACCCTCTTGCTGGAGGTCCGTGATAGAAGGAGATAATTGCAGTTTAACCTCTTGCTGGAGGTCCATAAACATACCCTTCCAATTTTTATCCAACCTAATTTGGCCCATTTTGCCTTTTTCACCGTTTTTAAATTTAATAGAAAAACCGGGTAAATCCAATAAACATATAGAAAAGTCCAAAACGTATTTGCACTCCAAAGTAATATTAACAGAAAATAATTGAGAATCCACTTGAATTATCTCCAAGTGAGCTGACCTATTGCAATCCGGGATCTCATCCTGAGGAGAGATTACAACATTAGAGTGATCAGCCCCTGCTACCCCAAAAAATGAGGGCATTCATCCCCTTCCAACAAACATAATTCACCAGAAGCCGTCCGTTTAATATGCCGCTTCTTGGTGCAAACACAACACTGGCACAGTGTAGTAATCCCTGGCTGTGTTTCCCAACCTTCATCTCCAGGAGGCGCTAACCACATATGTAACCTCCGCATATCTTCACCAGTGATCTCCAAACTAATCCCCATGCCAGCTTGATACCCTATCCTGGCCTCAAAATCCATCAAAAAAGGACCACCAAGAACAGTTTTGACTGCTCCTCTGGCCACATAAAAGTGAACCTTACCAACAGATCCACCAATGCCTAACCTGACATGCTCAGCTGTACCCATCAGCTCTGTTGCATGCCCTCCAATACCTCTGAGGTTTCCCCCAGTTCCACTTTTAATTGGCAAGCCTATACTCGTCGCTTGCTCCAATGAAATTAAATTAATTTGAGACCCTGAATCGACCAAGGCCTTTACTTCTTTACCATTTAGAGTTACCACCAGGTAACCCAGGGGAGCGGAAAAATGTGTATCTACATCTTCCCCAAACTTTTCAGCATTTTCACAAATATATTCCACCTCTCCAGTGGAAACCCGACGCCTCGTCAAATGCTTCTTTTGCTTTTCAGCAAGTGCCGGACTAATCGTAAATAACTCCCCCAAAGATAAGGGAATCTGAAGTTGATTCACCCTATTCAAAACTGCGTCCATCGCATTAGCTTGACCAGAAACTACTGGCCGCTCATACTGGACCTTTGATTTAACAACCTTGGCCCTGGGTTCCTCTTGAGGTCCAACCGAGCCATCTTCACCCCCCATTATAACATCTTCACTTTCTATAACCCTAACTCCATCACCAGCTTCTTGCACTAATCCTGATCCATTGCTAGTCCTTCTTACTCCCTCCATTGGGATGGGACCGCCAAAACTTGGTCTGGGTAGAGACGCCAACGGTACGTCCTCCTCAGAATCCGAATCATCCTCTGGCATAGGCTCACCATTTAAATCAAACTTGCCATAACTAGGGGGCCCCATATCAGCAATCTCCTTCTGCATTTTATATAATTCGTCCTTAGAGTAAGGGTTCAATTTGTTGGCGGCAGTTTGAGCACTAGAATTCTTGTCCTTAGAGTAAGGGTTCACTTTGTTATTGGCCTTGCCAGGATTAGCCCTCAATTGGCTCTGAATGCTACTTTTTGCCTTAGTAGCGGCTGCTCTTCTAGCAGCATTAACATCATATTCACCAGCCATACAGCTACCCTCCACCTGGGCAACCGTCGCCAGCTCTAAACCACCAAAAGAAGTAGAAAATGTGGCTTTACTGACCTCTTTCTCTTTACCTTTGTCAGCTTTTCCACCATTACCGTTAAAATTTTTGCCACCCTTGGCATTAACATCTTCATCCGTCACCTCTTCAAATCTGGCTCTCCTTTCAGCCGTTAAACTTCTTCTGACCAAATCAGAAGGAGACTGTCCATCACTGGGCTTGATGAACGAACCATCAGGAAATTTATAAACTTTACCATCAAATAAAACTCGCCCAGCATCCATATCCTTATCAAGAGCAAAACAAACTGTTGCTCTGTGCCCCCTCCTATTACAATAGGAGCACACCTTTGGCTCATCATAGCCACCTCTATAATTACTACCACCATTCCCACCATTTCTCCCATTGCCTGGGAAGCGGTTACCGTTGTTATTGCCATTATAATTTCGACGTTCATAACCTCTAGACTGATAAGAAGTCGACGTCGACGAAGAAGCGATTGGGGTCTTGTTGGCCTTCTGGGTTTCTTGAACAAATATTTTTAATTGTTTAGTTAAATGGGCCAGGTGATCGACCATCTTATTATCTACATTGCCCTCAACTTTAGCAGCAGGTAATCCCATTTGAGCCTTCTTGGCCTCCTGGGCTTTGACCATAATATCGTTGTTTTTGGCCAAAACCTCGCTAACCTTGCTAACATATTGAGTGCAAGACTCTTGATATTTGTCTAACGCCAATAACTTGAGATGGGCCTGAATGTTCTCTTTGATAACCTCCAGAGCCGGCAGTTTCTGCTCACCATTAGGCAGTTCCTTCATCAAATCTTTTCTTGAAAGATCCTTCAAGACGTCCATTCGAATATCCCTGCTGCATGCTGTCCAAAACAAATCTTTTGCTTGGTTCTCACGCACTAACTCGTCCACCAGTATGAGATATTCCACCACTTCATCAAACTGAACACAGAGCTTTTTGAAGTCAGCCATAGAAGAAACACCACCTTTTGCTTGCCAGTCTCCAACAATTTTATTGAGGTCCATCATAGTAAACCTAACACCCCATCTATCAATCATAGCTTTAGAAAGCTTTACCCAATCCTTGTCTTTGAATGCCTGCATAGCAATAACCTCTTTTTCCACCTCCCTATCAGCAATAAAAAACCTAACTTGCTTCACCATATCCACATGGGAAGCACCATCAACAGCAGCAGCAGCTTCATACCTGCTAATGAACCATTTAACCTCCTCCCCATCAAACTTTGGGCCATCCCAAGAAACAATTCTAACTGAGGGAGTAAGAGGGTTAGAAGATCCAGAAGCAACAGCAGAAGAAGACATCCCAATAAGTAATGAAAAGCGTTCACAATCGATAAAATAACAAGCCTCTTGCAGGCCAATAACAAAAATCCAATTAGAGTTCCAGAAAATAAGCCTCTTGCAGGCTATTAACATTCTTGATCCAAGTAAGTCTTTAAAGAAAGCTAGAGAAATCGATTCCCCACGTTGGGCGCCAACTATGGTAAGGTAAACTCTTACAGTCGCCTTGCTGTAAGCAGAATCCGGAGGAGATATATGGATTTAGCTGAAAACCCCGTCCTTCCAATAAAAATAACAAAGTAGGTGTTCTAAATCACTAAGCTAACCAATCTACTTGGATCTGATTGATAAAAATAATGAAACTCTAAAATAATTAACGCTTATTGAGATTTAAAGAAAGTGGCTGTTGATAAAGAAATACTGATAACAACAATTAAGGTGTACCAGTGAAAGATCTGAAAAGATTGACTTTTATGTTTTTATAATAATTTGAATTTTTATGAGACAGCAATAATCAAGTCCCAGCGATGAAGACCTTTCTAAAGATACCCTATATGAAGTGTGATTTAAATTGTTGAATTGTATTTCTAAAATGTTATGTAAAAATAATAAATGTTATAAGGGTATTACAAATTTATTTAATTTGTTGAGTAATAAAAAATGAGACTGTGGTGGTTAATGATTAAGCTGTATGATGTGTCCCCCCCTTCTCAATTTCGAGTTTGAGAAGCGCTTAAGTATTCCTAGTCACGTGCCTAAGTTTTCCCCTCCAGAGCTCTTCCAGAGTCAATCCGGAGCCCGCACGGAGTCCGTACGGAGTCCGTCCGGACTTCCGGACTCAATTAGAACCTTAAAACTATAATAAAAAAATCTAGAAAAATTACACATAATAGAGCTACTTCCCCTTTACATACCAAACTAATTTTCGTAGTCTGCGCAGCTCTAATTACCCCGTGAAAATTCATCAAAGTTAAGTAATTTTTGAAAACGTAAATATTTCTATAAGACTTTAAAATTCATTTAAAAATATAAGAAAAATAGTAAAAATTCTGGGAAAATTTCCCAAGGTTCTTGAGTGACTTGACTTGATACTTATAAGTTTTTCAGACCATAAAAATAAGTTTTCTCCGCAAAATAAATTGTATTTGTGTAGGCATTCGCTCGTGACCAATTTCTTCATATTTTAAACTCCAATAAATTAAATAAAACCCTTTTATAAAAAAAATAATAACGCCAATCTTGCATGCCGTAATAACTCCATTTACATATTTAGGTGCCGTACTAAACTTTAGGCTACCACAACGTGTCAATGTTCACCTCTTATCCGACATTTTTCTACTCAATTTTTCATAACCACATCTTGGACAACTCTCTGTCATAACCACATGTTGCACAACTTTCTGCCATAACCACATCTTGGACTACTCTCTGGATATGCCTCATGGATGTTATGAGTTTGGGATCAGGAATTAGAAATGTAAATTGGGGTATAAGAGGTGGGATAATGCATTATCATGGATTCCTTATCCACTAGCCCTGGGGCTAGTGGATAAGAATCTTCCGCAATTAATAATGTCTGATCCCAGAAAAAAAAATTCCTGATCCCTAATTGTGGATCCCTGAACATTGATACCCCCTAATAAGTGAGTAATGAATGCCCAAAAGCAACTAGAAAGGGAGGCCTTATATAGGCAAAGGAGAGACAAGTGACAGAGTAAAAAATTTTAAATACAAGAGTATGAGAGAGGGAAAGAAATTTCCAGAAGAAAGAACATTTCAAATTATAGAATTGTTCCATAAAAAATATTTTAGAATATTCTATTTACTGTATATGTCAAAAGAAATTTATATATTTTAAGATTCTGGTACTTGTTATTTTTAAATAAGTAATTTAATTTTTTTTGTACATATTTATTTTTATTTTAAAATATATTGTAAATAAAAATCTTTTTTTCTTATTTTAATATTGTATTTTAATATTTTAATTTTAATTTCCTTTAATTTTCATCTGAGCATGGTTTTAGAAAAATAAAAATAAAATATATAGGACAATTAATATTAATTTTCAAGTTCTACTTAATTTACTCCTTTGTAACTAGTTGATTTATTGCACGTAAACATAAAGTAAATAAAATAAAATTAATAATAATAGAAAAATAAAAAGGCGTGGAATCATCTCGGGAAATAATTAATTATTTTACTGGGTGAGTCTAGCAGCCTGGCTGACAACTACTGAAATTAAACTAAAACTTTGAAACAAATTAAATTCCAATAAAATTAAATTAAATAATGTGAAACTAAAATTTATTTATCTTTTAAATCTAAATTCTCCTTTTCTTTTTAAATTAATAAATTTTAATAAAAATAAAACAACAAAATTTAACAAATATTCAATATTAAACTATATACATTCTTTTCTTTTTTTCTTTTCTTTCTATTTCAGTATTTTCTCTTCTATTTACCTTCAAATCAAATCCTTCATTTTCTCTACCACTTTTCAAATCTCCTTTCTACACTTTTCAAAACCTTTTTCTTCCCCAACATGCAAAATTTTTCCAATATCCAATAGCTCCTTGGCCAAATCATGCAAAGCCGCATCAACAATCCCTTTGTGGTGTTCCAGAAGTGGATAGGCTCTGGTTACCATGTTTTAGGTTGTTTTACGGAGTTCTGTGCTTTTTTCTGGTTGGGAAGGAAATCCTTTGATTGGATATCACTTTTTTTCTTTCAATATTTAATGTTTTAAAGGCTCTCTGGTGTTTTCTGGAATTTTGGGGGTATTTGGTGTCTTCAAAATTGCCATTTTCCCTTCTTTTTTTGGTTTTTATAGATTCCTAGTCTGGATACTTGGACCCTGGGGGTGTGGCTACTACTATTAGATAGCCCTTATTTCTCTCTACATTTCATGTTTTGACAATTTTTTTTCATATTCTAAGTTTTAAGGGCTCTTTTGGTCACTTTTCATTTTTTACAATAACTGTTTAATTTTGTTTTTTGCATTTTTTGGGCTAAACTTAAGTCTTAGCTTTAAGTGCTTAGTACCATTGGATAGACCTAATTTGGCTCCATATTTCATGTCTTGTTGACTTTTATCTTAATTTTGTGTTTTAAAGGTTTTTGTGGTGTGCTGTGATTTTTTAAAGGTAATTTGGTGTTTTTTGGCTTCAGGGAGATCATCCACCTCTAGGTGGGCGGCCCAACATTGGGCAGACTGCCCACCTCAGCCATAGCAAGCTGGGGAGCACTTCTAGAGGGTTTTTTATGCAATTTGGCTGGCAGAAGTGCCAAATTAATTGCTGTAGCATAGATTTTCAGATGGTGGTCTGTGTGTACATACTGAATAAGAAAGTTTTGGGGCAACTATATTTATCATAAAACCATCTGGTAATTAGATAACTGTTTCTTAATCTGTTTTCGCTGTTTTTTGGCTACAATTGGCTGGGTTTGTTGCAAGTTTAGTTCTTCATTTAGCTCAACTTTGGAAACTCTTTTCTCTGGTGTAGCTTTGAAACCTGTATCAAGTATTATTGCTTTTTTGGTACAACAAGTGCACTGCATCTCTGGTTTCTGGCGTGGATTTTCTCTACATTTCAGGTTTTGGTTCTCTGGTTCTCAGTAGCCTGCTATTGGCTACTGTCTTAGCTTGTCAAGCAGTCAAGAAGTTTTTTGGAAGGTCTATTGTAACAGTCTTCAATTTGCTGTAGAAAATTAATCTCACCTGGTATTTCTCAAAGGGACAGGGGATTTTCTCTCTGGTTTTTCTCCAACTCTCTTGATCAAGGCCTATAGCTAGTACTATAGGATTGTCTAGACCATCAACTTTGTTACAAAGTTTTTTGAAAAAGTGGTTTGACAAGCCTGACCAGGCTTCTTCCACCACACCTGGTCCAATTTAAACTCCCCATTCAAAGTATTAATCATAGGTTCAGGGTTTGTAAACCTCAAAGGACCTGCTTCAACTGGTTGCTCAACTTTGGGTCATAGTATGACATCCATATTCACCTCTGGTTTGACAGGCAATTCTTCATTGATTTCTGCCTCCTAAAATAAAGAATCAGTCAGATATTAATTTGAGAAAAATAAATTAAAATACTTACTTTGAACTCAGGATCTAATTCAATAAACAAATTGGGCTTAGTGGGTTCAACTACCTCCACCAACTCATCTTCTTCATATTTGACAACCAGTTGACATTGCTTTGTGGTAGGAACTACCTCTACTACCAGATCTGACCCATCCTCCAATAATTTTTTGACCTAATCTTCTGGAGCCATTGGCCCCTTCCCAATGTTATGGCCAGCCATCCAGCCCAATATCACTTTCCTCTCTACCTGATTCAGTGCATCCTCTGTGCCATCCACCACAAAATTGTTTTTGATGGGCACCTCCCAGATGTCCTTGACAACGGCCTGATCCTTAAAAATTGACCAAAATTTGGTCAAAGTGAATTGTCCTTCAATGATTGCATTCTTCTCTAATGCATAGCAGGCCACTAGACACCATCAAAAAAACTCACACTTCTTGCGAGGAACCCAAGAGGCTGTTCTTTTGAGACAAAATAAATCCAAGGCTACACAAGATGTGCAAGATACCTTCAATTGGTGTGTGGGTATACCACTATCAGCGCAGGGATGAGGAGGAGTAGGAGTTGGATTGTAATTTTAAGTCATTATAAAGGATATCAAAGTATTACTATTTAATCTACAAGAATCTATTAAAATTATTTTTCAAGAAAAGGTAAACAAGAAGATAAGGTTAATAAAGTTTTCTCATGCTCAATGGAGCTTGCTTTTAATGGCTGGGAATCTTTCATGCTCCACCTGACACCAAAAGCAAAAGTCAATCTTATAAACCATAAATCAGTACACAAATCCATACTCAAAGCACAGAATGCAAAATCTACATAGCAACTTCCTTTTCCTTTGTGTTTCTTGAGCTGACTGCACTATTTAAACCTTAAATCTAAATTAGTAAATTATCTGCATATACTTTTCAACCTTAGACCAATGCACCATGTATTGGTGCTAGGATTGATGTTATATTTTCAATATTGGGTTATTGTGTGTCTGAGGGTAATTAAAGGTCTGTGAATAGGAATAGGAGTAAGTTTAAAGGATCTGTGGGTTATATTGGAAATCCAGGGACAAATTAAAACTGGTTCATTAAAGGGGTCATTGCAAGGTGGAGTTGTCTATATAATTGGGTGGAATTGGTTTGACATTCCTTAGAATTAAATTATAATATAGTTGTGATAGTAGTCAAATTTATATAGGAATTTTATTTTTTCCTCCCTTTTTTAATAATCAATTTCACTCACAACTTAAATCTTTCCTAAATACCTTTTGATTTTAAAGTTCCAACCCTTTGTGAGATTAACCAGAATATTAAGTGTCATTGTAAATTACATTATCATTCACCTTGAACTTATCTCAAAGCAGTATTAATTTATCTTTGAATTATCTTCAAACCACTCCCTTGAATTATTCCTCTGTGCTTCAAAGGATTCCTCAATTGTCTTTTCCAATCTCACTTAGGAACACCCTTGACCTTGTGCGTAGGCTGTCCCGTGGCACCTTCTTGAAGAAAAAATTATTGTATAAGATGTTTTACATGAAGTTTTCAAAACCAGCAGCACTAATTAATAACAAGAAAAATGTCTATAGTTCTACTTTTGACACTACCTTTTTTCTTCAACATTAGTTTACATAAAGGTTCTATGACAATATTCCTTGTGTTTTTTTGGATTTTATACTTATGCAGAAGCTTGAGTGCTCTTTTTTAAACTTGTTTAATTTTATGTACTTTTATGTTCTTTTTGAACATAAGTCATTATTATGTCTATTCCCAATGTGACATATCACACTTTTTCTTTATCAATTCTTAAATTTAACGAGAAAATTTCCAAACTTAAAAATTTAAATGCCAATTTTTTCTTGATATGTACATGATTGTGAAAAAACCTCCTATTCTTTTTTTCAATGCTTAAATTTGTTCTATAATTTAGTGATAGTACCAATGTTTATCCTTTATATTATATTTCTTTCATTTCCTGATAGATGTAACTTTATTTTTAATATCTTTAATTGTAAACACACCATGATTTTGAGAAATATAACAATTTTTATTGGGTGTGTGATCCTATTCAATTACAGTTGTGGATCATCAAGTCTTTTATGAGTTGGAAGTGAATATCTGAGTCCCATAAGCTACCATTAATATCTTGATAATGTGTTTGAGTGAAAAATATGTGAGGATCATGATGCACTGACACCACATGTGCAGAAGTTCCCAAAGACTCACATTCATAATCTATCCCTGAGTCTAGGTTTTCTTGACTGTCAACTACTCTGCTGTGCAAAAAAATAGCACAAGACATGATATAATCATTGTTTACTAAGTGCCACAGAAAGAAGGAGGATGAACTCCCAGTGAAGCCAACTTGAATATTTCTTGGAGCACAGAAAGTCATTACTTAAAAATATTTTGAAGTGTGACTAATATGGTTTTCTTGAAAAAATGTTGGATTCTGTGTGCTTCATGACTAAACCAGGCTGGTAAATACATAAGATTCAAAAACATTCTTTGGTTTGGTTAAATGTCATCACATTTAAAAACTCTACCATGTAGATTGAATCAAACTTCAATTTAAATATTAATACAGGTTTTTTAAACTGGAATATGTAGACAATTTTTAAAATATTATGAGAAATAATTAAATAATGATTGATAAGTTCATTGATATTATTCCTCACATTCTTCTCAGAAAGAATTGTAAAAAAATGCTGTTTTTCTCATTTTGTGACTAGATATTAATAATTCTCATAAATATTCAGATCATCATTAGAAGTTAAAAGAGTTTTATAAATAAAATTAGGAATAAAACAGCTGAACATACACCTTGTCAAAAAATATATATGTAACTTATTTAACAGTAAATAAAAGTAATACACACAGGAGAAAAAAACCAATAACTAGACACCTAGTTGGGTTTTATGACCCTGTTTGAACCCTGGTTTTGATTATGTTTGATACATGGAGTGACCCTTTCCAAGCCAATTCCACTTTTTTTCCTGTTTCCCTCACATTTGCTTTATTTTGCTCCTGCCATTCACCCCCTCCCTATACTGTGCTCATCTTTGATAAGTTTGTTTTCTCTACCAGAATCCTCACTCATACCACTGATTCTCACTTGTCTCCTACTTACCTTCCATTGATGGTCAGTCATTTTTTATTTTTTTTCATCTTTCCCTTCATCACCTCCATCTGTAGGAAGATAAATCCAAGCACTGTAAGTCATTTTTTTTTGAATTCATGGTTTAGTCCCCTTTTTTTAAATCTTTTCTTTGTAAATTAACATAACTTTCTGATCCTATACTTTTCTTGTAATGCCAATAACTCCTCCACAGCTAAGATTTGCATTGCTCCTCTCACTTCACCTTCACTAAAAATCCCTTTCCTCAAATCCATCTTGATCTCCACCTCTTCTCCTTTAATAGACACTCTAACTCACCCCTTCACCTCTACTTGATGCCCTACCCCTCAAATCCACCTTTCTTGTCTCCAAATTGTCTCCAATAGACCTTCCACTTCTGAAACATATCTTTCTCTCCATCCCTTCATCTCCACTGGACACCCCAGCACACCCCTTCACCCCTCAAATTCATTTTGCTTGCCTCCAATTTGTCTTGAATAGACACCCCACTCTTCAAATTTATCTTGATTTCCATCCCTTCATCTCCACTGGACACCCCAGCACACCCCTTCACATCTAATTGATTCCACACCCCTCAAATCCACCTTTCTTGCAGCCCATTTGTCTCCAATAGACACCCCAACACACCTTTTCAACTAAACTTGATTCCCCAAGCATCAACTCCACCTTTCTCTCTTCCCCTGAACCTACACTAGAAGAACCACCCCTCTTCTACACCTTGGACTGAAACCCCATCACCCAAAATTAGCTTGCCATCCTCTCCATAGCCTCCAACTGAAACCCTCCACCTTTAAATCTAATATTCTCTTCTTCACTTCACCTCCACCTAAAAAAATGATTATCTTAAAGTATTTAATATAAAAATTTTAAAGATGGATAAATAAAATTAATCCAAAAATATTAAAATAAGTTAATGATATGGACTACTGTTTGGAAGTACCTGAAATAGTCTATGAGACTAGATATATGATTTAATAGCCCAAAAAATAAAAATAAAAATAAACATTATTTGAAGAAAAAATCTAAAAAAAAAAAATTATGAACTGATGAATAAAAAAATTACTATATTTCAAAGTATTAAGCATCTCTGCAAAAATAACTGAATAGCTTAAAAATAGTCACTTTAATTTATATAATTATATATGCAGCAAAACTTTAACTTCTTGAAATTTTTTTCAAAAATTATGTACTACTTTTTTTCCTAGCTCAGAACTGTTCCGGCCCTATATTGGGGTTTATATGCTTTTTTGGGTTTTACATCCAACATAAAAGATGCCATACAAGTATAAAAAGTGCACAAAAAATGTTAAAAGGGCAAAGAGTTATCAATCATGCTCTAACTATGTAAAAAAAAAATTATTCCCCAAAAATATTAGAAAATTTTTGACCTGATTCTTTATCAAGCTTCCTGAATAAAAAAATTACAGTCCTGTTACACTTTAAAAGTTTATGAAATATAAATGTTTTTCTTTAATGATGTGTATGAGTAAAGGTTCAGATGGTAATTTGTATTGATATTAATTTTTCTATAAATCTTGATTGATGTCAACAAATTAAATATATTTTAAAGGTACTAAAGCAGAAAATAAGTGTTCTTGAGACCTTCAAGCAACATATATAATCATGTACCACATTTTAGTGTGAATTATTATCCCAATGTATGATTTTAACTTAGAAAAGGTTTATTTTGTGCATATTTTAAATTCCATTTAATTTATACCTTACACTACCCAATATAGGGGATGGACTTGCTAGAAAGTCCTCAACTTGAACTCAGATGGAACTCAGATGGAACTCAGACTGAAATCATACTGAAACAATACTGAACTCTACTTGAACACCCACCTAAAACTGTTCTGCTGAGTGGTGTTCATCTCTGATTGTATGGTTCATTTATTGATAGCTCAATGTATGTTCAATCTGTGGCGAGTTTGGGTCATATGTTGCAGACACTCTAGCTAGTCCATCCCCCCATATTGTAAGGTGTTAGTAAATTTAAATATAATTGATTTTGTTAAAACAATTAAAGCTGCTTAGTAGAGCTCAACAAGAAGAATTTTTTTCAAGTGACCCCCAACCCATACATACATCATTCTTTTAAGAAATAAAACTTTTACTACACAGATGACTATTTCTAGCTATTTAGATATTATTACAGATATGCTAAATACTGTGAAATATAGTAATTTTTTTATTCATAAGTTCATAATTTATTTATTTTTTAGATTTTTTCTTCAAATAATGTTAATTTTTAATTTTATTTTTTGGGCTATTAAATCATATATCTAAGTCTCATAGACTATTTCAGGTATTGCCAAACAGTATTCTGAATCATTAACTTATTTTAATATTTTAGTATTAATTTTATTTATACATATTTACAATTTTTATATTACATACTTTAAGATTATCATTTTTTAGGTGGAGGTGAAGTGAAGCAGAGAATATTGGATTTAAAGGTGGAGGGTTTTCAGTTGGAGGCTATGGAGAGGGTACCAGCTAACTTTGGGTGATGGGGTGTCAGTTCAAGGTGTAGGAGAGAGGTGGTTCTTCTAGTGTAGGTGAAGGGGAAGACAGCAAGGTGGATTTGATGCTTGGGGAATCAAGTTTAGTTAAAAAGGTGTGTTAGGTGTCTTATGGAGACAAATGGGAGGTAAGCAAGGTGGATTTGAGGGGTGTGGCATCAAGTAGATGTGAAGGGGTGTGCTGGGGTGTCCAGTGGAGATGAAGGGATGGAGAGAAAGATAAATTTTAAGAGTGGGGTGTCTATCCAAGACAAATGGGAGGCAAGCAAGGTGAAATTAAGGGGTGAAGGGGTGTGCTGGGGTGTCCAGTGGAGATTAAGGGATGGAGAGGAAGATACGCTTGAGGAGTGGGGTGTCTCTTGGAGAAAAATGGGAGGCAAGCAAGGTGGATTTGAGGGGTTGGGCATCAAGTAGAGGTGAAGGGGTGAGGTGGAGTGTCTATTAGAGGAGAAGAGGTGGAGATCAAGATGGATTCAAGGAAAGGGATTTTTAGTGAAGATGAAGGGAGAGGAGCAATTCCAATTTTAGCTGTGGTGAAATTAGTGGCAATACAAGAGAAGTATAGGATCAGAAAGTTATGTTAATTTACAAAGAAAAGATTTACAAAAAGGGACTAAACCATGAATTCAAAAAAGAAATGACTTACAGTCCTTGGATTTGTCTTCCAACAGATGGAGGTGATGAAGGGAAAGATGAAAACAAATAAAAAATGACTGACCATCAATGGAAGGCAAGTACGAGCCATTAGAGAATCAGCGGTATGAGTGAGGATTCCAGTAGAGAAAAAAACTCATCAAAGATGAGCACAGTATAGGGAGGGGGTGAATGGCGGGAACAAAAAAAGCAAATGTGAGGAAAACAGGAGAAAAAGTGGAAGTGGATTGAACAGGGTCACTCCATGGTATCAAACATAATCACAACTGGGGTTCAAACAGGGACTTAAAAAACAACTAGGTGTCTAGTTAATGGTTTTTTTCTCCTTTGATATGGGAGCTATTAATGTTTGAAATTCACTTGCCTCCATTTTTCAACATCTATAAATATTAAGTCATAAATTTTGTTGCAATAAAAACATGAAAATTAACAGCTTACTAGAAGTATCATTAGTATTTTGGGTTTAGGCCATCACCCTTCATATTCCTTGTAATGTAAGCTTTTATTTTTGTATAGAATAAATTTACTTAAAAACCTACTCCCCTCCCCTCTCTTGTGCATCAAACACTTATCTCCTTGCACATCACCCCCATCCCCTTGTAAATCTCACCTTCTTCCCCCATCCAAACCCTTTTCTCTACCCTCCTCACCATTTTTTACCCCTCTCCATCCCCTTTCTCCCTTCCCCACCACTCTGTACCCCTTTAATTCATAGCAAGCAAAAGAGACAGAGAGTGTAAGAAAAGAAGGAAGGATGGTGATCAAATGAATTTGGGTAGGATGGGAAGGGAAGGGGATAAGAAGGAGTGAGAGGGTGTGGAAAGGGAAGTGAAAGGGTTAGGAGTGGGGTAGGACAGCAAAAGGGGTAATGAGGGGCTTTTAGGGTAAAAATAGGGGTTGGGAGGGGTCCTAAGGGTAGCAAAAAATATAGATTGGGGTGGGAAGGGTACCAAAAGGTATTTAAAGTTCAAGGGAGGTGTGGAAAGGGGTGGGGAAAGATTGGCATGGCAGAAAAAAATGAAGAGAGGGACTTTGTGGAAAGAAAAAGGGAAGGTCAGGGTATGATAAAAAAAGGGTAGGCAAGGGTGGTAAGGGAACAAATTGGTTGGGAAAAAGTAAAGGTGGACTCTGATGTATGGCTGTAGATCAGAGTCCACCTCCATCTTTTTTTACCAAATACAGACATAGCTGTAGATAAAAATAGTAAGCACTTATTTTCAGCTATACATTTCTAATCTTGTGCACATACAGCTACATAATAAATTTTACACATTGAATGATGGCATATTCTGGTGTATGGATTTTAATACACCTTTTTTCAATCAAAATACAGCTGTAATTATTTCTTTTAAAAAAACAGACTTTCAAAGCCTAGGAAATACTCAAATATAAATTTTTTGAATGAAAGAATAGTACACATTTCTTAAAAATTATTTCCTGAAATGTGGAGAATACTTATGTGTATGATGAGAAACCAAATAGCATTGGTAACTTTTGGAAAGAGGTTTGAGTAAAAAAAACTAATAGTAAAATTTAAACCATTGCTATTGCTATTAAGAGGTGAATTAGCTTAGCCTGAAATTTCTGGAGAACATCTTTGACATGCATCATAGAATTCAAACAAAATTTCAACACAAAATCCATCAATATATCTCACCTCTTTGTCTTCTTTTTTTCTTTCACATTTTTATACATATCTGAAAACATAAGTGTAATAATATCAAATTTAAGATTATAAACTTAATTATATGTCTTAATACATAGATTATCATTTATTTAGTAGCAGTAAAATCTCTATTAATACTTTTTATAAATCAAAATTGTTTGTTCCAATGAATTCAAAAATTTAAAATATATATCTATATCTAATTTTTGATGGAACTTAGATTAAACTCCCATTGTCATCCAGATTATGACTGTTTTTGAATTTAAGCTAAACCATGAGAATTTTTTGAAATTTTTTTAAGTTTAATATTGGAATTTTGTATAAAAATTCATATTTATTAATCAACAAGATTCATATTTAATATCACATGAAGCTCTGGAAAAAAATAAAGCTTGGGATAGTTTTAAAATCTTTTTAATTATAAAAAATTTGTGTGTTTATTTTTGCATACTACCATATGATTATTTTCTATCTTATATATTAAGAACAGATCAAAATTTTGTTCTTTAGATCTATATGAAATACCAAAATTTGTCCAGTTTTTAGCTAATATTTAATCTACTTTGAATCAAAAATATCTTTTTTTGAATACAAATTTTAAAGTTCCGTCTGAGTATCACAATTTTTTTACAGATTCATAAATCTAACTTAAAATTAAAAATCAAGGGAAAAGATAGTTTAATTTCAAAAATGAAATACTTTTTTCATCAATTAAAATTTTATTATAAAATAAATTTATAAACTTACTTTCAATTTCAAAATTATTGAAATACTTTTTGTTGAAATGAATTTCATTTAAAATATACTTATTCAAGCATTTCTATTTGATAAGGTAAATAACTTAAGAGATATATGCAGTCATTTTTTTAATAGAATATGAAATATATTTTATTTTATAGAGTTACTTTTTATCTTAAATATAAGTTTATTTCTTTTAATTATTCATTTGAGTATCTTATTGCTGATAGAAAATTAATAAATCCTTAACCCATATTTTTTCACATAAGAATTTTTTTTTACATTTTAATAAGTATGTTAATCAAGTGAAAAAATTTGTTCCAGAAAACAGAAGTTTGCACCTGAAACCTTTTACTCTATTTAAAATACAAAGGAGAAACATTGAGATATTTTAGATATGCATTTGATATAATTTTTTTAATAGGGGGTATCAATGTTAAGGGATCCACAATTAATTTAATTGCAGATAAAAATCATTATACCACAATTATTTTTTGCTAATAATTGGGTTATTAGACCTTTTATGTGTCAATTTTCACCTCTATCTGCCATTGTTATTCTCAACTCTTCATAATCACATCTTGGGAAACTTTCTGGATGTTCCAGCCTCCCTATCTTGCTTCCCACTCCCATCCTGTCATTCTATCCATTCAGAACCCCTCCTCATCTCATCTGTTGGTTTCTTCTATTTTCATCTTTGAATATCTTAAAATACCTTTTCATCATTGATCTTCTCAAAGGCAGCCTTTTCCCAGTTATTCTTTAAATCCCATTACTCCTTCTTTCTCCTTCTCAGCTGAGAAATCAAAGACTATTTACCTAAAAAAAATGATCATTTCATACTTATCAACCTGCTGAAAATTAAAACTAATTATGATTCTTGTTTTGATAATGAGAATGCAACTTATATAAGACTCCCCCATTCATCAAATGTCAATGGATATCTTCTAATTGTTATAGTGTTACCATACTATGTACTTAGCTAGTCTCCTATCAGTATATAGTGTGGCCTCCAAGTGCACCGGAGATTTTTTCCAGGTTCTGCAAGGCATCAGTCTCTACAGTTTGTGGGCCTCCTGTTCGTGGAGAACCCTGTGTGGAACCCCGGTTGCTCCATCATAGCTTACTTTTTTTGAGTAAACTGCGCTCAATTTTGTTTTGGAGGAGTACACTGCACTCTATCCGTTTGTTCTAGCAAGTACACCAAGCCTGTTGGATTTTGTTTCCACCCGCCAATTGTGGCTAATTTTCCCCTCATCAATTGTGGCAAAGTTTCCCCTTGCCAGTTGTGGAAAATTTTCCCCTTCCTGAATATCTCGCTTCTTAAAACCCAAGCCCTTCTTCTTGGACAAGTCTAGATGTTTCTCCAATCCATTTCTTTTGCCTTAAATCTGCTTGCCCATCTCTTAAATTCCGAAGCAACGTGTCTCTACTTCTAAAAACTCGTGATTAACTCTTGTTGACCTGCTCAGGCTACTTTCCTTAAACTCACTTCTCTCAACCTACACCCAAACCTATGAGCAATTTGGCACTCTCCCAACCTCTGCCCTTCACTTTTCAATCGCTAAATCTTAAAATTACATTACGGCTCATCTCTTTTCTTCCATACTGCCACCATGGTTTTCCTTTTATCTCTCATGGCTCATCATTCCTTATATCTAGTCCTATTGTCAGTGTATCTAGTATATAAGTATGATTTAATAGTATTTATTAATGGTCCTACTATTTATTAACAAATGATTTAGAGATTAAACCTCAGGGGAAGACTAATAAAATAGTTATACTCAAATAAAACTCACAATACTTGGATTTAAAGGTGTGCTAGTGGTGGAAAATAGATGAATATAATATAGTTATAGCTTATATAAAGATAATATCAATTTATAATGGCTTTATAATATATCTTTGAATAATAATAATTGAGTTATAATGTTTATTTGAATTGTAGTTAGTGAATGATTTCTAATAACCGTCAAAATCCTCCCTTATACCAAAATCCACTGGAGTGCACAGACCTTCAATCCAGATGATGTCACTGCTATCCCCTGCAATTAAAGCACTGTGAGGGCCCATCACCTCCCCATGGCTTCCACTTCAAGCAGATACAACACCCAGACCTCCAGTAAGGACCCTCCATCACAATTAATGATAACACAGACCATACCATAAATAGAAAATCCAGATAAAAGCGGATACCATAAAGAAACAGGTAAAATAACTCATCCAAAGAGAATATAATGAATACCAAAGCATATAAAGGAAAAAAATGAAATTTCCAAGCACCCAATAACATCCCCAAGCATCCATATTAACCCAGCAATAACCTCCCAACCCATAAATCCGCGAATATCCATCCAAGGAAGCAGATTAAGTTGTCCAGACTGAGTGTATGCGCCTGAAATAGATGTATATGCTTCTGTAGGCATTGTGAGTCCATTGGATACGTCCATATGACCTAAAATAAGCAGAAAAACAAAGGTTATAGGCTATTAAGAGGCTAAAACCCACTTATATACCTAAATATACATAATATACTGCATATTTCACTGAATATGAGATTTATGTATACATATAAGCTTATGTATGTCAATAATTACTTAATATCATTTAAGATAAGTATATTATGACTCCATTAACACCTTAATAAGAATCATTAGGCTATGGATAAGCTATTTAAACTACTATAATTTATATAATAGAGTAATAATTA
Source organism: Hemileia vastatrix (assembly GCA_030280995.1). Lineage (NCBI taxonomy): Eukaryota > Fungi > Basidiomycota > Pucciniomycetes > Pucciniales > Zaghouaniaceae > Hemileia > Hemileia vastatrix. Next base: position 1,858,685 of record JASXTE010000010.1, on the reverse strand, counting down.
TATATATATGTAATATAATCATATATATTATTGTTTTAACCTTTTTTTAAGATATAAGCTTAATGTACTTAAGGTTATCTTATTTCAAGTATAAGAAATACTCAGTCCTAGGGATATCTAGGCTGACACCTATTCTGTTCTCTTAATTTTTTTACTGGAACTAGATAGTATTTTTCTATGGTGATGGGGGGATGTCAATGTTTTCTTTTCAACTTGTATATCTTCACTATGAGTAAATTGTTCAATTTTGAAGTACAATGCTGTCTAGAAAATGATTAGTTTGGCTTTAAAGTTGTACACATCTTTCACTCTGTTAATTTTCTTTTGCACCTTTTCTTCAACAAAAGTTGTCCAACTCTAGTCACTCATTAGTAGTAGTTACATTTCTTGTAGGTTGATGTTTGTCTAGCCAAGTGGGGGGATGTTACGGTGTTACCATACTATGTACTTAGATAGTCTCCCAATAGTATATAGTGTAGCCTCCAAGTGCACCGGAGATCCTTTCCTGGTTCTGCAAGGCATCAGTCTCTACACTAATGGCCAATGGATTACAAAATAAGACAAAGGGAAAGATTTATCTTTTGCCTAAACAGATTGATAAATGCTTCAAGGACTATCAATCCAAATACAAGAAGCCTTAGACTCTTTTATCTTCCACTGTTGTTGGTATTACCAATCTTTATATCAGTATAGGAATCATATCTATAGAGGATAAACTTTACTCTTTATGTCTTTACTATAAAGAGATTGATTCCATGCTTGGAGGGTCAGCCAATGTTAATCCCGCAAAAATGTTGGATAGAGAAGATGATATCTCCAAAAATTCTTTCAAAAGAAATCATTTTCCTTCATCTTCTACTCAAGCATACCCTCATTTGACTTCCACCAATAAAGATATCTTTTCAATAGATCCTTATGGTAATATAAACAAACCCAATTTAATTCAAGTGAGTTTTTATTTCTTGTCTAGTTTTTTTTTTCTAAAAGGCTAATGAACAAACCCAGGATCCTCAAGCAAGCAAGTCTGAAGCTAGAATCAATGATGAAGAGTAAAATTTTACCTCCAAAAAAAGAAAATACCATCAACTACTCTGAATTTTGACAGTCAAAGAAAAAAAAACAGCAATAGTTTTTCCCAAATCCCTTTTTCTTCCATTGATGATTTTTTTGAGAAAAATGAAACTGGCAAGTGATAGCATAACTCTTAATAACTTAGAGAGACTTTTTTTTAATATTCCTTTTCACTCTGTGTAAAGTTAAAGTTTCAATAGATACTCTTAACTTTCAAAAGCAGCAATACAAGATCTCTTTGTGCAGGAATAATAAGACACATGACTTTGAGGAGAATGAATTTGAGCTTTCTTTACAGAGGGATGAGATGGCACATGTTTTGGAGGAGAAGAAATTTAAGATAAAGAAAGAGGAGAAGGCTCTTGAGTAAAATTTCATATTGTATCAGATGAAACTCAAGAATAACCTTGGAGATGGTTCAAAAAATTAATTTTTCTTGATAGGAATCGTTAAAGCTAATATATCTGTTGAGGAATTTGAATGCTTAATTAAAATGTTTGATGACTAGTTTTTTTTATTTTGTTCATATTTCATTCCAAATATTTTTAGAATGTTTTCTTGATAGAATTCATTAAAGCCAATAAGTCTATGGAGGAAATTGACCACTTAATTGAAAATTTTTGATGACTAGTGTTTTTATTTCATTCATATTTCATTGCAAATTTGTTTCAAGTCAAAAATTTTACACATCTTATTTGAAAATTTGGCAAAACCCCCCCCCTGAAATATAATTTGGGAGGGGGTAAGGATTACTAAATTTTCATTTTAATTTCATAAATAATTAAGTAAATAAATTAAAAAAGATAATCAACCAAGTAAAGGAATCCCAAATACTATTTGCCAATGATTTTATAAGCAAAGTCAAATAAAACATATGACAATAATGGTATTATGAACTCATTCATAGAATATAATTGAATGGACACCTTTATACAGCACAGGAGCTTGATGGTACCAAACTTAAAGTTGATTAAGTAGATTTGATAACTGATAAATTCAAAAATTTAAGAAAATAAAATAAAAATTTGGAAATCCTTTAATTACCATATTTAGAACCCCTCCCTAATGTTTTACTAGAGATTGACCCTTCCCCCCTTACTTTACTTACCTGGTTTAGAAAACTTTGATTGATCTGAAAAGTACATCCAAAATGAGTAAAATTTTTGGAAAATTCCAATCCAGTAGAAGCCTTAGTAGGTTGATGATTATCTCTTGAAGAATTTCCAATTGCTTCAATAATCCAATTTTCTAAACTAAATTCCATGATAAATTTATGATCTGGAAAGTAGAATTCATATCCTTTTATTTTAGCTGGTGAAGGGATCAGTCTTCCAGTAATAGGATTGATATAACAGAAAAGCCAAAGAGTAAGCATATTAGAATTGGTTTTGTCAACATGGCTCTGGTTGTGAGATCCTGTATAGATGATGATAAAAATAGAAAAAAAATATAATTGTTAATGATCTCAACCCATTCCAAATCCATCCAATTGGGAAGTCCAGCATTCTTAGCCAGTCTATGATTAGATTGAAATGCACAAATATATAATTTTTAAAGCAATTGGCCAAGAAATAATTGAGTGATCCTAAGCTCTGGGAGAGAAAAGCCTAGATAGATAAAATCAGATAAAAGTCTCAGAAGCCTTATTCTCTAATTATGCAATATAAAAAAATGAAAGAAATTAATTGAAATTTAGAAAAGGAGGTTCAACTTTAAAGGTCAATATCTCAGAAACCACTGAACCGAATTCAAATCTGTTTATGGGAAACAAAAGATAAGCTTAAAAAGAACCTTCAGCTAAAAGAATAGTAGATTCGAAAAAAATTAACCCTAATTCTGATACTGCTTTTCAAAATATCACAAAAACTTGAGAATTAATGATGAGAATTCCAACAAGAGAGAAATAAAAGCCTAGATAAACATCAGATAAGAGTTTCAGAAGCCTTATTCTCTAATTATGCTATATATAAACATAAAATAAATTAAGTGAAATTTGGAAAAAAATGCTAAACTATAAAAGTCAAACTCTCAGCAACCACTGAACTGGATTCAAACCCCTTTGTGGAATATTAAAGATCGGCTTCAGGAGATGCTTCAGTTAAAGGACATATAATTTAAATAGACATAAACCTAATTTTTTTACATAAAAACATTAAATAAAAAATCTAAATCAGGAAAAAAAGGCTTAAATTTAATGGTAAATATCTCAGAAACCACCAAACCAACTCAAAACATTTTTTTGGGAAATGAAAGGTAGCCTTCAGGAGAATTTTTAGTTAAAAGGAAATTAGATTCAAATAAACCTAAACCTAATTCCAACTCTGATTTTCAAAATTTTACAATACTTGAAATATGGTAATGGAGATGAGAAAAAGAAGAGTTTAATAAGTCCACTGTTATCCAGATAAAAGTAATACATATATTTAAGTATGAAATTTTCATAGAAGAAAAGAGATTTCATATAGGAATGAAGAAAAGTAGATGATATTTACCTTGATTGAAAAGTAGAAAGAATAGAGTGAAAAAGATTGATGTTTGAGCTTGGGGGAAATTGAATATGGAGTAAGTGAAATGCATAAAGAATGTGGAATGTATGGGTTTTAATGAAATGGAACCAAAAAAAGTGAAATAGGGGAAAGGGGGATAAGAACCATGCTAAGGAGGTATGAAGAGTAGGATGATTGAACTAAAAAAGAAAGAAAAGAGGGAGAGAAAAAAATTTTAATTTTACCATTAAAGTTAAAAATAACAACTTTAAAAAAATTAAGAAACAAAAAAGAAAAAAATTATAATTAGCAAAAAAAAATCAAAAAAAATGAATAAAATAACTTACTTGGAGAGATGAGATGACAAAATAAATGAAACCAAATTTTTTGAGGGATGTTTGAGGAGAGGAGGAAAAGGATATGAGAGATGAATGAAAAAAGAAACAGTGAAAAATTATGTGATTGCAGAAAAAATGTGATTTCATGTTGAGCTAATGAATGAAAACAAATGAGACATCCAAAAAAGAGACATTCACTGTAAATTCAAAAAAAAATTAATATGAAAACTACAAAAACACAAAACAAAGTGAATAAAGCACACAAGTTGAACATTTGGAGAGTATGAAATAAATTAAAAGGGTTGTTTTTCACAATTTTGGAGGGTGATCGGCATAATGGCAGAGTGTATGCTGGTGGAAAGAGTTTTTTGTGATTCAAGGGAGGAGAGAGCTGGTACAGGTTTGGGATCCTCTTCTTCATAAAGATGATTGAACAGAAATATAAGCTAAAGCTTCATCAAAACCCAAGTCAGAATCATAGTCAGCAGTTAATGTTAAAGTGATAGCATTCAAAGCTGAGTGAATCTACTTCCTAGTAGAGAGGTCCTTCATTATTTCTGGAAGAAAAGGTTGTTGGTAGAAGGTTTAGGTAATGGGTGGGAAGTGGGAATTTTCCACCAAATGAGCAGGTGGGGTGTGTAGATAGAAAAAAATTTTATGTGTTAGTCACAAAAATTAAGTAGCATAGAGTGAAGAGAGACATAATTATGGCATCCTCAATTATAATTCATGTGAATTTCTGACAAATCAATCATGGATATGATGAGTTTGGGATCAGGAATTATGAATGGAAATAGTGGTATAAGATGTGGGATAGTGAATTATTAGGGGGTATCAATGTCTACTAATCCACAATTAAATTAATTGTAGATAAAAATCATTATACCCCAATTATTTTCCAAGATTATATTTGCTAATAACTGGGTTATTTGACCTTTTATGTGTCAATGTTCACCTCTATCTGCAATTTTATTCTCAACTTTTCATAACCACATCTTGGACAACTTTATGGATGTGCCAGACTCCCTAGCTAGCTATGCACTCTTATCCTGTCTATTCATTCTATCTGTTCAAACACCCTCCCCATCTCATCTGCTTATTTCTTCTCCTCTTTATCTTTAAATATCTCAGCATGCCTCATCATCATAGATATTCTCAAAGGCAGCCCTCCCCCAGATGATCTTCAAATCCCATTACTCCCTTTTTCCCCCACTCATCTAAGAAATCAAAGACCATTCAACTAAAAAAATGTGACCATCTCATACATATCAACTAGCTAAAAACTAAAACTAATTATGATTCTTTTTTTGGTACTGAGAATGAAACTAAAGTATGACATCCCCCTGCATCAAACATCAATGGATATCTTCTAATGGCCAATGAATTATGAATTAAGACAAATGAAAGGATTAATATTTTGCCTAAACAGATGTCTGAAAGCTTCAAGCGCTACCAAGCCACTTAAAAGAAGGCTAAAACACTCTCATTTTCCACTATTTTTGGTATTACTGACCTTGATATCAGTAAGTGCGACAAAACTATAGACAATAAACTTGATTCTTTATGTCCTTTCTATTAAGAAATGGATTCCATATTTGGAGAGCAACCCAATTTTAATCCTGAAAACATGTTGGATGGAGAAGATGATATCTCCAAACATGATTTAAAAAGAAATATTTTTCCTTCCACTTCTACTAAATCCTCCCCTCATGTGACTTCCACCAATCAAGACATCTTTTCAATAGATCTTTATGGCAATAGAAACAAACATGACCTCACTCCAGTGAGCTTTTCTTTCTTGTCTAGTTGTTTTATTTTTTTTATTCACATCTCTTTTTTTTATTTCTAAAAAGGCTAATGAATGAAATGAGGATCCTCAAGCAAGAAAGTCTGAAGCTTGAATAGGAGATAAAATTTGAGCTTTCTTGAAAGAGGGATGAGAAAGCACATGATTTGGAGGAGAAGAAATTTGAGATAAAGAAAGTGGAGAAGGCTCTTGAGTAAAAACTCCTATTGGGTTAAATGAAACTCAAGTATCAACTTGAAGATTTTTCAAAAAAGAAAGTTTTCTTGATAGAATGTGTTAATACTAATAAGTCTGTTGAGGAAATTGAATGCTTAATTAAAATGTTTGATGAATAGTTTTTTTTATTTAATTCATATTTGAGTCCAAATTTTTTTAGAAAGTTTTCTTGATAAAATGCATTAAAGCTAATAAATCTGTTGAGGAAATTGACTGCTTAATGAAAAGTTTTGATGACTAGTTTTTTTATTCTTTTTGTTAATATTTCAATCCAATTTTTTTGAATGTTTTCTTGATAAAGTGCATTAAAGCTGATAGATCTATTGAGGAAATTTACTGCTTAATGAAAATGTAGTAAAAAAGAAACCAAAAGGGAAAATTGAAATTTATTCTAAGTAAATGAAGGAGAGGATCAAAAGCTATCAATCAAAAAATTAAAAAGCTAATTTCACTTCCACTTCCACCAGTTTGGTATTGATGATTATGATTTGGAGAATGTAATTACTAATGTTTCCAAAAACGTCAATGTCATATATCTTCTCTATGAGGAATTGAATATTCTTTTTGGTTCCTGATTTAATAGTTACTTTTGATCTTATCAAAAATAGTTAAATCATGAGATTCTGTTAACACCATTTTTCCTTACTGGACTCTAAAATATTTCACTTTTGGAATTTCAGATGGTAAAAAAATAATGAAACCTGTGCAAAAAACCTCATCACCAACATAATTTTATCACCTCACCACCAATTTTGTATTTCTAAATAAAGCTAAGTAAACAAAATTCTATATCTGTTTGAAAAAATTGTCAATACCCTCCCCTGCATTTTATTGAAGCAAGGGGTGAAAATCACCAAAATTTAAAATTATTCCATAAATTAAAAAATAAATAAATAACATAAGTCAAATTCACTAGTTTTAAAGTAATGGCAATTACTTAAGCCAAAATGCAAACCAAGTCTATAAACTAAGTTTGGGACTTTCAAAAGGTATAGGAAAGATGAACCACATGAAAAAACTTAATTTTATCATGATTACCTTTAATACAACACAAGGTATTTGGCTCATTACTTTAGTTTAGTAAATTAAAATACCAGATTTATTATTAAAAATTTAAAAAAGAATTAAAAATATTTGATGACTTTACAAATCCCCAAACTTTTTTTATCTACCAAAAGGTTTGTAAATTTATTAATTTTACTTTCTTTTTTACCTTGTTGATTTTTTGGATTAAATTTTGACTGATCTGATAAGAGAAGCAAAAATGTGTGAAGGATAGACATATGAAAATGGTAAGAAAAAGAATAAAGAACACCTTGATGAAAGGGAAGAATCTTAGGTAAAGAGAAAAGTAGTTTAAGGAATCTGGAAGGATAAATGCATGATGTAAAAATTATGTTATGCATTATGAAATAAATAAACGTGAAAATGGGAAAAAAAGGCTCAACTCTAAAGGTCAATATCTCAGCAACCACTGAATCAAATTCTAGTCAGTTTTCTTGAAATATAAGATAGGCTTCAGAAGTATCTTCAGCTAACAGGAAAGTAGATTAAAATAAACCTATCCTAATACTGTCTCTGATTTTCAAAATTGCACATAAACTTGAAAACTGGTGATGAAAATTCCAACAAGAGGGAGATAAAAGTCTAGATAATCAAAGGAATCTGGAAGGATAAATGAAAAATGTAAATGTTATAATATGCATTATGAAATAAGTTAAAGTAAAGTTATAAAAAAAGGCTCACATTTAAAGAACAGCATCTCAGAAACCATTGAACAAAATTTAAATTGGTTTACTTGAAATGAAAGATAGGCTTCAGAAGTATTTACAGCTAAAAGGACAGTTGATTCAAATAAACCTAACCTTAATTCAGACTCTACTTTTCAAAATTGCACAAAAACTTGAAAAGTGATATTGAAAAGTCCAAAAAGAGGGAGATAAAAGCCTAGATAATAATCAGAAAAGAGTTTCAGAATCCTAATTCTCTAATTATGAAATATATAAATGTGAAATAAGATAAGTGAGATTTGGAAAAAAAGGCTCAACCTCAAAGGTCAAAATCTCAGCAACCACTGAACCTAATTCAAACCTGTTTGTGGGAAATGAGAGATAGGCTTAAGTAGAATCTTTAGTTAAAGGACATGTGATTTAAATAAACCTAACTCTAATTTTTTACATAAAAAATGAAATAAAAAATTTAAATTGGGAAAAAAGGCTCAACTATAACGGCCAATATCTCAGTAACCACTGAACCAAATTCAAATCAGTTTGTGTGAAATGAAAGGTAGCGTTCAGAAAAATCTTTATTAAAAATAACATTAGATTGGAATAAACCTAACATAAATTTTGAGTCTGATTTTTAAAATTCTGCAAAACCTTTAAAAGTGGTAATGGAGATGAGAACAAAAGGAGTTTAATAAGTTCACTGTTATCCAGATAAGAATCATAAATAAATTTAAGTATAAAGTTTTTATAGAAGGAATGAGATATCATATAGGAATGAAAAAAAGGAGATGAAACTTACCTTTATTGAAAAGTAGGAAAAATACAGTGAGAAAGATCAATGTTGGAATTGTGGGGAAATTGAATATGGAGTAAGTGAAATGTGTAAAGAATGAGAAATGTATGTGTTTTAATGACATGGAACCAAAAAAAAGTGAAATAGGGGAAAGGGGGAATAATGACCATTCCAATGTTTTAATCTACTTTCCTGTTAGCTGAAGATACTTCTGAAGCTTATCTTTTATTTCAAGAAAACTGACTAGAATTTGATTCAGTGGTTGCTGAGATATTGACCTTTAGAGTTGAGCCTTTTTTTCCCATTTTCACGTTTATTTATTTCATAATGCATAACATAATTTTTACATCATGCATTTATCCTTCCAGATTCCTTAAACTACTTTTCTCTTTACCTAAGATTCTTCCCTTTCATCAAGGTGTGTTTTATTCTTTTTCTTACCATTTTCATATGTCTATCCTTCACACATTTTTGCTTCTCTTATCAGAGCAGTCAAAATTTAATCCAAAAAATCAACAAGGTAAAAAAGAAAGTAAAATTAATAAATTTACAAACCTTTTGGTAGATAAAAAAAGTTTGGGGATTTGTAAAGTCATCAAATATTTTTAATTCTTTTTTAAATTTTTAATAATAAATCTGGTATTTTAATTTACTAAACTAAAGTAATGAGCCAAATACCTTGTGTTGTATTAAAGGTAATCATGATAAAATTAAGTTTTTTCATGTGGTTCATCTTTCCTATACCTTTTGAAAGTCCCAAACTTAGTTTACAGACTTGGTTTGCATTTTGGCTTAAGTAATTGCCATTACTTTAAAACTAGTGAATTTGACTTATGTTATTTATTTATTTTTTAATTTATGGAATAATTTTAAATTTTGGTGATTTTCACCCCTTGCTTCAATAAAATGCAGGGGAGGGTATTGACAATTTTTTCAAACAGATATAGAATTTTGTTTACTTAGCTTTATTTAGAAATACAAAATTGGTGGTGAGGTGATAAAATTATGTTGGTGATGAGGTTTTTTGCACAGGTTTCATTATTTTTTTACCATCTGAAATTCCAAAAGTGAAATATTTTAGAGTCCAGTAAGGAAAAATGGTGTTAACAGAATCTCATGATTTAACTATTTTTGATAAGATCAAAAGTAACTATTAAATCAGGAACCAAAAAGAATATTCAATTCCTCATAGAGAAGATATATGACATTGACGTTTTTGGAAACATTAGTAATTACATTCTCCAAATCATAATCATCAATACCAAACTGGTGGAAGTGGAAGTGAAATTAGCTTTTTAATTTTTTGATTGATAGCTTTTGATCCTCTCCTTCATTTACTTAGAATAAATTTCAATTCTCCCTTTTGGTTTCTTTTTTACTACATTTTCATTAAGCAGTAAATTTCCTCAATAGATCTATCAGCTTTAATGCACTTTATCAAGAAAACATTCAAAAAAATTGGATTGAAATATTAACAAAAAGAATAAAAAAACTAGTCATCAAAACTTTTCATTAAGCAGTCAATTTCCTCAACAGATTTATTAGCTTTAATGCATTTTATCAAGAAAACTTTCTAAAAAAATTTGGAATCAAATATGAATTAAATAAAAAAAACTAGTCATCAAACATTTTAATTAAGCATTCAATTTCCTCAACAGACTTATTAGTATTAACACATTCTATCAAGAAAACTTTCTTTTTTGAAAAATCTTCAAGTTGATACTTGAGTTTCATTTAACCCAATAGGAGTTTTTACTCAAGAGCCTTCTCCACTTTCTTTATCTCAAATTTCTTCTCCTTCAAATCATGTGCTTTCTTATCCCTCTTTAAAGAAAGCTCAAATTTCATCTCCTATTCAAGCTTCAGACTTACTTACTTGAGGATCCTCATTTCATTCATTAGCCTTTTTAGAAATAAAAAAAAGTGTTTTCACCACACAATATGGGGGGCAGACTTGCTAGCAAGTCTGAAACCTTTGACCCAAACTCACCACAGATTGAGCACACATTGAGCTATTGATAAAGAACCATATAATCAGAGATGAAAAACACTCAGAAGAACAGTTTTAGGTGGGTTTTCAAGTAGAGTTCAGTATGGGTTCAGTCTGAGTTCAGTCTGAGTTCCATCTGAGTTCCATCTGAGTTCAGGTTGAGACTTGCTAGCAAGTCCACCCCCTATATTGCGTAGTGTGTGAATAGAAAAAATAAAACAACTAGACAAGAAATAAAAGCTCACTGGAGAGAGGTCAGGCTGGTTTATATTGCCATAAGGATCTATTGAAAAGATGTCTTGATTGGTGGAAGTCAAATGAAGGGAGGATTTATTAGAAGCAGAAGGAAAAAGATTTCTTTTGAAATTATGTTTATAGATATCATCTTCTCCATAAAACATGTTTTCAGGATTAACATTGGCTCACTCTCCAAATATGGAATCCATCTCTTTACAGTAAGGACATAAAGAATAAAGTTTATTCTCTATAGTTTTGATGCACTTCCTGATTTCAAGGTCAATAGTACTAAAGCCAGTGGAAGAAAAAAGATTCTTAGCCTTCTTGTATTTGACTTGATAGTGCTTGAAGCATTCTGACATTGGTTTAGGCAAAAGATTAATCCTTCAATTTGTCTTATTTCATAATTCATTGGCTATTAAAAGATATCTATTGATGTTGATGCAGGGGGCTGTCCTACTTTAGTTGCATTCTCAGCACCAAAACAAGAATCATAATTAGTTTTAGTTTTCAGCCAGTTGGTAAGTATGAGATGATCACCTTTTTTTAGTTGAATGGTCTTTGATTTTTCAGATGAGCAGGGGAAAGAGGGAGTAAAGGGATTTGAAGAAAATCTGGGGGACGGCTGCCTTTGAGATGAGCTATGATGATGAGGCATGTTGAGATATTTGAAGATGAAAAGGAGAAGAAATAAACAGATGAGATAGGGAGGTGTTTTGAATGGGTATAATGAAGATACAGGATGGGAGTGTGCAGCAAGGTACGGAGGCTGGAACATTCAGAAAGTTGTCCAAGATGTGGGCATGAAAAATTGAGGATAAAAATGTCAGATAGAGGTGAGCATTGACACGTAAAAGGGCTAAAACCCAATTATTAGTAAAAATAATTGGGGAAGATAATTGGGGTACAATGATTTTTATCTGAAATTAACTTAATTGTGGATTGGTCAACATTGATACTGCCTAATAATACAGAAAAAAATACAACTTCAAATTACCTTTTTTCACATGGATACACTTTGTAAAGTTTTTGGTGTGAATTCAAAGGTGAACACTATTTTTTTCACAAAAAATGGCATTCACACACAAAATAACATTAAAATTAAATTTTTAAGAAATATTTATGGGTTTATAATAATTTCCACTTCAAAATTTTGAATTCTTTTGAATTTTCATTTTTTCAAAAAATAATTTCACTGATTGGTGATTCATTTTTATAGTTCATGAGATTACTGCACTTCTCATTATATTCCTACTTATTATTAATAAAGAAATACAAACAAGATTTAAAATTTGAGCTATGCATTGTATCTAAAAATTAATTATTGAATATTGATTATTAGTTGAGCAATCAAGGTAGCTATAAAAAGTAAAAGACTACTTTCATTTCTCTCTTGTAAATTATTTTACATCTAAAAGTTTAAAATATAGGATTGGAATATACCACTTCAAAAATTATAAATTTTTAGAAAATATAAAATTAAATATTTTTCATTTATTAGTTATTAGTGTAAAGAAACTTGTAAAGTGCTTCATTAATCTAGAAATTATGAAATAACATGTTACTGTGCATTTTTTATTTTTATTTTTGTGTGTTTTGTACTTTATTCTAGAATGCAAAACTTAAGAGTTCTGAATTTTCTATGTGCTCACCATATAGATCATGTAAGTTCAATAAATAATATTTTTAATGTAAAGTTTCCTATAGGAAATCAGTGAGATCTTCAGCCTATATTTTTCCATCATAAAATTAAACTTTTGAATTCTCAATAAATTAGTTTTTGCCATAGAAAAGGCACTGATTGAATTTTATATGTTGAAAAAAAATTCTATCAAATTAAAAAATCAATTAAAAGAGACCTTTTAGAATCAAATAATGTAAGTATGTGTCGTGCTTTTGGTAATATGAGATTCAAAAAGATAATACGAATATATTTCATTAAAACAACTGTCAATTCAGCAGCATGCTAATTTTTCCTTATTCTGACTTTTATTCTGTTTTCATTGAATGTTCACTATACTTCAGGTAAAGACTCATCCATCTTTGCTAAAGAGCTCAAGTTGATGTTGAAGAAGATTTCAGTCTGAGTTTCACCTGAGTTCCATCTGAGTTCAAGTTGAGGACTTGATAGCAAGTCCCTCCCCCCCCAAATATTATGTGGCAAAAGTTTAAAAAATTTAAAAAAATTTAAAAAATTATTTAAAAAAAATATTAAAATTAAATATGAATTTTAAAAAAAAATTTAAAAAATTTAAAAAAAATTTGAAAAAAAAAATTTAAGAAATTTATAAAAAAATCTAAACAGATTAATAAAAATTTTTACAAAAATTTATAAAAAATTTATAAAAATTTCAAAAAGATTTATAATACTTTAAAAACATTTTTTAAAAATTGAAAAAAAAAATTATAAAAAACTTTAAAAAAACTTTAAATCATTATAAAAAAATTCAAAAAATTTAGCAAATATTAAAAATAAATAAAAAATAAGAAAATAAAAAAAAATTAAAGAAAATATTATTTTTTTTTTTACTTCTTAAAAAAATTAACAAAACTTATCATAAATTAAAAAAAATATTTGATTTTTTTTCAAAAAAAATTAATTTTTTTTTAATTTAAAAAGATTTTTTTAAAAAAATTTAAAAATTTTTAATAGCTTAAAACAATTAAAAGAAAATTTAAAGAAAATTTTTAAAAATTAAAAAAAAAAATTTAAATTTTTTTTTTAAAAAAAATAACATAATTTGTAAAATTTTTAAAAAAGTTTAAAAATTATTTTTAAAAATTTATAAAAAATTTATTAAGATTTTTAAAAGAAATTTATAAAAATTTAAAAAAATATTAAAAAAATATTAAAAAATATACAAAAAAAATAATTTTTTTAAAAATTTATCAAAAATATAAAATAAAATTTAATAAAAATTTACAAAAAAATTTCAAAATTTTATTTTATTTTTTTAAATTTATAAATAATTTAAAAACATCTAAAAAATTTCAAATATTTAAAAATATTTAATTGTATTTATAAAAATTTACATAATTAGTAAAAAATGTATAAAAATTTAGTAAAATTCAAAAAATTTAAAAAGATTTAAGATAATATAGAAGAATTTATAAAAATCCATAAAAATTCATAAAAAACTTTAAAGAATTTTAAAATTTCTATATAATTTCTTTAAAGTTTTTTCCAAAAATTTAACAAATTTAAAAATTAAAAATTTTTAATACCATCACAATATGTTCAATTAATCTACAATTTTTTAATATATTCTCACTTAATAAATCACTGAAAATTTCTTTTGAACAATGAAGTGGATTTTTTTTCCTTTCAGCAATGTTGTAGAGATTTCTGCATTGTATACATGAACCACTGAGTTATCCAGCTCTTATCTATCTTTTCTTCTCATTTTTCATGTTCATATTACATTTTCTCAACTTTTTTGGGCAAGGAATCACAAAGATACAAGCTCTATTCTTTCCAACCCTGCGTCATATTCCTCATTCTGGACCTTTAGGATGTGTTTTTGTACCTGGAGTGTGAACTTTTCTTTGCATGTGAACTTTGTCTTTGAGTGCTGTGTTTTCTCTTTGTTCCTGTCAGCCTTGATATTCCCAAGACTGAGTAGAAATTACTTATAATTTATTTTAAACACATGGAATATACATGGGAACAATAAATAAAGGTACACAAGTTGTATACATAAGTGAAAATCATGATAAAATACAATATATGCCATTATAACACCTTATATACATGCATATACCCACCTTTTGTAAGTATTATGTACTTAATATTAAGTTGCAATATTTTATTATAATCTTAAGAACCTTAAATATAAGGCTAAATAATTTTTAAGTAGACTTAAAGCTGTTATTTTCATTGTTATATGTGAAAAACAAGAAATACACTTTAAATCACTTAAAAGTTGACTATATGTGCTATAAATTTAATAATATTAAAAATGCACTTTGAAAGATCAATTTGTCTTAATTAGGACTATTGATTTGGCTACTCAAATGCATAAAAATAACACTTTTCAAATTTAGTGTTTTTTATGCCAGAAATGGCTTCTGTGTACTGGCCACATACTGCCTGCATTTTCCAATGTGAATAGCTTCATTTTTAGCAAAGTTTACTTTTTCACACTATAATTAACCCAAATTTTAGGCCCACTGTGGGGAAACACACTGAAATAGGTGACAGGTGCTTATTTAGTTTCCAAATTTAATTACAGGTGCATTGATCTTATTATATGCACTAATTTCATTAATAACATCAAGCTTGGCATCTTTGGTTCACTACCAAACTTAAATTCACCTAAGTTAGTCAAGGATTTACCCATGAAAGCACCTGCCAAGGACTGCATGTAATTACCCCACATCTCATGCCCTTTTTTAGGTTTTTCAGTGGTTTCTCAGTCAATATTGGTTATTTTTGAATGGGGATTTCATGTAGTTTATGGTCATAATTATCCCCATAATCTCTAATTTTAATCTCCCTTTATGTTGTGTAATATTTATTGTTATTATTTCTCTTTTTAGTCTTTTATCTTAAGGTATTACATGCATACACTCTCTTTTTTGCTTATTCATTATTTTTGATGGAGTAGCCCTATTACCACAAGATTTTGGGGGGTGATATCATTCTAATTATTTTATTTGTCACTCTTTATTTTTTTGGACAGGTGTATTAGCAGGAATGAGGCTTCATTAGCCATGTATAGAGCTTGTAAATTAAGGTGGTCATTGAAGGAATTATTGGGTATAAAAGGAGGGGGTTTTGGTCTTGTTTTCTACATTCTTTATCATTACAATAAAATATATAAAAATACAATTACAATACATATCAATATTGCTTATAAAGTCTTTAAAAAGTATCTGAATTATTACATCTATTTTTCTACTAACTATAAGATTGTAACTCATTTATAATTAGTGAGATTAAAATTACTGAGACCCTTTTATTGAGTTATATTTTAATACTTATTAGATTTTTACTACAGTATTCATATAGGACCATATAAATCTTCTATAAAACTGACTATTCAAGCTATTTCACATCTTTGTACTTGAACTCAGCCTGACGGGTTCTGTATTTTAGTTTTGTAGCTTTTATCAATGTTGAGTTGTTTCCTATTGTTTTGGATGGTAGAATTTGTCATATAACCATGTCTCTGCTTTCTGTTTCTATTTTCCCCATTCAAATATTTTTCTTTTGATTCTCTTTGCTCCCTCCAATGCTTCTTCCTGAACTCTGCTTCCCCTTTGGCTGCATCTGAAAGTCTCTGCACTGTGTGAGGAGAATAGAGTCTTTTGTTCAGTTTTAGCACAAATTTTGTTGTATTTATTTGTTGTTGTTATCTGCAAAGTTGCTGATTGACCTGTTTTTAGCCTTTACCTGTGCTAAAACCTCTACAGGTTATGGTCCCAGCTGCCTAAAGCACCTCTCTCAAGTATAATTGCAAGAAAACTGCTTGCTGAACAATAAAATGGCTTTTTTTTCTTATATTTTGCATCACCCTCTTCACATCATATCTTTATTCTCTCCATATCACTGCTGTTGATTCAAAATAATCATGGCCTACACTCAGGATTTTAGTGGATCTACTATTTCTCCTCTTACTGAAAAATCCTATGATACCTGGGAGCTCACTATGCATCTCCACTTTGAAGTTCTGGATCTCTTTGGTGTGGTTTCTGGCCAAATTTATGCTCCTTCTCTATCTAATGATGGATCTCCTGTGGATTCTGAAACCAAAGCTGAACTTGCAGAATGGGATCAGAAATGACACCAGATGTAAGTATGAGATTATCACCAGACTTTAAAATTCAAATAAGAAGTTGGTTACCACTTTCCACACTTCTCATTCCATGTGGACAGTATTTTCACAGGGTCATGCTAGTAATCAAGTTGGATCTAGAATTTCTCACTTCTTATCCATGGTTACTCTTTCTTTTCCTGAAGAAAGAGACTCCAAATCTCATGCAGATGCATTCAAAAGCATCAACTTTCATTTGATGTGTTCTGGGCTCCTCATTCCCCAGGAAATTCTTATTTATCTTTTCTTTGTTACTCTCCCTCCTTCCTTCAAACACTGGTGAGGCATCCTCACCAGAGACAGGAAGGAAATTAACAATTTGCGCCTGGATAATATTTTGTCTTATTTCTTGGATTATGCTGCTGATTATAAAGTAGTTGATGAGTTTCAAAATTTTATGTAAATATTTAACTCTCACTCTTCTTCTCATAAAGCCTCAAAACTGTCCAAATCTAAGGCATGCATCAAACTCTCCTGTTCAGTTCATATTCAAAATATCAGACACAATGACAATCACTGTTCTTCACAAAATCCTGAACTCTTTCCCAAGAAGAATTAAGCCGATTCTGATTTGTCTTTCAAGGACAATTCTGTCAAGACAGATTTAGCCACACCAAAATAAGTATCACCCAAGGTTACAGAAAACTCTGTATTTGCTTTTCACTGAAATGAAGAGTTTCTCTTTGGATCTGTTGCTTGTTCTCCTGATCAGTCAAATTCTGATTACATTTAAAATTTTACTGCCTTCATAGCTTCTCATTCTGTCAATCTTCCTCTAATCTTTAATTCTGGTTCCAGCTGTCACATGTTTCACAACAGAGACAGTTTTATCAATTTCCAACCTGTTAATGTTTCAATGAAACTTGCTGAAATAGCCAAATCCGTTTTTTCTACTGGTAAAAGACCAGCTTCTGAAGCAGGAGTACTGGAAAGGAAGGTTTTCTTCTCTGAAGCTCTTTACATCCCTGATCTTGGAAAGAACCTCATTTCTCTTGGAAATCTCTGGAAAGAATGGTTGTCTTCTTATTCCTGCTCCCATTAATCCTGCTTCCAATTTCATCATTTCACACAATGGGAAGAACTACATGAAACAAACCATTTCCAATTATTTTTTTTGAAGTTTCTGTGATTCCACAAGGCATGTCTCTTTCTAATTCCTCAGCCCATTCTGTGAAAACTTCAATAAAATATCTGACTCTTTGGGCACAACAGACAAGGACATCCTCACACCCCATACCTCAGAGAACTTTTTAATTGAATGGCATCTGATGTATCTAGTTCTAGTTTGTCTGAATATGAAATGAATTTTTGTGAACCATGTGTTTTGGGTTAACAAACCCATGCTTCTTTTCCTGGTCATTTGCCTTTTGCCAAAAATACCCTTGAAGTCATTCACACAGATTTATCTGTAAAGATTCAGTCCCATTCCTTTTATGGTTCCTAATATTATCTCAACTTCACAGATCAGGCTACTTCATACTGTCATATTTATCTCATCACTTCAAAATCCCAAGTATTTAAACACTTCTTATAATATAAGTCATTAGTTAAGCTAAAAACTGGCTTTAAAATTCAAAAATTTATTTTGTGATGGTGGAGGTGAGTATATCAACACTGGTCTTACCAAATTTCTCAAACAAAATGGCATTTCTATTCAAGTTAAGGCTCCCTATACCCCTCAACAAAATCCAATTATTAAGAGAGTAAACTGTATCACCACTGAGAAATCCAAGACAAGGATGTTTAACTCAAATTCTCCAATTCAAATTTGATAAGAAACAGTCAAAACAGCAGTTTATCTTGAAAACAAGTTACCAACCAAAGCCTTTTCCAACAAATCAACTCCTTTTGAAGCCTGGAATAAATCCAAACCCGGATTTTCTCTCCTTAGAGTTTTTGGTTGCACTTGTTATGCTTTTATTGATAAACTTCAGTGTCCTGTGAAGTCAAGCTACCAACCAAAGCCTTTTCCAACAAATCAACTCCTTTTGAAGCCTGGAATAAATCCAAACCCAGATTTTCTCACCTTAGAGTTTTTGGTTGCACTTGTTATGCTTTTATTGATAAACTTCAGTGTCCTGTGAAGTCAAGCAATCTATTCCAAATACTCAACAGAATGCGTAAAGGCTGTGAAACATGAACATCAAGCACTTCAGTGTTGTAACACCTGGATAATTGTTTCCCAGGCCTGAAAAAGCCAATGAAATTGGTTGAAGGTAAGATTTCAGGTTTAAAACTAATGCTGATGGTAGTGTTTCAAAGTTCCAAGCACATAGTATAGCCAAAGGGTATTCTCAACTTCTTGGACTTGATTTTCATGAAATCTTTGCACCTGTAGGTCAAATTACCTCACTCAGGACAGTTATTTTACTTGCAGCTCAATTTTCTTGGGATGTTTATCAAATGGATGTAGTGGCAGCTTTTCTTCAGGGGATTCTTAATGAAACTTTTTACATGGAACATCATGAAGTTACATTAACTGCTGGTAGTGAAAGGTAAAGTCTTTCAACTATTGTAACCTCTCTACGGCATCAAAGAGGCTCCCTTTTTCTGGAATTCACACATAAATGAGTATCTTTGTAAACTCAAATTTTCTCCTCTCAAATGTGATCAATGTGTGCATGTTTGGAGAAACAAATCACAAATTTTCATCATCTATCTTCATGTTGATGACATGGTAATTACTAGTAACCACTTTCTCTGGTTTAAAGATAATGTTAAAGCTGAATTTGAGATGGATAATTTTGTTCCTCACCACAAAAAAACAGCCAACACCTGCTAGCAGGTGCCAACCCCTCAATCCATTTGTGATTCAGGCATAAGTGAGATTTGATACCACACATGCTGGCATGCTCAGTGTTCAGTGCAAAGTCTTCTCAGAAGATTTATATCTGAGTTAAAACTGAATCAAATCAAAGATAGGGATTGGGGCACCAGCTATCAGGTGCCCACCTTTTTTTTTTCTGATGCCTGCCATTTGGATTTCAGGAATGTGCCTCACCAGAAATAGAACAGGACAAACTCTTTCCTTATCACAAGATTCCTATGCTGAAAAATCTCTTTCTAACTGGAATATGGTAAATTTCAATCCCTTGTCTCACTCCCTTATCTCCAAATGATTATCCAGTCAAAGCCACCAGTGAAGACATAGCTGAATTCCATACCCTTAAAATCAACTACTTCTCTACAAATAATGCCCTCAACTATCTGTCTGTTGCTATAAGACCTGATTTTTCCTTTGCAGTTGGTGCATTATCTCAACATCTTATTGAGCCAGGTATCAAACACACCTTCAGATATTTTTGTGCCACTTCATCATCTTCTCTTACCTTTGGTGGGAAATGACCTATTTCTAATCATCCACTGCTTTTCCCTCTTATCTACTCAGACACAGATTATGCTGGAGATCCTGATACTGGGTGCTCAACTGGAGGGTATGCTTTCATACTAAATGGAGGAGATATGTCCTGGAGCTCTAAAAAGCAACAAGTTGTCTCCATTTAAAGTACTGAAGCTGAATTTAAAGGTATTGTTGACACTGGATGTGAAGCAATTTGGATGAAAAAACTTCTCACTTCTTTTAACATTCCCAAATCACCTTCACCTCTGCTTCTTGCAGATCATACCAGTTCCATCTCTCAATGCAAGGATTCACTCAGATACCATCAAAGATCCAAACATGTTGACACTCAACTTTTCTGGATCACTTAAAGCATCAACAAAAATCACTTTTAACTCCAACATATCTCCACTGAGCACATGCTTGCTGATCTCCTCACAAAATCCTTGGGAAAAGTCAAGCTGTCTAATCTCCTCAAGCTCATAGGTCTAGTATTAAAGAGGGGTGTAGACATTTCTGCATCAAAACCTGACCCACTTCTTCTCCCAGCTTTTCTTCATCTTTTCTTCTTATTCTCCAAGTTCATATTACCTTTTCCTGACTTTTTCAACCAAGGAATCGCAAAGATACAAGCTACAGAACCAAGGACAGCTATTCTTTCCCACCCTGGGTCATATTCTTTATTCTGGACCTTGAGGACATGTTTTTGTACCTGGAGTGTGAAATTTTTTTTGCATGTGAGCTCTGTCTTCAAGTGCTACATTTTCTCTTTATTTCTGTATTTTAGTTTAGTCATTTTTATCAATGTTGAGTTGTTTTCTATTGTTTTTGAATGGTGAACTTTGTCATATAATCAAGCCTCTGCTCTCTGTTTCTGTTTTCCTCATTTAAATCTTTTTTCTTTCTATTCTCTTTGCTCCTTCCAATGCTTCTTCCTGTACCCTGCTTCCCCCTTTGGTCACATCTGACAGTCTCTACACTGTGTGGGGAGAATAGAGTCTTTTGTTCAGTTTTAGCACATGTTCTGTTGTAGTTACTTGTTGTTGTAAGGTGCACAGGTGCTGATTGACCTGTGTTTAGCCTTTCCCTGTTCTAAAACTTCTACAATTGTCCATCTGGTCAAGAAAGATTGTTCATTAATCAACAACACAAAAAAAAAAAAAAAAAAAAAACTAACAACAACAACAACAACAATAGCAACAGCAAAAACAACAATACAGAAAGAAAGATAATCAACACATTCCTAGTTTCATTGAAATGTTTCACAGGAGAGAAAAAAAAAAAGAAGCCAAATTTAATCTATATCTGATAAGATTTCTACCTTGTTAAAAATAATGTGTGAGTAATTTATGTTTCATGTCTTTAATGTTGATTCCAAGGGCTTTTATAGTTAGAATTTAACTATTGTTCAGCCTATCATATGTTGATAATGAATTAGGCTCAAGTGAGTGGGTAGCAAAACAAATACTCAAAACATATGTGAAATACAATAAAGATTATAAGTCATTTATAATGGTAAAAATGATATTTAATTTAATGAAAGTGTTGCAAAAGCACTAAGACATAATTTTACTAAATACTCATACCCTTGGTACTAAAAGGTTCTCATTTTCAACAGGACCAACTTAGATAAAAGACTAATTGATTTATACAGAAAATAAGGTTTGAATACTAAGCAATGATGTGCAGTTGAGTCAACAGGCAATGTGAGCCTAGGCAGTCCTTTGCTTATTTGATTGATGTTGATTCATTTTTGACCATCCATCATACTAAATACTTGAAATGCACTTTTAAACAATTCAAAACAAATTTATTTCATCCTACAAGTTGTGAAAAAATATACATATGAATCCAAAAACCAAACTGAGGCCTTCCTAACCTTAAGAGATCCACAACAAATTTATTGTGCCAACACACATCAAGAGTAGGAAAAAACATAAACCCAAGTTTAGCAAAACATATCACAGGAAATGTAAGCTACTTGGCTACAAGGCAGTGTAAATCTAGATGTAAAAAGTAATAGATTTTTGCATTGGAAAAAAAAAAGTGATTAGGTTTAAGTTGAGTTAATTTGTTGTGGAAGACCGTTTGAAAATTGCCGAGAGGAGGAATTGCAACTGACGATGAAAACGAGGTTCGTTGAAAAGACTTAGAACAAAACTATTCACAGGTCAAGAATCAAACAGATCCCGTTTATCAAGCTCTACATTTCGATCAGCTCCAGCACTGTTTCTAGCGGAACTGCTATTGCTCTGTGTATCTTCTAACGATTCAAGAAGACTGTGACTTTTCTGAAGCAAACACTCTCCACCGTTTTCTAAATCAATATTGTAGCAATAAAATAACCCTTCAGATGAAACGACCATTACTTGTGGGGTGGTGCTGGCCAAAGAGAAAAATCGGGCGTGTAAGCCAGAAAATTGAAGAACCTTATATATATATATATATATCATATGATTAAGAAGTACCTGCTAATGGCTACCAAGGTTCTTATTCCGCTTGAAGGTAATTTCAAAAATGCAAAGTCCCTCTGAGGTTCCCAAATTTCGGTGAGAGTGCTAGGCAAATAACCTCCAGCAGCACCAGCAAGGCTTCTACCAATGGTGAGAGACCTTTTTTTGAAGCTACCTCTGCCAAAGAAAATACGGACGACTACAAATCAGACCAGATGAAAACATGCTCCACTTCACAAAAAAAAAAAAAAAAAAAAAAAAAAAAAAAAAAAAAAACTACACAAAGCAAGACAAGACAAGGGAAGGAAGGGTAAATATTCATACCCAAAAATGTTACTTGATGAGCCACGTTTCTGATCAATATATGCTTCGTAACCGCCTAAAGCACCATTGCTGGCGATGGAAGATGTGCCATCATCCCCTGCCAAATCGTTTACTTGTGAGCCATCAGCATCACTAACACTGAAGCTCCGGCCACCGGCACCGAGACCCCGTCTGTCGACTGTCGAGTGATTTCCAGATTGCTTAGCTGTTGTCAGCTTGAAGATATGGACGGTATCGCTATCGCTACTGACGGCTAAAAGACTGCTGACGGCATTGAAGGAGATTGAGAAGATCCTGACGGAGTAGGTTCCACGCCGAAACTGAACCACCTTGTCGCCTGAGGGGATGCTGAAGACGCGGATGACGGTTCCCTTGTCGGAAGAAGTGGCGAGTAGTGTTCCATTAGAGTTGAAAGAGATGACAGCAAGGGGGGACTTGTGGGCATGGATGACGTTGATAGCGGAGAGGGAGAGGGTGTCGAAGATGAAGACGTCACCTGTCTGAGAAGCTGACGACGGAGGGGCAGCGGGGGTAGCAGAATAGGGAGTGGAAGGGGGAGGAAGGGGCGACGGCAATGCGAGGTAGCTCGTATCTGAGTGGGGGGCAAGAGAGCAAATTGCTGGGGAGGAATGGAAGGAACGGATCGGCAAGATTAGACGAGAAATGAAAAGAAAAAAAAAGAAAAAAAAAAAAAAAAAAAAAAAAAAAAAAAAAAAAGAGTCAGAGAGTTGAAGTCAGTCGATGAGACCGATGAGAGACCGACCTGCAGGATTCGGACTGGTCTCGATGATGTGGAGCAACTTCATATTGCTGATGTCATACACATAGACCTGTTCTTCAAGCACGACGACGAGCCTTCTGCGGTTGAGTTTGACGGCAAGGACCGCGGTTGGAAAGGTGAGTTCGCATATCGTTGATTGGCGCTGTGGGAAGAGGAGAGGGTGCGCAGGACACCATGGATGACAGATGACAGACAAGACAAGACAATGAACAGTAAATGCGAGGATGAAAATGAGAATGAGAGCCACTAAGAGTCAGTCAGCACGTCGCATTGCAGGATAATGCACCCCAACCATTGCTACTCAACAAACCTTGGTGTTGACGATCTGAACTCTCCGTGTGCTTGAAGATGGACGATCACCCAGACCAACGAGGGCGACGAGGGAGGTGCAGAAGAGCATTTCCACGATCCCTACGGCCCCGTCGGCTGCATAACACAAAACAACTCATCAGCGGATATAAGAACATCAACGGAGAGTTATAGCCCATGATCGGCAGTACACTTGGAATAAACCCTCCCAAAGGGATCGCAGTTGGTAATCGAATATCCTGACCGTGTGCCAAGTGCAATACATGAGAATTCCTGGTTGAAGTTGACCGAGAGCAGTGAGGGATCTGACTTGTATCCTGCCCGGATTGTCGGATCGAATGGGCGCGAGGAACCTGGCATGGTGGGGTATGGTCAACAACACCTCCGTCCAACATGACAACCCTCAGCCTGAGCGGGTTTCCGGTTTCGCATCTCGCTGCTCAGTCAGCCCTGGTTCTCCCGTCCTCATCCACATGACAGTGTGCCACCAGATCACACAAACCTGCCTAGCTATTCTTTCCTACAATCCTTCGTCCAGAGATGCCTATAAACCAAACTCGTCCTCACTCACACTCTTGACAATCAATCCTTATTTTTTCTTACTTTCTTACTTGTCTTGCATCAATACATCTATATAGATCACTAGCAACTCCAGCCAAGGGTCTCTATACTTCAAAATTTGTTCTATTCAGAATTACATTTCTTATGATAAAAAACTTATCTTATGATCCAATAATATTAAATAACCCCCCCCCATTCGGTCAATCTCACCATTCAATTATAATGAAAGGAAATAATACCCATGAACTTTATTCACAAAGCTTTGAGACAACGCATTCTGAAAAAAGATATTTAAAAAATTAAAAAATAAAGTCATGAATTTGTGGTGAGTTTGTCATGGTGGCTCTTGATGATGCACTTACCTACCCTATCAGACTTGTGAGATTTAAATGATTTTTTTTTCAAAAGAGAGCAGGTTATAATAAGACAAAAGAAAAATAGTCTTAAAATTTGACTTTCTTGCTCATACTTTCTGTTTTTTGTTGAAGTTAATTTTCTTTTTTCTTTTTTGGTAAGCGTTTTTAATATAATTTTGAATTTGGATTGTATTTTTTATTTATTTTTATTTTTATTTTTATTTTTATTTTTTTCAATTCTGAAAGTTCCTGGAAAATGATTGAATCTCCTAAAAAGCGGGTTTTATCCAACTTGAATTGAAATGTTCTCTGCAAAAAAAAGAAAAAAAAAAAAAAAAGTCGAAAACTAGAAAAGTAGAAAAGAAAAAAGAAAAGAAAAAACAACATAACCACAATGATATAGACAGATTCCTTCAATGACGATTATGTGAATTTCTCGTTATTTTCCGTGTGATGAGATTAGTTTCATGTTCAAGAAATGCGCAAACCTACGAAATAAAAATTAAAATAAATGAAATAGTTGGACATACTATTTGTGTCGTGAGTGTTTCGTCTTAATTTACGAAATGATTTCACCCAATTTCTTTTTAGATCAATATAATACTACAAAAAATCGCCATCCATCTGTGAGATGCTATTAATGAGATTTCAGGGATTGTCCAAGCTTCCGATTTTATTCACTGTCACTATGGGTATTTCCCACTTTTCACACTTCTTAGACTATCCTCAATAGAGCCATGATAGTTTCAACAATGATATATAGACATCTTAGCAGGTACTAGCTAACATTTTTTGGTGCAAGTGTGGTGAGAAATACAGCTCATGATTCGTTAGCTTAATATAAGATCCCTTCATCTCAAACTCATAATGTGCCCCATCTCAAATAACTTTTGCAGAATAAATATATAAATAATAGCAGAGAGCCTAAAAGAAACTTTCTATTCATCTAAACGTCTTGCCATTCTAAAATCCTTGTATTTTCAATTTTTAATTATTATTTTTTTCTTATCTTCAACAACATTAAATCGATCATTACTCCACTTTTTTTTTAAAAATAAATAAATAATAATAATAAAAATGAAATATCAATCTAGACTTGGATTCGTAAAATGGATATTATTGTGCTCTGTATTATTTTCACTTTCTTATCGAACAGTTACTTATGTAACAGGTGAACCAGGTCGTTGGATTGATCTTGCCGCACCAGAAGAAAAGGGGGAAGATACCGATCACGGACTCATCCTTACTTATGAAATAGGCGAATTACAAAAAAATAAAAAGATCAAACTTTGGATTTTTGCTTTAAATACTTCAGGTGAAATACAAACCGTTGAGATTCATAATAAGTGGGATCATCCTGTAGCGCTCGTGGATATTCAAGTCGAGGAACCAAATCATTTTGCGTTGGTCGACAAACATTTGGACCTATCAGCACTCAAATATAGAGTGTGGGTTCGGGTTAGATAAAAAATGATAAGCTTTAAATAATTAGGTACTTATTTTTTTATTTATTTTTTTTATTTTTAGAACGTGTATATTTTGAGATAAATCCTAATTATTGACTGTTTTATTATATAGAAATAACCCTTAGAGAGCTATGTTGGAAAAGATTTTTCGGAGATTTTGACAAAAAAAAAAAACCAAAAAAAAAGAAGTTTGCTTTACAAAAAATGCTTAGTCTATTCAAAAGAGGGTACCCCCAAATTATCTCCTATCAGCTAGTAAAATAGTAGCAAGCTGAAAAGTGAGCTGTGAAAAAAACTTAACAATAATTAAAGAATCAATATAATTAAATTCATTAGTTTCTTTAACTTACTCATTTGATTAATATAAATTTATTTAATTGCTAGTCTCATTTAATATTAACTTAAATTTATATTAACTTTTTGTTAATTATGTTAAGGGTGGTGGCAAGTGATTAAAGTTCATGACTGAAGTTGTAGATCTGAACCCACTACATTTACCATAGCTCCAGACCTTGTTTGACGTCAGCCAGGCGGAGAACCAGGCTGAGAAAGAGAAAAATATTGATATTTTTTTTAGGACTCTAAGAGATTAAGTTCACTTAATTTTTTTTTTATCATACCTTCATCAAAAAAAAAAAAAAAAAAAAAAAAAACTTTGATATTACATTTTTTGCTTGATTAAAGTATGAAATTTTATTGAACCTTATTTTTTAAATAATTTACTTTATGTTCACCTCTTAGATTAAACTCTGACCTTTTTTTTTTTTTTTTTTTTTTTTTTTTTGAAATATAAAGATGGGTTTTATTTAAATCTCGGAGTTCAATTTATTATCATGGTCTCATACAATGTAGTAATACTTTTTACAACTAGTTGAATTCTTTGATGTTTTCTTTTTGCCTATAAAAGGTTTTCTTTTCTTTTTTTTTTTTTTCTTTTTTCTTTTTTTAAAAAAAAGGGGACAGTTTCTGTTGGTGGGTCGTCTGGAAGAAGGAAGAAAAATACCACAAGAACAGAAGAAGAAAAGGAAACAAAAGAACAATGAGAAGAAACCAACAGAATAACTACAACAACTAAAAAAGATAAGGAATTCAACTACAACTATTGGACATACAGGCTTTTTTTAAATCAAGTAAGTAATTTTATTTCTCTCTACTATATCAAAACAAAATAAACCAGTTTGAACCACTCTTAAAGAAACCTTTTATATAGTTAGAATTCTCAATTTATGTATTGTAAACACAGAAATAAATTTGATAGAAAAATACTAAAAATTGTAACAAAAGGTGTTATTTATAAATTGTAAAGTAATGTAAGTAATGCAGACTACAAGGTGAGAAACCAAAGCCTTTATATAGGCAGATGTGGCCCTCTGAGACGCTATTAAGTGTATATACAAAATAAAAGAGGGAAAATGTCAGTGTATGGTAGTATCTAAGTATAATTTAATAGTAAATATTAATGGTCCTACTACTTATTTATAAATGATTTAGTGATTAAACCTCAGGGGAAGACTAATAAAATAGTTATGCTCAATATTAACTCACAATATTTGGATTGGTGTGGACTAGTGGTTGAAAATAGGTTAATAAAATATAGTTATAGCTAATATAAAGATAATATCAATTTATATATGCTTAAAAATATATTTTTATATGATAATAATTGTTTGAGCCATAGTAAGTGATTGATTGATGTCCAATAACCCATCAAATCCCCCCTTACTTATACCAAAATCCACTGGAGTACACAGACCTTCAATCCAGATGATGTCACTGCTCTCACCAGAAATTACAGCACTGTGAGGGCTCATCACCTCCCCATAGTGTCCACTTCAAGCAGTTTCAACACTTAGACCTCCAGTAAGGACCCTCCATCACAATTAATTATATCATAAACCCATATCATAAATAGAGAAAACAGATGAAAGTGGATACCATAAAAAAATAGGTAAAATAACTCATGCAACGGGTATAGAATGGGTCCTAAAGCATATAAAGAAACCAAATTAACTTTCCAAGCTCCCAAAAACATCCCCAAGCATCTATATTAACCCAGAAATCATATCCCAACCCATAATTCTGTGAAAATCCATCTAAGGAAACAGATTAAGCTGTCCAAACTGGATATATGTGCCTGCAAAAGGTGTATATGATTGTGTAGGAATGGTGAGTCTATTGACTACGTCCATATGACCTAAGATAAGCAGAAAAATAAATCTTGTAGACTATTTAGAGGTTTAAACCCGCTTATAGACCTATATATACATGATATAACTACATATTTCACTGAATATGAGGTTTATTCATACATATAAGCTTTTGTATGTCTGTAATTTCTTAAGATCACTTAAGATAAGTATATTATGAATCCATTAGCACCTTAATAGGGGGTGTCAAGCATTACCATATACACCTGGTGGAATTCATTCTCAGAATGCCATTTGAAGACACCATCATAAATGGCAGGCTTGGGGTTAGACATGTCAAACATTTAGTCAAATACTTCATCAAATACTTCCTATTCTTGAACAATAGCCTCAAATGTTTCTTACATTTATCATTTATGCAAAATTTAAAACTTTAATTGCCTGTTTTGCAAACCACAAGGCAGGAAGTTATTGAAACATTTATGAATGTTTCCTTTTCTTCAATTTTGATTATGTATATAAAAAAGAAGGTATTACAGTTATTTTCATTTTTCTGGATTTAATCAAGAAAAACAAAACAATATATCCATATGTTTGATATTTTTCATCAGTGGTGCTATTTTCAAGCATGTAATCAAAGCAGTCATTGCAGGCTAGCATCTAAATCAATATTCTAAAATATCAGAGGTGCATTATTGTGACAATGTATTCAAAAATGCTAAGCACTATGGCTGTGGGTTGAGGAGACAAAGGTTTGCCTCTGGACAATAAGCACAATCTTTTCAAGCTGCGAATGAAGCGGGTTTTAAATTTTAAGCAAAAAAAATTAAGTAAAAATGAGTGAAACATGAACAGAGACTTACTCCTTTCTTTGTCAAGCTCTTGGCAATATAAATGATCATGTTATAAAATTACACAATCTGTAAGTTTTTTCCAAGTTTTAAAAACTTCTCTACTTACTGTCAAAAGTTCACAATTATTTATATTTAAGCTTACCAAAACCTTTGCCTCTTGAAGCATATGCTAAACATGACCTGCGCAACAGTGGCAAACTCATCTACACTGCGCTTCTCCAATTGTTGTGCCTTCTATAAGGATGACATCTCCTTCCTGAACCTTGGGCTGATGGAGGTTTTTAAAAAAATTTATACAAGTTGAAAGTTGAAAGATCAGAAATTGCAGATCAACCTTCTCCTTGTGAAAGTACTTACTTCCTCTTTGTGTATTGTACCCTTGGAAATAGTATGTGTTGCAATCATCTTGGCATTCTGTCAATGAATGAATTGGTTGATTGTTAACTGTAAGGCTAAGCATAATTTAGAGGGAAGGTATAATCAATATTACTGTGTTTTCTTCCTCCAGGAACCTTTTTCTGTAAGAATTTTGTGCATTCTATTAGTAATCCTTGCACTTCTATGAACAAGAAACAGAAACTTCATCTTCAGATAATTGAAAAGTCTGGATGTCACAGAATTGGTTTAAAATATTTTTTCAATGAAAACAAAAACAGAATAAAAAAGAAAAGATAAGCTAGGATTGAGTGGGTCAAATTCTTCAAAAAAAATTTCTCCTTTTAAGTACAGAAAACAGTATAAAATTTGGGCAACATCACCAATTGGTTGTTGTGTGTCATTGGTTGGAGTATGATGTTAAGGGGGGGTTAAGACTTAATGCACAGTGTACTGTTTATGTATAAATAACCCCCCTAAGGATTAGGTGAAGAAGAAATTTAAGGTATGGGCCTGTGTGTACCTTATGCTGACTAATCAAGTTAAGGGGAAGAAGTGCTTGAGGGGCTTGGATGTACCCAACAGATGGCATGTGTAGGGAAAAGCATGCTGTTGAAGTATACCAGTTAATGGGGTATGTAATTCAAATTAAAATGACTTAATTGGTACTTTTTTTGAGGCTTTCTTGAATGGCATATATGGTAATGTTTGACACCCCTTAATAAGTATTATAGGGCACCAGATAAGCTATTTAATAGTGTCATAAATATATATCTAAGCGTAATAACCATATATATAAGTATTCTAACCATAATTTTTACTTATAAGCTTAATAAAGTTAAGGTTATCTTATTTTAAGCATAAGAACTACTCATTCCTGGGAATACCTAGGCTTAAAGAAAACAATTAAATATTAAGAGAAAAAAATAAAACGAGGTTACCATAGTACTAATTACAAAAACAGAAATAAAAGACCTGTTATATCCACCCATTGAATCCTGTAAATGTGTAATTTAGCTATATAGGATACTTCAGTGATTTGAAACAGAGATTTTTTAACTATAGTAATAATAAACATGTTACAACATTTGTTTTCATTAAAAAATCCAATTTTTTGTGAAACATAAAATTTATACTATGTGCAATGTACAAATTGTTATATACTTACTTACTATAGTTTAAAAAATATGTATTAAGTAAGTTAAACTAATTGTACTAGTATATTAGCTATTTAAATTAAACAAGTAAGTATTTAAGAAAATCATTTTATTTAAATAAAACATTTATATTTGGAATAATTTTTTTTACTTGATTAATTTATTTATTGATTTATTTATTTCATTTATTGGCCCCATTTTAAGGAAAAGGACTGTACAATCATTAGTAATTGTAATATAAAATTTTTATGATTTAATATATACAATTAATTGATTAATTTACCCTAATGTGAACAATTTTGTATTTGTATTTCTATTTTTTGTATTTATTAATCAATTCTTTGAATCTATTTCTCTTATTTGTATAATTTAAACTTGTTTCAGATAACAAAAAAGCTTAGATTGAAATCAAGAAGTGAAAGTCTTATAAAAAAACTGTGAAACATAAACAACCTATTTGTGAGATGATAGACCTTGTTAGAATAGTCTTCAATACTAGATGAGTTATTATGTAAATAGCTCTTGAGAATCAAAACTTGACATATAATTTGGTTGTTAGAGAGATTTGATCTTGGAAGACCAAGAGTACTTAAGGAAATATAGTATGCAAGTCTATCTTTGGAATAACCTCCACTTCTATTTACTATATAATGTTTTGTGGATCACCAAAAGATTTTAAGTCAATAATTTGTTTTGGAAATACATTCCCCTGCTAGGGTGGGGACCAAAATTTTTTTTTTAATTCACAAAAAATTGCAATACCCTCCCCTTTTTTTACTGAATTAGGGGCATAGATTTTCAAAATTTGAGTTCATTGCATAAATTAAAGACTAAAAAAGTCATATAAGATGATTAGAGAACCTATATTAATGTCAGTTCAAGTAAAAATTTTAATTAAAATTGTCTTTTAATGAAGTCAATGAAATAAAATGCAAGTGTATACAAGAGCCTCATTAGAAAAAAAATGTCTCCATGATTACTGTTGTATAACACACAGCCTGATGGCTCATTAATTTAAGTAAGTATACTATCCTATTTGATTTGTTAAATTCTAATTCATGAAATAAAAATGAAACTTGAAAAGTTATATTAGACCTCATACTTTTTTGGCCTGACCAAATTTTTAATTTTCACATTAACTTCTTCTCTTAACTTATGAATCTGGTTCACCAACTCTAGATTTTCAGTCATTGTTATCTAAAAAATGCAAAAAAAAATCCAAATAAAAAATATAAGAAAAATTAGGGAGATTAAAAATCCTTATAAAGCTTTCTATTAATTTCCTGACAGGAAGAGTCCCAAAAAGTGGTAAATAATTTAACCAAAAGCTCCCAAAAAGCGCCAAACTATCACCTAGAAAAGTCCCCCAAAAGCACCCAAAAAGTAACTCTAATATCCCTAAAAAGGTACTTCATATTTTACCAAAGATTCTTCAAAAACTTTTTAAAAAGTCCACAATCATTTCTAGAAAAGTGCCCAAAAACTTTCCTAAAAAAGTTTCCAGAATAGTGCCTAAAACTTCCTCAAAAAGTGAAAATTAATTTTAAAAATGTCAAATATTTGCTAGAATAATTCTTCACAAGACCCACATAAAATTCCCAGACACACACCCAAGAAAACCTTAAAATAATAATAATAATAATAATAAAAATATATGAAAAAAGTAAAATTCTCATAGTTTTTTTTAAAAATTAATTCCAAATGATTTCAAAGTGTTTTGCCAAAAAAAAAAAAGCCCAAAACACCTAAAAACAATTAGAAAACACTTTGAAAACTTTTCCAAACTGATTACAAGTGATTCCAAAGTGTTTTAGCAAAAAAAAATAAAAAAATTAAGAAAAAGGCCAAACTAAGTCAAAGAACATAGAAATGAATAAAAAACTAAAAAAACTCAACAAAACAAGGAAAAATATAATTAAGACACCACACAATATGGGGGGCGGACTTGCTAGCAAGTCCGCAACCTTGGACCCAAACTCACCATAGATTGAACACACATTGAGCTATTGATAAAGGAACCATACAATCAGGGATGAACACCACTCAGCAGAACAGTTTTAGGTGGGTGTTCAAGTAGAGTTCAGTATGGGTTCAGTCTGAGTTCAGTCTGAGTTCCATCTGAGTTCCATCTGAGTTCAGGTTGAGGACTTGCTAGCAAGTCCACCCCCTATATTGCGTAGTGAGAGTAAGAAAAATTGGAAAAAACGGAAAAAGAAAAGAAACAAAAGAACAGCAAAGTTGGCAATTAAATCAAAAAAAAGATAGACATGAAAAAAGACATTTCAATAAGAAATTAAATAACAAAATATGAGAAAGTGACTTAACTTGAGAGTTGTGAAGTGAGAAGTATCAGAACCAACAAGGAGTGATTCAAGTGAGAAATGAAGCAAAGATGAGATATTATAGTGAGACAGAGTCAATGAAATGTTATGCATTTGAAAATGTTATGTGATTTCAAGGCTGGGAGCTGAACCAAAACAAAGCTCCAGGAAAAAAAATGTTTGAACATGCTAGAAGGTGCCTCCCTCCAATTAAATTACCATAGTTCATTCAGGAATGGGTACTTAGTAGAAGGTGCCAGATTTTTTTTCTTATGAATGAAACTGGGAAACTGGGGAAATTCATTTCAACAAAAGTGAATAGTGATGAAGATTAAGGGCAAGTGTAATACAATGGGGTTGCTTAAGTATTGGTAAGTCACATATTTCACACATATGAATATTTCCTTATCAAATAGATGGGAAAAAAACTAAGATGAAGGTATTTTTGTACCTATTTCTGATTAATCATGTTTAAGAAGGAAAGTGTTTTGGTGATTTTCTTGACCTAAAAGAAGGTGTGTTTGGAGAATACCATGCTGTCCAAACACATCTTTCCAGGGAAGGTGTATTTCATTTTTAGATGGTGGGTTGGGTATCTTTATTGTGGTGTGTTAATGTGTCATATATGGTAATGTTTGAGACCCCCTAGTGTATTCAAGGTTTTGAAATATGAAAATAGGAATGAAACTATCAGCAAGGCTATACTAAGAGTCTAGTAAAATCTTATGTTAACTTATATAAACTGAAACAAAAGACAAATTGAATTTAAAATATATATAAAAATTAAATATTATATTAAAATAAAAACATATAAAACTATTTTTTAATAAATTGTTATATTAATTTTATTAGTATAAAAATTGTATATACATTTAAATAAACATAAAATTATTATATTCTAAGACTAGCATATTTTTATAAACTAAATGGTTATAAATCACTGATTAATTAATTATAAGGTTTCATTCATAAGAATAAAAAGCTGGCACCTGCTACTAAGTGCCAATTCCTGAATGAGCTATGGTAATTTAATTGGAGGGAGGCACCTTCTAGCATGTTCCAACATTTTTTTTCCTGGAGCTTTGTTTTGGTTCAGCTCCCAGCCTTGAAATCACATAAAATTTTCAAATGCATAACATTTCATTGACTCTGTCTCACTATAATATCTCATCTTTGCTTCATCTCTCACTTGCATCACTCCCTGTTGGTTCTGATAATTCTCACTTCACAACTCTCAAGTTAAGTCACTTTCTCATATTTTGTTATTTAATTTCTTATTGAAATGTCTTTTT
Source organism: Hemileia vastatrix (assembly GCA_030280995.1). Classification (NCBI taxonomy): domain Eukaryota; kingdom Fungi; phylum Basidiomycota; class Pucciniomycetes; order Pucciniales; family Zaghouaniaceae; genus Hemileia; species Hemileia vastatrix. The sequence goes on along the minus strand of JASXTE010000010.1, from coordinate 1,824,468 downwards.
TCATGTCTATCTTTTTTTTGATTTAATTGCCATCTTTTCTGTTCTTTTGTTTCTTTTCTTTTTCCGTTTTTTCCAATTTTCTTACTCTTAATCATATTTTTCCTTTTTTTGTTGACTTTTTTGAGTTTTTTATTCATCTCTATGTTCTTTGACTTTTTTTGGCCTTTTTTTTATTTATTTTTTGCTAAAACACTTTGGAATCACTTGTAATCAGTTTGGAAAATTTTTCAAAGTGTTTTCTAATTGTTTTTAGGTGTTTTGGGGTTTTTTTTTTTTTTTTTTGGCAAAACACTTTGAAATTATTTGGAATTAATTTTTTTAAAAAAATTATGAGAATTTTCCTTTTTTTTATATTTATATTATTATTATTATTATTTTTAGGTGTTATTGGGTGTGTGTCTAGGAATTTTATGTGGGTCTTGTGAAGATTTATTCTAGAAAATATTTGAAATTTTTAAAATTATTTTTCGCTTTTTGAGAAAGTTTTAGGCACTATTCTAGAAACCTTTTTTTGAAACGTTTTTGTGCACTTTTCTTGAAATGATTGTGGACTTTTTGAAAATGTTTTGAAGAATATTTAGTAAAATCTGAAGTACCTTTATAGGGATATTAGAGTTACTTTTTGGGTGCTTTTGGGGGACTTTTTTGGGTGAAAGTTTGGCGCCTTTTGGGAACTTTTAGCTAAATTATTTACCACATTTTGGGACTCTTCCTGTCAGGAAATTAATAGAAAGCTTTATAAGGATTTTTAACCTCCCTAATTTTTCTTATATTTTTTATTTAGATTTTTTTTTTGCATTTTTTAGATAACAATGACTGAAAATCTAGAGTTGGTGAGCCAGATTCATAAGTTAAGAGAAGACGTTAATGTGAAAATTAAAAATTTGGTCAGGCCAAAAAAGTATGAGGTCTAATATAACTTTTCAAGTTTCATTTTTATTTCATGAATTAGAATTTAACAAATCAAATAGGATAGTATACTTACTTAAATTAATGAGCCATCAGGCTGTGTGTTGTACAAAAGTAATCATGGAGACATTTTTTTTTCTAATGAGGCTCTTGTATACACTTGCATTTGATTTCATTGACTTCATTAAAAGACAATTTTAATCTATATTTTTAATTGAACTGAAATTAATATAGGTTTTCTAATCATCTTATATGACTTGTTTAGTTTTTAAATTATGAAATGAACTTAAATTTTGGAAATCTATGCCCCTAATTCAGTAAAAAAAAGGGGAGGGTATTGCGATTTTTTTTGAATTAAAAAAAATTTGTTGATCCCCACCCTAGCAGGGAAAGGTATTTTTAAAAAAAAATTTTGACTTAAAATCTTTTTGGTGATCCACAAAATGTAATATAGTAAATAGAAGTGGAGGTTATTCCAAAGATAGACTTGCATACTATATTTCCTTAAGTACTCTTGGTCTACCAAGATCCAATCTCTCTAACAACCAAATTATATGTCAAGTTTTGATTCTCAAGAACTATTTAAATAATAACTCATCTAGTATTATAGACTATTCTAACAAGGTCTATCATCCGACAAATAGGTTGTTGATGTTTAGCAGTTTTTTATAAGACTTTCACTTTTTGAATTAAATCTAAGCTTTTTTGTTATCTGAAACAAGTTTAAATTATACAAATAAGAGAAATATATTTAAAGAATTGATTAATAAATACAAAAAAAAGAAAAAAAAGAAAACCTTGTTCACCTTAGGGGGTATCAATGTTCAGGGATCCACAATTAGGGATAAGATATTATTAATAGTGTTGTGGTCTTCCAACATTAGCAGAGGCCTTTGTTGGGCTGTTTGGCGCTGTTTTGGTATGTCTTAATTAACATTGGTTGAATAATTGGGTGTTTTTCTAGTTTTATTCAGTGAATATTGGGACTATAAGTATGTGGGTACTTTTATTAGATAGCCCCGGTTTTTCTCTATATTTTATGTCTTGATGACATTTTTCATATTCTAAGTTTTAAGGGGTCATTCGCTCACTTTTCATTTCTAAAAGATAGCTGTTTAATTTTGTTTTTTGTGTTTTATGGGCTAACATTATGTCTTAGGGTTAAGTGCTTAGTACCATTAAGTAGAGCTAATTTGGCTCTATATTTTATTTCACAACGTTGTCATAGCTTAATTTTGTGTTTTAAGGGTTTTAGTAGTCATGGTGGATTCTTATAAGTAATTTGGGCTTTATTGGAGGTTTTTGGTGGTTTTCTGGCTTCAGGGAGGTCTGTGTCAGGCTGAGGTCAAGTACAAAGATGTGAACTAGCTTGAATGGTCAGTTGTATAGAAGATTTATATGGTCCTATATGAATACTGTAGTGTAAATCCAACAGATAGTAAAATATAATTCAAAATGAAGGTCTCAGTAATATAATTCTCACTATTTTTATATATGGCTTACAATATTTTTAGTTGGTAGAAAAATAGATTTTAATAATTCAGATACTACTCAAAAAACTTATTAAAGTACTAATTGATATGTATTGTAATTTATTTGGTTATATGGTGTAAATTGTATTGATAAAGAATGTAGAAACACAACCCAATAACCTCCTCCTTCTATACACACTGAGTTTCCCAATGATTCCCTTGTTGTACCACCCAATATACAGTTAATGACGCCTCCAAACAACTAATAGACATGCCCATCAACATTCCCAGTAATCCATGACATAATTAGAAGAGTATCAACTGTTAAAATCCTGTAATAATAAGGAAAATCCATCAAAATTAAAGAATAAGATAAAAAGAGAGTATATGCTTATTAAAAAATAATATAAAAGACTAAAGAGGAATTTTTTAAGGTTAATAATAGCTTAATAATAAGGGGGACTCACTGTAGAAATAATGGGGCTAATCCTGACATTATACTACGTGAAATTCCCATTCAAAAATAACCAATATTGACTGAGAAACCACCCAAAAACTCAAAAAAGAGCGTGAGATGTGGGGTAACTACATGCAGTCCTTGGCAGGCTCTTGCACGGGTGAATCCTTGACTAATTTTAGGCGAATTTAAGCGTGGTGATGAAATAAGACGCCAAGAGTGAGGTTATTAATGAAATTAGTGCATATAAAGAGGGTCAATGCATTATTAATTAAGCTAGGACACTAAATAAGCGCCTCTTGCCTATTTTAGTGTGTTTCCCCACAGTGGGCGTAGAATTTGGGGTAATTATAGTGTGAAAAAGCTAACTTTGCTAAAAATGAAGCTATTCACACGGGAAAAATGCAGGCAGTATGTGGCCAGTACACAGAAGCAATTTCTGGCATAAAAAACACCAAATTTGAAAAGTGTTATTTTTATGCATTTAAATAACCAAATAAATAGTCCTAAATGAGAAAAATTGATCTGTAAAAGCGAATTTTTGATATTCTCAAATTTATGGAGTATATAGTCAACTTTTAAGTGAAATAAAACGCATTTCTTGTTTTTTTGCATAAAACAGTGAAAATAACAGCTTTAAGTGTACTTAAAAATTATGTAGCCTTATACTTAAGGTTCTTAAGATTACCCTAACATATTCCAACTTAATATTATGTACATAAGACTTATAAAAGGTTGATATATGTGTGTATATAAGGTGTTATAATGGCATATTTTGTATATTATCATAATTTTACTTATGTATACTGTTTGTGTACTCTTAATTATTATTCCCTTGTATAGTTCATGTGTATAAAATAACTTATAAGTACTTTTTACTCAGTCCTGGGGATATACAGGCTGACAGTCTGGCTGCTTCTAGGCAGGCCACTTGCCTTGGTTATAGAAGGCTGGGGAGCGCTTCTAGAGGGTTTTTATTCAATTTGGCTGCCAAAAGCACAAAATTTGTTGCTGTGCATGGATTATTTAGATGGTGGTCTGTGTGTACATACTGAATAAGACAGTTTGGGGCAACTTTAATTATCATACAACCATCCGGAGGTGATATCATTGTTTTCACTCAGTTTTCACTGTTTTTTGGCCACAATTGGCTGTGTTTGTTGCAAGGTTAGTTCTTCATTTAACTCAAATTTGGAAACTCGTTTCTCTGGTGTAGCTTTGCAACATGCATAAAGTATTATTGCTGTTTTCTGTGCAACAAGTGTGCAGTGTTTTGTTTTTCTGGTGTGGATCTTTCTGCATTTCAGGTTCAGGTTCTTTGGTTCTCAGTGGTCTGCTATTGGCTACTTTCTTGACTTGTTAAGCAGTCAAGAAGTGCGTTGGAAGGGGTATAGTAACAGTCTCTAATTTGCTGTAGCAAATAGATCTCACCTGGTATTTCTCAAAAGGACAGGGGGTTTTCTCTCCAGTTTTACTCCAACTCCCTTGGTCAAGGCCTATAGCTAGTACTATAGGATTGTCTACAGCGGAAGATTCTTATCCACTAGCCCTGGGGCTAGTGGATAAGGAATCCATGATATTGCATTATCCCGCCTCTTATACCCCAATATCATTCCTGATCCCAAACTCACCACATCCATGATTGATTTGTAAGCAAGTCACATGACATATAATTACAGATGCCATACTTATGTATCTCATCACTCTATGATACTTAATTTTGGTGGAGAACACATCACATTTTTTCTATCTACACACCCCATCTGCACATTTGGTGGAAAAATCCCACTTCTCACTCATCACCTAAACCTTCTACCAAAAACCTTTTCTACCAACAATAATGAAGCACCTCTATACTAGGAAGCAACTTTACACTATATGTCTTTTCAATGATCTTAATGAAGAAAAGGATCCCAGACCTGCACCAGCTCTCCTCTCCCTTGAATCACAAAACATTCTTTCAACCAGCATATGATCTGTCATTATGCCAACCACCCTCCAAAATTTTGAAACACAACTCTTTGAATTTTTTTTCATACTCTCCAAATGTTCAACTTCTGTGTTTTATTCACTTGGTTTGGTGTTTTTGTTTTTTGAATATTCATTTTTATTTTGAATTTATGCCAAATGTCTCTTTTTTGGATGTCTCATTTGTTTTCATTCACCAGCTCAACATGAAATTGCATATTTTGTGCAATAGCATAATTTTTTTTACTGCTTCTTTTTTCATTCATCCCTCATATCCTTTTCCTCTTCTCCTCCAACATCCCTCAAACAATTTGGTTTCCTTTATTCTCCTATCTCAACTCTCCAGGTAAGTCATTTTATTCTTTTTTTTATGATTTTTCGATTGCTAATTATAATTCTATTTTTCTGTTTTTTTTTGTATCTAAGTTTTTTTTGTAAGTGATTGTTTTTGATTTCAATGGTAAAATTAAACTTTTTCTCTCTCCCTTTTTACTTTCTTTTTTAGCTCCATCACCCTACTCTTCATCCCTCCTTGGAATGGTCATTATCCCCACTTTCCCCTATTTCACTTTTTTTTGGCTCCATTTCATTAAAACACATACATTGCACATTCTTTATGCATTTCACTTACTCCATATTCAATTTCTCCCAAATTCCAACATCAATCTTTCTCACTCTATTTTTCCTACTTTTCAATCAAGGTAAGCTTCATCTCCTTTTTTCATGACTAAATAATATCTCATTCCTTCTATAAAAATTTCATACTTAAATATATGTATAACTCTTATCTGGATAACAGTGAACTTATTAAACTCCTTTTGTTCTCATATCCATTACCACTTTTCAAGTTTTTGTAAAATTTTGAAAATCAGGCTTGGATCTAGGGTTAGGTTTATTCCAATCTAACGTCCTTTTAACTAAAGATTCTTCAGAAGGTTGCCTTTCATTTCTTACAAACACATTTGAATTTGGTTCAGTGGTTGCTGTGATATTGACTGTTAAAGTTGAGTCTTTTTTCACCATTTAAATTTTTTTATTTCATGTTTTGTGTAACAAATTAGGATTAGTTTATTTAAATCAAATGTCCTTTAACTGAAGATTCTACTGAGGCCTATCTTCCTTCTCCCTTAAACGGATTTTAATTTGGTTCATTGGTTGCTGAGATATTGACCTTTTAAGTTGAGCCTTTTTTTCCAAATATCACATTATTTATTTCATGTTTTTATATTGCATAATTAGAGAATAAGGCTTCTGAAACTCTTATCTGATGAATATCTAGGCTTTATCTCCATCTTGTTGAAATTTTCATCATCAATTTTCAAATTATCTTGCAATTTTGAAAATCAGAGTCAAAATTAGGGTTAGGCTTATTCAAATCTTATTTTTTCTAGCTGAAGATTCTTCTGAAGCCTATCTTTCATTTCCAATAAATGGATCTGAATTTGGCTCAGTGGTTGCTGAGATACTATCCTTTAAGTTTGAGACTTTTGTCTAAATTTCATTTAATTTATTTCATGTTTATACCAGGATTTGTTAAAGGCTATTCTCTTGGTATGTATCGGCCGGTTGTCTAGAAGAAGGAGGAGGAGGAGAGGAAAAAGGGACAGTAAGAGGAGAAACTATAAAATATTATAAATATGAGTAATAATAATATAATATTTGTATTTTTGAGAAGAGAGGACGACAAGGGAATTTGAAGATTTGACAAAGTTGTAAAGAATTATTTAAATTGTAACATATTATAAATTAATAGTTATATTCAATGCGCGACAGTCAATTATAGTTACTATTAGACTTAAAGCAACCTATAGTTATTTATATAGTATTTAAATTAGATATGTAGAACTAATAAAAATAATAAATAAAGTAGTATATTAAAATGATGTTTAAGTGAATGTATAATAAGTAATGTGCTACCACAGAGATTTCCAAACTCCTTTTATAGGCAAGAGGATCTTCTGGAGCGTTCCAATAGTAATTACAAAAAGGTAAAATAATGTGAAAGAATTAAAAAGAATTTAATTAAAAACAAAAAAAAATAAACCCGTTATTAATCAACTATTTTTTTTCCGTCAGAAATTTCTAAAAAGGAATAAAATTAATATAACAAATAACTATGTGAGTATGGAAAATGAGAACTATGAGAAAGAAATCTAAAGAAGGAATACAAATAGCTAAAAAGGTATAATTAAAATAAAAGGAATTATTTTTACGCTTTTGAATAATCTTAATTCAGTATAAGCAATGGTAATTTAATTATATTAACTATTTCAAGTGATTTAATTATTAAATTAATTGAAACAACTAATTAATTTAATAAGGAAACTTATTAAACATGAGAAATTAAATTTAATCATATTAAATAATTTTTTTTAATTAATTTAGTAATTTTAGTGACACAATTAAGGGTCAAGGAAGCACCCAATATTTATGGATAGTATTATATGATCAGTTGTATTTAGTTTATATAAATTTTATTATTGAAATATAATTCCAGTGTAAGTTAAATTTACACTTATAATATAACTTTAAATAATTAATTTATACATACAAAGTACGCCATGATATTATAGAATATTATATTTGTTTATGTAATAAAATTTATTTAATAATAAAATTAAGTATAGTAATTATTTTATTTATTCATAAAATATTAATAATTTTATTTTAATAATTTTTTGTAATTACATAATGTTATTCCTTTATATGATTGCAGTAATTTATTGTATAAATTACTGGACTCCTGAGATAGCCTGGCTGACAGTATGTCTGATAATATATGTTTCATTTTTAAAATCATGTCACTCATTTTATTTCCATAGGCATCTATTCTTTACTTAAAAAATTTCTCAAGTTCATCACAAAACAACCAAAGCTCCACCTGGCTTGGAATCTTGTCAAGAGTTCACACATTTTGGATGTTCTTTTTAAATCAGTCAAAACTTAATCTACCAAATAAACAAGGTAAAAAAAGAAGGTAAGCTTAACAGATACAAAAAAACTTTATGTAGATCAAAAAAGTATGGGGATTAGTAAAGTCATCAAATATTTTTTATTTTTTCATAAATTTTTGATAAATAAATCTTATATTTCAAATTCCTAAACTAAAGTAATGGGCCAACAACCTTGTGTTGTATAAACCGTAATCATGAAAACATTAAATTGTTTCATGGGGTTCATCTTGCCTATACCTGTGGAAAGTCCCAAGATTAGTTTCTAGACTTGGTCCACATTTTGTCAGGATGAATTTTCATTACTTTAAAACTAGAGATATTGATATATATTAGTTGTTTATATATTAATTTATGTAATTATATAAAATTTTGGTGATTTTCACCCCTTACTTCAATAAAATGCAGGGGAGGGTATTGACAAATTTTAAATCTGACATGTGAAATTGATGACTTATAAAAATTTTGTTGATACCCACCCCTTGCTTCAATAAAATGCAGGGGAGGTTATTGCAAAATTTTAAAAACAGATATAGATTTTTGTTCACTCAGCTGTATTTAGAAAATCAAATTTAATGATTTGGATGTAAAGAAGAAAAAATGTATGAGTTTTTTCAAATTTTTGCAACAAAAAAATCATCTAGAATCAAGAACTTTAAAAAGTCAGTGAATATGAAATTATCACCAAAAAGAAATAAAACAAAATTAATTTAACCAAAAAAACAAATAATCTAAAATTTTGCAATAAAATGTTTCAAATCTCAGTGAGGAGTGTGTTCCAAGGATTAATTATTAGCTTTAATGCACTTTATCAATAAAACTTTATAAACAAAAAACTTAGTTATCAAAAATTTTCATTAAGCATTAAATTTCCTCAAAATATTTATTAGCTTTAACTCAATCTCTCAAAAAATCTTTCTTTTTTGAACCTTCTTCAAGTTGATACTTGAGTTTCAAAAATATAAATATTGTTGAAAATCAGCAAGAATCTGAAAATGAAACAGAAAAAAGTAAAGATTCAAGTGATTATGACAGTAATATCTCATATAGTGATGAGAATGAGGTCTATAAGTTGGAAGATGACTTGTCCATCTTTGAAAATCCAATATTAAGTATGGCCTCAAATGTATCATTAATGAATTTTGAATATGCTGAAATCATTAAGGATATACAAGCTGACAACCTATGAATGAAACCTATCATGGTTCCAGCAATAATTTCTGGAGAGACTGTAAATATAGTATTGAATACAGGAGCTTCTGGTTCTTTTGTTTCTGCATATAAATTACAGAAAATTGATAGTGATCATAAGTAAAATCTTGAGCCCCTTCAAAGTAAATATTGGAGATGTTTTAGATCAGTACTATACCCCATTGGTAGATACAAAGCTGATTTTTTCTTTAAACATCAACCTGGTTGTGTTAGAATAACTTGTGACTATGTAGTAATGGACAATAATAATTTTAGTATCTGTTTTATCATTGGAAATGACATTCTGAAAAATTTTGGTGTGAAATTAAACCCTGCTAACAAAATGGTAAAAGGAAATTTAAAATAATTTCTTTTAAAAAAGTCTTACACATTGAGTCAGTAATAGATATTCCTTGCAAAGGAAGAGAAACCAGTGAGATGGTACTTCTGGAAACAGAAATTTCAAAATCATCATTTGGCACTCAGATAAGTGAATCTGAGAAGAAAAATATTTTGGAATTAATTAAAGCATTTCCAATGGCTTTTTCACGTGGGAACAGTGAGATTAGCCTTGTAAAATATCATGAGATGGAAATTAGTTTAACTGAGAAATTGACATTATTCCTGCTAGTATTAATAAGAAACCATAACCTGCCTTGCCAATGAAGAGGAAAGACATAGAGGACAGTATTAAGATTTTTTTAAACATGAATATTATTGAAAAGGTTTAAACTACACTAAAATATTGTATGATATCACCAGTGCTAATTTTTTATGAACAAGATAAAGCAAGACTGTGCGGTGATTATAGAGCGTTAAATAAATTCACAGTACATGATATTTATCCCTTTTCAAGTATTTCCTCTATACATGCTTCCCTTAGAAGTGCTAAGTACATAAGTTGCTAGATGGAAATAAAGGGTACCATCATATTCCTGTTGAAAAGAACTCACAGAACTTTTTTTTAATAAAAAAACATATGGGAATTTATAAATATTTCAGGATGCCATTTGGACCAAATAATTCTCCTTCAGTATTTCAGAAGTTAATGGATATAAAATTCTATAATGAAATGATTGAAGGATGGTTAATGGTTTACATTGATGACATCATAGTGTTCTCTAAGACATATAATGAACACATTATTTACTTGAATAAGGTATTTCAGAAGATGGATGAAATAAAAATGACCCTTTCATGGAAAAAATGTAATTTTGGGTTTGAGTCTTTAAAAGTGCTTGGTCATACTGTATCTGGCTTACAAATATGTGATGACCAAAATAAGGTGGTTGAAATAGAAAAAATTGGAATTCCTCAAAATTTAAAGGATGTACAATCTTTTCTTGGAATGTGGGTTACAATAGAAAATATGTAAAAAAATACCAATTAATTGCTGCACCATTGACCACACTGATAAAGAAATCAGAAGATTTCATTTGGAAGAATGAAAGACAACAGGTTTTTGATAAGTTGAAGGAATTTTTGATGAAAGCTCTCATCTTGGGATTTACAGATTTCCAATTACCTTTTGTCTTGTACACTGATGCAAGTTTTATTGGTTTGGGTTCTGCTTTGCATCAAAAACAACTTATTGAAGGAAAAATGTCAGAAGTAGTAATTTGCTATATTTAACATACTCTTAGAAGTAGTGAATTGAAATACGGTGCTACTCAACTTGAATTCTTGGCAGTAGTATGGGCTCTTGAGAAGCTACATTATTACCTTGGAGACCAAAAGGTAGAGTTAATAACTGACTGTAGTGCAGTTAAGTCACTCTTAAACATGAAAAATACTAATAGACATATGTTTAGATGGAAATTGGCTGTAAAAGAATACAGAGGACAGATGACTATTACACATAGAGCAGTAACTTTACACTATAATGTGGTTTTTTTATATAGAGTACCTCCACCTAATAATGATGATCATCCTGCTTATGCTCCATAAACAGAGATTATTAAAATTTATGGAATTTATATTGTAGATCTTGAGGATAAATTTATGTAATCAATTCTTGATAAATATGCTTCAGATCCTGACTTGAGTAAACTTACTACAATATTAAATGATCCATCTTATGCTTCAATGACTGTTTTAATAAAAAAATTTCCACAAAAATGTAAGGAAGAATTAGAAAAAGAAAATTTTTCAATTGAGGATGGTTTTATATATTATAGAAAAAAATTAAGTAATGTAATTGTAATTCCCCCTTCAATGAAAGAGTTAATGTTAAGTATATGTCATGATGATATATTAGCAGGTCATTTTGACTTCCATAAATATTAACCAGAGTAAAAAGTACAGCTTGGTGGATTAACATGTCTGATGATGCTCAAAAATATGTTGAGACATGTGTTTCTTTTCAAAAATCTAAAAGATTGACAGGCAAAAGAGCTACTTTGTTACAACAAATTGAGAAACCAAAAGCACCATGGGAAATATTTAACAATGACTTTGTAACAGGTTTTCCAATAGTAGGGCAGAAGTGTTATAACTCCTGCTGGGTAATTGTAGATAGATTTACAAAAATGTGTAAATTTATTCCTACCCACAAAGAGGTTTCTGCAAAGGACTTAGATTTTTTATGATGGACACAAATGTTAAATATAGCAGGATTCCCAAAAGAAATATTTTCATAAAGAGATCCAAAATTTACTTCTGAGTTCTGGATATCACTTATGGATTTTTCAGATTGTCAATTAAAACTTTCTACATCACACCATCCATAAACTGACAGGCTAGCAGAAAGAATGATACAAACCTTAGAAGATATGATAAGAAGATATTCTGCTGTTGTTCTTGGCTTGAAAGACAATTACAATTTCACTCATGATTGGGTAGCCCTTATTTCAGGTCTAGAATTTGCATACAATAATACAGTACATTCTGTCACTTGCAAAAAGCCATTTGGGTTATGGTTGGGTTATGTACCTAATACCCCTTCTAAAACTCTTTATAAATTACCTAGATTGGATATCCATTCAGGTACTAAATCTTTTCTTCAGATGCAATAATTATGCAGAAAACATGCCCAAGAATGTATAAATAAGGTGTTTGAGTATGAGAAGAAAAGATGGGATAAAGCCCATAAAGAGAAAATGTTCAAAAAGGGTGATGAAGTCCTTATTTCTGCACTACATTTCAATTTAAATGGTAATGTTAAATTGAAAGATCCATTCATTGGACTATTTGTAGTAAAAAAGATGGTTGGTAACAATGCTGTTGAAGTTATTCTATATGCACCATATGATAGAAAACATCCAGTATTTCCTATTTCTCTTATAAAACCATACCATTCTAATGATACTGCTCTATTTCCAAGAAGATCAGGAAGGCATAAATAGAAACCTGAAGAAATAGTTGAAAAAGCAGAAATTGAAAAGATACTTAAAAAGAGACACCTTACAAAAGAAAAGGGAGTTGAGTATCTTTTATAGTTTAAAAGTAAATCAAAGGAATATGACCAGTGGATTCAAGAAAATGAAATCTTTGATCTTAAAATTCACTTGAAAATATTTAAAACCAAATAATACTATTAAAATTCACTATATGTATTATATAAAGTTTAAAAATTATTTTTCTATTTACTCCTTACTTATTAATTAAAATGTCTTAACTTTTTTTTTATTTTTTTTTTGGGTGAGGGATTCTCAGTCTAGGTATCCCCATGACTGAGTATTTCTTAAGCTTAAAATAAGATAAACTTAATTACATTAAGCTTATAAATATAAATTATGGTTATAACACTTATATATATGGTTATTATGCTTATATATATACTTATTACACTATTAAATGACTTATATAAGCTCAAATAGCTTATCCATAGCCACATAATACTTATTAAGGTTCTAATGTAGTCATAATATACTTATTATAAGTGATATTAAGTAACTATAGACATACATAAGCTTACATGTATGCATAAACCACATATTCAGTTAAATATGTAGCTATATTTTGTATATGTAAGTCTATAAGTGGGTTTGAACATCTAAATAGCCTATAGGCTTTATTTTTTTTGCTTATTTTAGGTCATATTGATGTATTCAATGGACTCAACACATCTACACAAACATATACACCCTTTCTAGATGCATATATCCAGTTTGGAAAACTTAATCTGCTTCCTTTGATGGATCTTCACAGACTTATGGGTTGGGTTATGATTACTGGGTTAATATGGATGCTTGGGGATGTTATAGGTGGCTTGAAAAGATTATTTGGGTTTCATTCTAAACTCTTTGGATGAGTTATTTTAACTTTTTCTTTATGGTATCTGCTTTTATCTGTTTTCTCTATTTTGGTATGGGTTTATGATATCATTGATTGTGATGTAGAGTCCTTACTGGAGGTCTGGGTGTTGAAACTGCTAAAAGTGGACGCCATGGGGAGGTTTTGAGTGCTCACAGTGCTGTAATTGCTGGGGAGAGCAGTGATATCATCTGTATTGAAGGTCTGTGCACTCCAGTGGATTTTGGTTTAAGTAAGGGAGGATTTGACAGGTTATTAGAAATCAATCACTTACTTAATAAAACTCAAATAAACATTATAAAACTACTATTATGATATATAAATATATTTTAAAGCATTTATAAATTGATATTATCTTTTTATTAGCTATAACTATATTTTATTAACCCATTTTCCACAACTAGTCTGCACCAATCTAGATATTGTGAGTTAATATTGAGCATAACTATTTTAAAAGTCTTCCCCTGAGGTTTAATCACTAAATAATTTACAAATAAGTAGTAGGAAAATTAATATCTACTATTTAATTGTACTTAGATACTAGCATACACTTACAGTATTTTTCCCCAAACACATCTTCTTTTGGGTCAAACAAGTCATCAAAACACTTCACTGCATCATCATGATTAGTCAGCACTAGGTACAAAGACTCCAAAACTAGGTACAAAAGCACCAACACCTATATTTTTTTTCACCTTATGCTTAAGGGCTGATTCATATGAGTGAGGTATATGACTTACCAGAACTTAATCAATCTCATAATCATACACTTACCTTTAATTTTACCACTGTTCACCAACATAACATGCCAATTTCAGTGCACCATCAATGAACAGTTCACCTTTACACAAAGCAAGTCACTCATTTTGAGGGACTAGCTTAACTTATTTACAATTTTTTTTTGTGTAATAAATTTTGCCAATGAAATTCCCCAGTTTCTCATTTTCATTTGTTTTATTTCAGCTCCCAGACTTGAAATTGCATGACTATTGCAAACACATAACATTTCTAATTTTCTGTCTCACTAGGATATTTCATCTTCTCTTCATCTCTAACTTCTATCATTCATTTTTGAATCTGATAATTCTCACTTTAAAGCACTCAAAGTAAGTCACTTTCTCATTTTTTTAAATTTAATTGCTAATTGAAATGTCTTTTTTCTTGTCTCTTTTTTTGTTTCTTTTTTTATCATCTTTTTTGTTTTGATTTCTGATTTATCTGTTCTGATTTCACTTTATCCCCTTTATTTTCCTTTTTTTCACATTCTCTATCATTTTTGTTCTTGATTTATTGACTTTTTGGTGTTTTTTGGTCATTTTTAGGCATTTTCACTTTTTTCACTTTTTTCTTAGATAAATTGCCTCAAAATTATTCAGAAACAATTGGGAAACGTTTTCCAAGAAATTTCCACTTACTTTGAGGTTTTTTTGCCTGTCTTTGGTATTTTACTTTGTTAAAACCTTCCAGAAACATTTTCCAAGCATTTCTCAGTGAATTTTAGGTGTTTTTGAGCTATTTTAGGTCTTTCTTTTCACTAAATCAATTCAGAAAAGCTCTGAGACCTTTGGAAATAATTTGGAAACATTTTAAAAGATTTTTAAAGTGTTTTTAAGTTGTTTTGGAACTTGTTTGGACAATTTTCGGAACCTTTCTGGCAATTTTCGCAGAGGTTTTAGGGGACTTTCAGGACACTTTTTGGAAACTTTTGGAACACTTTTAGGAGAATTTTGTGACACTTTTTTGGAAACTTTTGGAAAATTTTTTGGGTAAATTTGGGACTCTTTTTTGGCAATTTTTGGGACTATTTGATTCAGGTAGTTTGAGGAGAGACTCTAAGGTAAGTTTCATCCAATTTTGTTCAAGTATGGGGTGTAATATAGGTTGTCAAATTTTATTTTTATTTCAAAAATTAAAATTTCACAAGTCATATATGATACTCTACTTACCTAAATTAATGAGCCATCAGGCTGTGTGTCGTATTATAGCAATCATGAGGAAATTTATTTTTCTCATGAGTTTCATGTATACATTTGTGTTTGATTTCATTGAATTTGGTCACAGAGGATTTCCACTCACATTTTTACTTGAATTGTCATTAATTTAGGCTTTTTAATTATCTTATAAGACTTTTTTACATGTTTATTTATGCAATGAACATATATTTTGGAAATCTATGCCCCTACTTCAGTAAAAAACAGGGGAGGGTATTGCCATTTTTTTTGTCATAAATTTTTTTCTGACATAGAAAAAAAATGCTGATCACTACCCCCTGTTAAGGTAAATAGAAGGGGAGGGTATTGCCAAAAAATTTTTTTTGACATAAATCTTTCTGACTTATAATTAATTTGGTGGTCTGGCTTTAGTCAAAACAAAAATAAAAAATAAAACCTTGTTTAAATTTATTAACAATCTCCACATAAGCAGATAAAGAAGCCTTTGACGTTGATTGAGTTGACCCAAAACTAGCAGAAGCTCTTTGCTTGAGTCTTTTTCTAGGAGGGGTTGATTCTTTATCTTCTAATCTTTCATTGTCAGCTACTTTCTTACAAATTTCTAGATTTAATGAGGATTGGGTCTGGGTTATAAATGGGGAGTAAATCAGCACTACAAAAAAGAAAATAATAGCAAAAAGTAGTGTAGTCTTACTATCATGGACTCATCAAGCTTAATTTAAGAATACACAGACAGTTCTCCAAATTCTGGAGAGTCAAGTGAAGGATCTAAAGCAAATTTTAACTATTTTTATGAGACCCAGAAATTCTTGGACCTTGATTCATGTGCAAGGGGTTGACATTGGGCCTTTTTCCAGAGAGTTAGTCCATTTAATCATAAAGAGGACACATAAATTTGAGTTTTTCAGAAACAGATTTGATTCCATGCTTTTCATAATCTTTGGTAACTATAAACCTAGTTGAAGAAGAAGCCATCTTTCCTTTCTTCTATTTTGTTTGATAGTTTTTGAATATTTCCCTCTTTTTCTTTGTTTTCAAATCCATCTTACCTTTAGCTTTTTATTTAAACTCCACTGTCATTTGATTAAAGCCACTCAATTCTGATGCAGGCTGAAGACCAACTTTAGTGGACTTTGCACAGCCAAAACAAGCATCAAAATTAGATTTAATTTTCAGCCAGTTAATTGCAATCTGTAGGTCAAAGGGTTTCAACTGAGTAAATTTTTGAGAAGTAGATTTTGGGCAAGGAAAAATAAATTAAAACTAAACAAAGAAATTAGTGAAAAAAGAAAAAAATTTTGAAGAAAAGGAGAAACTAACAAAGATTTTAGATATTTATGATGCCTTGTACAAAAATAAGAAGTGGTAAGCATAGAAATTTGAGCAGGAAAAAATTTCAAAAAAACAGAACAAAATGTAATAGACTTACCATGTTGTGAAAGAGAAAAATTTGATTTGGAAATGAACTGGGGGAGAAGAGCTGTGACATGGAGTATATGGGTAAGGATGGAAGGAAGGTGATGCGCAGCTGATTGGGAGGATGTGGGTACTTGTGGGCTGAGTTGTGGTTATGAAAATTGTACAAAATTAGGACGTATTTGGCCCCATTTTTGAGATCCCAAGTACCAAATCAGCCATGTTTCATGGCATGTTTGTGTGGAATTTCTCAAATGAAACATGCTAGGCGTTGTGGTGATCCAAACCTGGGTAGGCCTTTGGAGTGCATATTTGGGGGTATTTGGTATGTAGGATGTTATTGGGGTTATTGTGTTATTAGTGGATTTTTTTCATCTTTAGGTAATATTTAGTAGTGTTTATGGAGGCTTAAGCTAGTGTCACTTATTATGTCTCAGCTAAATGTCCTTTCTTTTCTCTTCATTTTGGTATCCCTATGGGTGGTTACCTTGTTTTATAGGGTAGTTATTGTGTTGTTATTGGTATTTATTTGAAGCTTATTGCTTAGGGGTGCTTATGTAGGCTTAAGCTAGCGTCACTTATTATGTCTCAGCTTATTTTCCTTTATTTTCCTTTCATTTTGGTATGTCTTATGTGTGTTTTTCTTGTTTATTAGTGAAGTTATGGGTTTTTAGGGTTGTATGGGTGTTTTAGGGCCTAGAAGCGGCCCCCCGGCCCCTAAGCAGCCTGCCTGCACCTAAGCAGGGTGCCCGCCTGGGCTCTGGGGAAGCGCTAAAATGCACTTTTATGCATGAAAAAGGCTGGGAAAGCTGGATTTTGGGCAGGGAATTGGTTGGGGTGGTCTGTGCACTGGCTGTATGATGCGTGTGTGTGGAAGATTTTTAAAAAAGGATCTTATCTCTTGACTCATCACCTCTCTGTTCATCACTGTCTCATTGGCTTGTGTTTTGTTGGAATATACTACTTTTGATTTCAACTCTTTCTGGTAGTCTGTCTGGGACTATTATCTTCACTTTTGAAGAGGTCAAGAGTGTTTAATTAGAGGGTCTAGCAAACAGATCTCCAATTTGCTGCAACAGGTAAATCTCACTTGTTTTTCTAAAGGGTCAGGGGTTATTCTTTCTGGTTTTTCTCCAACTCCCTTGGTCAAGGCCTATAGCTAGTACTATAGGATTGTCTACAGCGTGTTTGGTAATATTTGAGACCCCCAAATATGTATTCCTATTTATCCATATCAAGTAACTCATTAAAAATGTTGAGTGGCATGGGATAAACAAAATTATAGTATATGGATTGCTGAACATCTGAGGAATGATTTATGGCCAGTCATCAAAGTTACTCTTGAGTAGGGATGAATTTTACAAATATTCAACATATTACAAAAATATTTTTAATGAACATCAGGGTGGATAACCTAAGGTTAAACGTTTACTGAATTTAACTTGAAGACATATTGAAATTCAATTGAATCTTAGCAACTGTCAACTTTGAGTCTTTTATCAGTCACTGCTGAGCCAGTGTTCAGTAAATGTTTAGTTACATATCAGTAAGGGCTCAGAAGGTGTTCTTTTAGACATTAAGGTGATAGTTCAGTCATACTTCTGTATGAGTTCAGTCTGACTTCCATTTGAGTTACAGTTTCAGACCTGCTAGTAAGTCTGCCTTAAATGTTTTGTGGTTTATACTCCCAGTGATCAATACTGAAAACTGAAACATCCACCTTGTTGGTTTTAGGCAAAAGAATTGAAACCTTAAAAGCTCTCATTACATTAGTTTAAGAGAATTATCAGATCAATATTCCAGAAGAAATAAACAAGATATCTGAGAGACTTCCTGTATTATCATCTTACTTATTAATTTGTGGAATGGCTCTTCCCAAATTTATACTGTGATCATTTTTGGAAACTGAAAATACGGTTGTTTGTAAAAGGCATGTAGTTTTCTTGTCTCAGCTCTCCCCCCACATCAAAAACATAGGTCGCCTGACCTCTATACTCATGTTTTTGACAGGGGAGAGGAGGTTGAAAAATTGCAAGTTCTTTGAAAATCGTTCATAGTAAAACAGTTGCGCTATAATACACACTTGATTTATTACTAATGTTGGAAGACTTGGGGCTGTCCTGCCTCTTATCCCTCGTCAAAGGCTTAGGTCAACTGACCCAAACTCTTGATTTTGGAGGGGAATGGGATGCAAGACAACCGCAAGCTTACTAGGACTAGGAGTGCATGCTACTATGATATAGAAAATGAAATCTATAAGAACTTATTTGTGGTTGT
Source organism: Hemileia vastatrix (assembly GCA_030280995.1). Lineage (NCBI taxonomy): Eukaryota > Fungi > Basidiomycota > Pucciniomycetes > Pucciniales > Zaghouaniaceae > Hemileia > Hemileia vastatrix. The sequence continues at coordinate 1,805,621 of JASXTE010000010.1, read as the reverse complement.
TTTCCATGGTCCAGACTCTTAAATATATGTTCTCTGTAGAGGCATTTTATTTAAGCCTTCCTAAACACTTGTTACAATTAACAACATTTTGGCAAACCTAGTTACAGCCAAGTTACAAAAGCTTGCAGAATTTTGGACGAAAAAATTAAATCTTCACTCACAAAAAAAAAAAAAAGATTTGCCTATTCAAAAGGGGGTTACCCCCCGACCTATTTTCCAACCCTTTTAAATAGGCAAATCATTTTTTGGTCCGAACAACCTTGATTTTTTTTTGTCAAACATTCCGCAAGCTTTGGTGACTTGGCTGTATATAACCACCATGCTTTGCCAAATCTTTCTTAAGTTTGCTAAAACTAAGCAGCACCTTTTAGAATTTCTTTTCTCCTCAGTCTCTTGATAAATTTTTTTTATATTTAATTTACTAAATATCATTTAGTTCCTTATTCAAGACACATTCTGATTCTAAAAAAGAAAAAATTCATTTTACCACTAATCCAAAACTATTGAAAGACGGAAGACTAGCAACCTTTTGTGAGAAAACGAGAAAAAGTGAAAACGGACTTGAGTGTCCGCGTTGTAATGATGTTTTATGATTTCTAGATACATGCAGATCAGTAAAGAATAATTTTATAGCCCGAGAGAAAAGACCTTCAGCAAGGTAACCAAAAAAAAAAATTTTTTTTGTTAGTGTTTTTTTCTAAAAATTTCAATGCTTTTAATACTATCATTCTGTATCCCTTTGTTATGGAAGATTGCATAAAAAACAAAAGAAAGAAAGTAAGAAATATAAATAAAAAATAAAAAATAAGGAGTCAAGTCCTAGTATTTTTTTTTATTTCTCGTCAGTCAAAATAGGCAGTATCTATCTATCCAATTGAAATTTCAAGTTGATGCGGCGCGCGGTGTGACATGTTTGCCGATTTGCATGAACATACATTATACATGGTATTTTTTTTTTATTTATTCTCTTACAATCTCACCCAGCTAGGGGCATGAAGGGTAGGACTAATAGATGTAGGTACATGATGAGCGGAGCAGGAGGGGAGTGGGGAGGGCAATAAATCTATTTAAAAATTGGTGGTTACTGTGTGAGGGGGATATTATTGGGGAATCTACCAGAAGAGACGAGGAATTTAGCAACTAGTGAGCTTATGGGAGAGGGAGTGAGGAGACCAGAGGTGGTAAAAGGAGTTTTGTGTTTTTGCGCAGCCTTGAGAAGGATGCGGCGAAAGGCTAAGTGAGATGGGCATATAAGGAGGAATGATACATGGTATGAATCGCTTTTAAACACATTTACACACTCACTTTTTTTTTTTTTTTTTTTTTTTTTGGGCGGGGGGGGGGGGGTACGTATTTTGTTATTTCAGGTTTGGTCGTGTGTATATATGAAGTTTTAAAAACTTAGAACTCTATTAAGGTGATATTTTGCTTGCATTAACCTTTTGGTATATCGCATTTCCTAAAAGGTCTTTCGCCATGTACAGCTAAATTGAAAAATGTTGGTGCAACTTTTCAAAATTTTGCTCATCATACCCAGCATTTTTTGGTGGGCAACAGGCTAGCGGGATGAAATAATGAGGGAAAATGCTGGGTAAGTGGGGCAAAACTGGAAAGCTGCACCAATCATTTTCAAAGTAGCTGTACTATATTCAATCAATGCTGTATCTCAAAATTAAAAATAAAATAAAATAAATAAAAGAAAGAAAGAAAAATAAAAATAAAAGTAATAGTAATAGTAAAAAAAAATGAAAAAAATAAAAAACAAAAAACAATTGAGAACATAGATTAACTCCGCGCTCTAGACATTGTAATACATTTACATACAGTTTTGAGGGGTTACGAAAATAGTTTCTTCTCTTATGTACCCTCCCCAAGACTATGAATTTAGGTCAGTTAACCTCGAGGAATCAGGGTTGAGTTGAACCAATGGGCTCGATGCACAAAGTGAGCTCACTTACAGCTAAATTGAAAAAGGTTGGGGCAACTTTTCAAAATTTTGCTCATCATACCCAGCATTTTTGGTGGGCCACAGGCTAGCGGGATGAAATAATGAGGGAAAATGCTGGGTAAGTGGGGCAAAACTGTGGAAAGCTGCACCAACCATTTTCAATGTAGCTGTAACCTTACATCGTTTGTGGGCTAGGAGATGAAAAATAAAAATAAAAAAATAGAAAGATGCCAGATTTTCTGAATTGGCTGTATCTTTTCTGCTGAACGTTGGACTTGAGAATGTCTTTAGTGCTTTACTGCAGGAAATTAAAGGTGAAGATTATTCATTTATGTCGGGTGTATCTTACTTACCATATAATGAGTTATTGAATTCAAATTTAGTTTTAAACCCCCCACTGAATAATCATTGTCATCAGTTTTGAGCTTTTAGAATCAATTTGCTATAGAACTATTAGAAGAAAAGATAAACAGAGAAAGAAAAAAAAAACAATCCCCAATACTTCTGAGTTGATTGTAGAGGTAAGCGAAGAATGATGCATGTTGGTGGATTTTAAAAGCAATTAATTTTGTTTTCGTGCATTTTATTTATGCATTCTACTTATAGAAAAATATAATTGTATAGAATAGACATCTAACCATGCTCTTTTTTATTAAAAAGATCTTTTAAGAATAGAAGTTTCAAGAGCTCGATTTAAATCACATAGAACACTTATATAAATCCTTTCTTTTTATTTTTTTTATTTTTTGCTTTCTTATCATTATTCTGATTATTTTCAAAATGACTAGATCCATCTTCAATTCAATTTTGAACTCGCAAGGATTGTGATATATTTAAATAAATTATTTTTTTCAAAATAAATCTTAGAAAAGATGCGGAGACATCGTTCACAGATAGAACTTTTTTTTATTTCTCAAAGTATATTTGTTAGCACGCATCATCTACGATAATGACTTTATCTAACAAGTAATTTTCAATTTGAAATTAAACAAAACAAAGGTTTACCCGAAAAGTTTTTATTTATTTATTTTTATTTTTTAAAAAAACTTTAAAAAGATAAACATCCATTTCCATATTTTTGGCGCCTTTTCTACATTAGTAGGTATATAATTCAAGAGAAGTTAGGTTGCATTTGATATAAAATTTAAAAGTAGTAGAAACCTAGTTGCAGATTTACAGCAATGTTTGGATTATTTTTTTAAATTGCCAAGGTAAAGAAGTTCATCACTTATGAATAAGAATTTAATTTTTCTATTTATTTAGTGAGCCAATAATTTTTAATTCGCGTAATTGTTGAGTCAAGAGAATATAATTACAAATATACATCTGTTGCCGCGTTTATTCACTATGTTCCCGCATTGTATCCACAAACCCGAATGACCATTTTCCAACTCGCAACTTATTTTCTCAACAAGCCAAAGAAAAAGACTTGCCTTTGTTTACTACATATTTTGATGGTGAAGCGATCGAAAAAAAAACTAGGGAGACCTTGGGTTTCGCATTAGCAAGAAAAAGGATATAAAAGGGGTAAGAATGGTACTTGTACCACAGAAATATATCCATTCTTGATTTTACAATCATCATTACAGATATCTATAAGTTTTTTTTTGATTGTGATAATTAGCCCTGATGAAAATTAAAACGATATTATTTGCTGTAGTTGGAATTGGTAAGCTTAACTGCCTTGTTCATACATATACTTTTCATGTTACACTTACTAATTAAAAAATTGTTTCTCAAGCGATAACCTCCTTCGCATTACCAAATGTCGATGAGACTATGAAAAGAAGTCTTTCCCAAACGTCATCGGCCATTGAATCACCCCAAAGTGCAGCTAACCTCTTTTCAGAATCAGAGTTGAGCTTCTCTTTTTTTATTTTATTTTATTTATTTATTTTTTTGTCCCATCTTCATACATGTGCATTCAGCTAACTTTTTATATTTTATATATATATATTTCTTTTCAATCAAAATAGTTTTTATATCACCAAGAGATCTCAAGCTCAAGATGTCCATAAGCCTAAGAAAAAAATTGACATGAGTTCTTGGTACAAATATTGTATTTACCAAGAATTGGGAAATTATCTAGATTTTTTACTTTCTCAAACTGCCAGAGTTAGTGCGCTGCCCGGAAATTATCCTTCCAAGTCGGCCCAGCAAGTCGATGGATCTGTTGCTCTTAATAAAATCCTTCAAGAAACTATGGATTACAGTACTAAAGTTATGGTAAAAATTTCTACCATTGATAAGTTGCCTATGCCCGAAAAGCTACCTGGCCCTGTTCCCGAAACGGTAACAATATTTCTGTTGTGCTATATGATTTTGATAAATGCTTCATTAATATTGTTCAATATTTATCTAGTATTATATTTCCCTCCGGGTAAGAGACGTTCTTATGGCCCATAAACACACTTATGTTATTTTTAACAAATATAAGTGGTACAACATTAAAACCATTTTTAGTAAGACTCTTTGTATTTTCCTTGATCAATTAAAAGACATTTTACTGATCCTTTTTAATAGCTTTTTGGCATAAAATATTAAAGTGTTGGTGTGAAATTATCAAACAGTGCTACAAATGGGTGCGCGACCTTGGGCTCAAGGTGGAGAAGGATTGTGATCTAGATCTTTTTGACTTGGTTAAAATGGGTAATGGCTTTGAAGAGGTTGTTCAAACGATCAAAAATATGTCTCACTGAAGGGCAGCTAAGTTTTGAATCCAACCCTATCGCCAGCCATTTAAAAAAAAAAAAAAAAATTGGCGTTTCAAAAAGCGGTGTTGACTAATCTGAAAATGTGTTACAGTACAATTAGTTACTGTTAAATTCTACCCCTCCCTTTTTTATTATTTTTTTATTTTTTTATAATATCTGTTTTACATTTCGCATCTCTGAGTTTATTGAGGTAGGTTACACTACTTTTTTGCTTTGTGTCTGAGTCTTGTCTCTTGAAGAAACTTGTAATTAGACACTATGAAATAATAACCAGAGATTTCTATTCTGCTTTGATAATAGTTTGAGGTCAATTTTTAGAGATAAAATATTTTTATATTGAGCTGTGAGGCAAATATTTTGCAAGATAATTTAAGGGTTATTGATTCTCCATCTTCCTCTCCCAAGGTTACAAGGTGTGTCGCTTCCTTTTTGCCAGTTTGTCACGTTGAATTTTAATATCACCCCTTATTATATATATCACTCAACTGATAAAAAATAAAGCTTATTGATTTTAAAACTGTATCAATTAATCTTGAATATTCCTTATGACAAAACACTGATTAACAATACAAACTTGAGGACTTTAAGAGCCATTTACACACTGAACTGAAGAATAAAAGTTAGTTTCTAGAGAGAAAAAAATAAACAGTATGAGAACTGGCTTTGATCTTCAACTTGTTGTTGTTATTTTTTTTGTTCTGATGAGCCACAACACTTCTTCACATTTTAGGGCTTATTATCTATAACTGGAACAATACATAAAAGTGATTTCTTTAACATGAATCAACGAGTTTATTGGCGTGCCTTGACACTCCACCTTTTGTACATACCCTATGCTTCTTGAGATTCTTGACTAAATTATAGGTACTGTAACGCCTCCCATACCTATTATAAATACCCATGCTTGCCATGTGAGTATCCACTAATTGTGAAACCCTCTGTGCTGCTCAAAAATTGCTTGTTCTTCTAGAGCTGCTTTTTCCTATCTAAGTGTGAACCCTCTACCCTTGCTTGATGCTGCCCCTTAATCCATACTGTCAGCCTGTATATCCCAGGACTGAATAAAAAGTATTTATAAGTTATGTTAAACACATGAACTATACATGGGAATAATAATTAAGAGTACACAAACAGTATACATAAGTAAAATTATGATAATATACAAAATATGCCATTATAACATCTTATATACATGCATATATCCACCTTTTATAAGTCTTATGTACTTAATATTAAGTTGGAATATGTTAGGCTAATCTTAAGAGCCTTAAGTATAAGGCTACATAATTTTTAAGTACACTTAAAGCTGTAATTTTCACTGTTTTATGCAAAAAACAAGAAATGCGCTTTATTTCACTTAAAAGTTGACTATATGCGCTATAAATTTGAGAATATCAAAAATTCGCTTTTACAGATCAATTTGTCTCATTTAGGACTATTGATTTGGCTATTTAAATGCATAAAAATAACACTTTTCAAATTTGGTGTTTTTATGCCAGAAATTGCTTCTGTGTACTGGCCACATACTGCCTGCTTTTTTCCCGTGTGAATAGCTTCATTTTTAGCAAAGTTAACTTTTTCACACTATAATTACCCCACATTCTATGCCCACTGTGGGGAAACACACTAAAATAGGCGACAGGTGCTTATTTAGTGTCCTAGCTTAATTAATAATGCATTGACCCTCTTTATATACACTAATTTCATTAATAACCTCATTCTTGGCGTCTTATTTCACTACCATGCTTAAATTTGCCTAAATTTAGTCAAGGATTTACCCGTGAAAGCGCCTGCCAAGGACTGCATATAGTTACCCCACATCTCACGCTCCTTTTTGGGTGGTTTCTCAGTCAATATTGGGTATTTTTGAATGGGAATTTCACATAGTATAATGTCAGGATTAGCCCCATTATTTCTACAGTGAGTCTCACTTATTATTAAGCTATTATTAACCTTAAAATTTCCTCTTTAGACTTTTATATCATTTTTAATACGCATATACTCTCTTTTTATCATATTCTTTAATTTTGATGGATTTTCCTTATTAATACAGGATTTTGGCCGTTGTTATTCTTCTAATTATGTTATGGGATACTGGGAATGTTGATGGGCATGTCTATTGGTTGTTTGGAGGCGTCATTAACTGTGTATTGGGTGGTACATCAAGGGAATCATTGGGGAACTCATTGTGTATAAAAGGAGGAGGGTTTTTTGGTTGTATTTCTACATTCTTTATCATTTACAATTTACCAATATAACCAAATAAATTACAATACATATCAATTAGTACTTTTATAAGACTTTTGAATAGTATCTGAATTATAAAATCTATTTTTCTACCAACTACAAAGATTGTAAGCCATATATAAAAATAGTGAGAATTATATTACTGAGACCTTTAATTTTGATTATATTTTACTACTTATTGGATTAGTGCTACAGTATTCATATAGGACAATTAAAATCTTCTAGACAACTGACCATTCAAGCTAGTTCACATCTTTGTACTTGAACTCAGCCTATAATTTGGGGGCCTTTTCTCAAGAATTCTGTTATAATCCAGTAAGTAAAAATTTAAAAGAAGGTACACGTTAATAAAATCCCTATAGAAATATTTGGATAATTACAACAGGTTGGGGTCACTTATATAGTGATTTCAGAAAAAGAAGCCCTGTTATATGATAAAATTGTGATATTGAATCAACAATTTTACCACTAAATTAACATATAATTGTTATTAGTGGGTCTGTCAATAGACCAATTTAATTTGTGATCTTTGCAGATGAAATTTTTACCACTAATTTAACATAAAATTGTTCTTAGTGGGAGTCTGTCAATAGACCAATTAAATTTCTGATCTTTGCAGATGATAACCAATTAAAATGATTAATTTTTTTCTTTTAACAGGACTCTTAATCCCCTTTTATTGGTTTGTAAAAATCATTTAATATTTAGAAAGAATCTTACCGACAAATTTTCTTTTTTAAATATAAAAACATGGCTACATATTGTAGGCCAGTTAAATCAAGTGACCACATAAAAGCATATTTGAATTTTGGCACTTCTAAATTCACTTTATACATACAAGTAAGCAATAAAATTATCTTCAGTGGTATTAATAAGTACTGATAAAACTCCTTTTAGAAGTTTTAAAAAAATCTCAAATTTCAAATCTTTGATTAAATTCCACGTAAAAATGTGTGACAACAATGATATTGTGAGCAATAAGGCAAACTTTATAGCTTAAGACCTAGAGCTGAGAAACCTGGTACAGGACATTCAAATGGAGGGCCAGGAGTCCCCCATAAACACCATCACTCCGCCAATGTCTCTGGAGAAAAGGGAAAAACTTTTAAAACAGGTATCAATAAAGAAAACAAAAAATACCTTACAAGAACAAATTCACTCCATCTACTCTACTGAAAACTTTTACAATAAGGGTAAACAATATAGTGGACCAGATAAACAATCTGGAGAAAAGAGCAGCTCAGGGTTTTGTAGAAGTCAATCAAGCTCTAGTAGAAATAAAGGCTCAACCACCAACAGTGGTACCCAACAGTTCCATAGCAACACCTCCAGCCCAAGTGGAGGATCAAAAAATTACAGTAAGCAAATGGAAGTGGGATTGGTACGCCCAAAACTACAACAACCCTCAACAGCAGGGCTCCAGCAGTCACCCTTACAGGGGAAAGCCAAGGAGAGGCAGAGGAAATGGAATAAGACCTTGGTAAGTCATCCATCTTCTCAGGATCAATTATATAATCCTAAAAATGAATTACTTATAAGTAATGAAATTGATAGAGATTTATTGGGTATAATTGATAAGGATTTAAAGAATTATTCATTTGAAAATAACATGTTAAACTTGTCTTTAAATGAGGACAATGTACATAGTTTTATTGACCACCAGGAAAATGCTATTAATTTAAAAATGGAATCAAATGAATTAAATTTTGACCCTGATGATGAGTCTTCTGAATTGAACAGAGAAAAAATTGAATACTTTCTAAAAGAAAATCCAATGGAATCAAAAATAATTAGTAAATTATAATTAAGAATTGAAAAATTGGAAGAATTCTCTAGAGAGTCCAACAATAATACAGAAAGTGTATTATTAAACCTCACACAATCATTGAGTACAACAGCAAATAGGTTAAAAATGATTGAGAATTCAAATAATGAATTAATCAATGAAAACAAAAGATTAAACTCTGAGATTAAAAAATTAGAAAATAAATTAGAACATTCTCAGAATATTATGGCTACCATAGAGGGACGTGTAAAATTGTCTTTTTCAAATGTAAATGATACCTTAACTCATGTACCTGTAATAAAAGATAGGTTACAAAGAGTAGAAATTGAAGTAGCTAACATTTTGAAAAATACTGAAAAAATAAAAGATAATACCTCTTATGTGGAAAGAGTACCAGTTTTTATGAAACACTCTGTTAATAAACCAATGATTGAACATGAACATAGTGTCATGGGCTCTGAGAATATAAAATCAGTAAAAGATGAAATAAATGATCATCTTTCTAAAGTAAGTGAATTACTCAATATTCCTCAGGTTAGGGAAGCAAAAACTAGCCAAAAGAACTGGACTAAGTTAGATCAGTACCCTTCTTTTGACGGGGATTCAAAATCTGATTGGCAGCAATTCATACAAAGAATTGATAACTTAAAATTTTCATAAAAATTACCTGATGAAGAAGTTACTTCAAAGTTATTATCTTTATTTACAAATGTGGCCTTATTATGGTTTGAATCTGTATTGAGTGAGGGAATTAATTACTCCTGGAATGAATGGAAGGCACAAATTGAAAGGCAATTTGGTGGCCCAAAATTTAGAATCACTCAACAAAGATTGTATGAAAAAGCCAGATATAATCCAAATGCTGGAGATAAACCTATGGTATTTTTAATGAATTTAATAAAAATCATGAAAGCCATGGATCCAAAAATGGATTATGAAGAGTGGAAATAAAAGATAATATACAAGTTGCCTATATCAGTTAGAGACATTATTGTAGCTAGAACTGAAACCATCAGAGATACCTCTGGATTCATTAATATATGCAATGAGATATTATTAAACCATAAGTATGAAACCAAGTATAACAATTACAGACAAAGTGTTGACGTGGTAAAACCTACTACAAGTAAATTACCAGTGGAGAAGAAAAAACCTTCAGCTCCCCTTGTCCCTAAGAGACAGGTAAATAAAACTTGTTACAAATGTAATGAACCTTGGGTAAAGGGTCACACGTGTAAGAAAAGAATAAATTTTATTGAAACCTCACAGAATTCTGAACCAAGTAATCATGAAGATGAAAATGTGAAATCCAGTGAGGAATGCAAAAGTAACATATCTTACAGTGATGATGAACATGAGATATTTGTATTAGAACATGATATTATGTTCCTGAATGATGCTATACCTCATACAGACATATCTTTAACTTCCATTGAGGAAGCTGAAATAATTAAAGATGTAACTCATGATACTTACAAAATAACACCTATCAGAGCACCTGTTATTATATGTGGAAAAGAAATGAATGCCATTCTTGACACTGGGGCTGCAGATAGTGTAGTTTCAATTAAGACATTAATGAAACTTGATAGTAAGTACCAGGAAAAACTAGAGCCTGTTCAAACAAAGAACTGGAGAGGTTTTGGTTCAGTATTAAATCCAATTGGCAAATACAAAACTGCTGTATTCTTTAAATATAATAATGGATATGTTAGGGCAGTGTGTGAATTTGTAGTAATGAATAATAAAAATTGTAGTGATTGGTTTATTATTGGCAATGATTTATTGACAAAATTTGGAATTAAACTAGATCCTGCAAACAGTTGCTTCACTATAGGCGTTAATGGTAAGAGAAAATTTAAAATATGTTGTGAAAACTCAGTGTATGCCATTTCTCCTAGAGAAGAACAACTTCAAGGTGGAAGAACCACCACTGAAATGGTTGAATTAGATAATGAAATCCAAAAGGCCTCTTTCAGTCCTCAACTCTCAAAAATTGAAGAGGAAAATATTTTGAGATTGATTAACTCATATCCTATGGCATTTGCTCATGGTTCAAATGAACTAGGATTGGTCAAAGACCATGAGATGAAAATCTCTTTAAGTTGTGATTTGGATAATATTCCTGGCAGCTTGAAAAAGAAACCTTACCCAGCTTCTCCTGCAAAAAGGAAAGATATTGAAGACAACATAAAAATGTTGTTAGAAATGGGTATTGTTGAAAAAGTAGACACAACACCTAATTATTGTGTTATTTCACCAGTATTAATCTCTTATGAAAAAGATAAGGCAAGATTATGCGGTGATTATAGAGCCCTGATTACATACACTGTAGATGATATTTACCCTCTACCAAGGATAGCTTCTATCCATTCTACCTTACAAGGAGAAAATTATATTTCCTGTCTGGATGGAAACAAGGGTTACCACCAGATTCCTGTGGAAAGGAATTCTCAAAATTACTTATTAATAACCACACATATGGGTATATTTAAGTATGTGAGAATGCCATTTGGCCCAAAAAATGCGCCTTCATTCTTCCAAATATTAATGGATAGTGTTTTATATCAGGAAATGGTTGAAGGATGGCTTTTGTTCTATATTGATGACATCATAGTGTTTTCAAAAACATATGATGAACATTTAAATCACCTGGAAAGAGTCTTTCAAAAGATGGATGAAATTAATATGACAATTGCATTAAAGAAATGTAAGTTTGGATTTCAATCCTTGAAAGTACTTGGACATGTTGTATCTGGATTACAAATTTGTGTTGACCAGAATAAGGTGGCAGAAATAAAAAACATTGGTATACCTAAAAATTTAAAAGAAGTTCAAAGTTTTTTGGGTATATGTGGATATTACAGACAGTAAATTAAAAATTACCAATCCATTGCAGCTCCTTTAAGAACATTAATCAGGAAAAATGAAGCTTTCATTTGGAATAATGAAAGACAACATGCCTTTAATAAATTAAAGGAATGTTTAATGTCAGCTCCAATATTGGGACTGCCATTTTTCACCCTACTATTTATCTTGTACACTGATGCAAGCTTCATAGGGTTAGGTGCTGCTTTACAGCAGAAACAGATAATAAGTTGAAAATTATCTGAAGTAGTCATCTGTTATATATCCAGAACCTTTAGAAAAACAGAATTAAGGTATGATGCCACACAGCTAGAATGTTTGGCCATGGTGTGGGCTTTGGAGAAACTTCATTACTATCTGGAAGACCAGAAGTTTGAACTTATAACAGATTTCAGTGCAGTAAAATCATTACTAAACATGAAAACCACTAATAGGCACATGTTTAGATGGCAACTAGCTGTACAGGAGTACAGAGGAAGAATGACAATCACTCACAGAGCAGGAAAATTACATTCTAATGTGGATTTATTATCCAGAAGTCCTTTGTCAAATGATGCTGACAACCCAGCTTATGTACCTGAAAATGAGGTTATACATATATTTGGGATTTATATAGTGGATTTAGAGGAAGAATTTATGCAAACTATATTTGAAAATTATTCATCTGATAAAGATTTGACTAAACTATCTACCATTCTAAATGATCCAACTAATGCCTCCATGAGTGCATTGATTAAAACCTTGCCTCCAAAGTATAGAAATGGGTTGGAAAAAGGTAAACTGTCAATCGAAGATGGATACATATATTACAGGGAAAAATTAAGTAATGTAATAGTGATACCACCTTCTATGAAAGAGTTAATATTAAGTACTTTTCATGATGACATCTTAGCTGGTCATTTTGACTTTAAAAAAACATTAAATAGGGTTAAAAACACAGCCTGGTGGATAAACATGAAAGAAGATGTACAAAAATAAATTGAAACATGTGACTCTTGTCAGAAATCTAAAAGATTAACTGGGAAGAGAGCTGGGTTGTTACAACAAATAGAGCAGCCAAAAGCTCCATGGGAAATAATAAACATGGATTTTGTAACTGGCTTTCCATTAGCAGGAAAAGAAATTTTCAATTCTTGCTGGGTAATAGTAGATAGATTAACAAAATGTGTAAATTTAGACCTACCCATAAAGAGGTATCTGCAAAAGACTTGGCATTATTATGGTGGACTAAGATGATGAATACTTCTGGGTTCCCTAAAGCCATAATCTCTGACAGAGACCCTAAATTCACTTCAGCGTTCTGGACATCATTGATTGAAGTATCAGGTTGTCAATTGAAATTGTCTACAGCACACCATCCACAGACTGATGGGCTGGCTGAGAGAATGATACAAACTCTAGAAGACATACTCAGAAGATATTGTGCCTTTGGATTGAAATACAAAGACAATGAGAAATTCATACATGACTGTGTAACATTAATTCCTGGTCTTGAATTTGCTTATAACAGCACAACTCATTCTGTAACAGAGAAGAAACCCTTTGAACTCTGGATGGGATACATATTAAATACCCCAGTAAATCATTTAAATAAATTACCAAGGTTAGATATACACCCTGGTACTAAATACTTTTGTTCATATGCAACAAATGTGTAGAAAGCATGAAGAAGAATGCATCTAAAAGGCATTTGAATATGAAAAGAAAAGGTGGGATAAATCTCATAAAGAATTTGAATTCAAAAAGTGAGATGAAGTCCTCATATCAACACTACATTTTAACTTACAAGGTAATGTTAAATTAAAGGATCCCTTTGTAGGACCTTTTGTAGTAAGCAAAATGGTTGGTAATAATGCAGTGGAAGTCATATTATATGCTCCATATGATAGGAAACATCCAGTTTTCCCTATCTAATTATTGAAACCTTACCATGCAAATGATCCTGACTTATTTCCAAAAAGAAGGGGAAGGCCTAAAAACCAACCTGAAGAAATTGTGGAAAAAGCAGAGATTGAAAAAATACTCAAGAAAAGAATCCTTACTAAAGAAAAAGGAACTGAGTATTTATTAAGATTTAAAGGGAAATTAAATGAATTTGATAAATGGATACCTAAAAAAGAAATTTGTAATTTATCCACCCTTCTTAAAAAATTTAAAAAGAAATAAATTTCTGTTCAACCAGCTGAGGGGTTAAAATACCAGTACTCATAATATTTTATTATGTTTTATTTCTTTAAAGTATAATCTTTAATGCTACAGAATAAATCTGAATACCTGAAAATTAAACAATTAATAAATAAAAATGTATAACTTATCATTTTTTTATTATTTTTTTTGGGTGGGCGAGTGTCAGCCTGTATATCCCCAGGACTGAGTAAAAAGTACTTATAAGTTATGTTAAACACATGAAATCTACATGGGAATAATAATTAAGAGTACACAAACAGTATACATAAGTAAAATTATGATAATATACAAAATATGCCATTATAACACCTTATATACATGCATATATCCACATTTTATAAGTCTTATGTACTTAATATTAAGTTGGAATATGTTAGCGTAATTTTTAGAACCTTAAGTATAAGGCTACATAATTTTTAAGTATACTTAAAGCTGTTATTTTCACTGTTTTATGCAAAAAACAAGAAATGCGCTTTATTTCACTTAAAAGTTGACTATATGCACTATAAATTTGAGAATATCAAAAATGCGCTTTGACAGATCAATTTGTCTCATTTAGGACTATTGATTTGGCTATTTCAATGCATAAAAATAACATTTTTCAAATTTGGTGTTTTTTATGCCAGAAATGGCTTCTGTGTACTGGCCACATACTGCCTGCTTTTTTCCCATGTGAATAGCTTCATTTTTAGCAAATTTAGCTTTTTCACACTATAATTACCCCACATTCTATGCCCACTGTGGGGAAACACACTAAAATAGGCGACAGGCACTTATTTAGTGTCCTAGCTTAATTAATAATGCATTGACCCTCTTTATATGCACTAATTTCATTAATAACCTCATTCTTGGAGCCTTATTTCACTACCACGCTTAAATTTGCCTAAATTTAGTCAAGGATTTACCCGTGAAAGCGCCTGCCAAGGACTATATATAGTTACCCCACATCCCACACTCTTTTTTGAGTTTTTGGGTGGTTTCTCAGTCAATATTGGGTATTTTTGAATGGGAATTTCACATAGTATAATGTCAGGATTAGCCCCATTATTTCTACAGTGAATCTCACTTATTATTAAGCTATTATTAACCTTAAAATTTCATCTTTAGACTTCTATATCATTTTTTAATATGCATATACTCTCATTTTATCATATTTTTAAATTTTGATGGATTTTCCTTATTAATACAGGATTTTGGCGGTTGTTATTCTTCTAATTATGTTATGGGATGCTGGGAATGTTGATGGGCATGTCTAGTAGTTGTTTGGAGGCGTCATTAACTGTGTATTGGGTGGTACATCAAGGGAATCATTGGGGAACTCATTGTGTATAAAAGGAGGAGGGTTTTTTAGTTGTATTTCTACATTCTTTATCATTTACAATTTACCAATATAACCAAATAAATTGCAATACATATCAATTAATACTTTTATAAGACTTCTGAATAGTATCTGAATTATAAAATATATTTTTCTACCAACTACAAAGATTGTAAGCCATATATAAAAATAGTGAGAATTATATTACTGAGACCTTCAATTTTGATTATATTTTACTACTTATTGGATTAGTACTACAGTATTCATATAGGACCATTAAACTCTTCTAGATAACTGACCATTCAAGCTAGTTCACGTCTTTTTACTTGACCTCAGCCTGACACATACTATGCCTCTAGTTCTGGTTGTGGCTTCCTCAAGTGCATATCATACCTTCTTGTCTTATAGTCCAGTATGCATTTTCCTCTAATTTTTACTTACCATGGCTTGTATATCCATAGTACACAAAAAAAAAGTGCACAGAGAGTCTAATTTTTCTGCACGTCCATAAAAATCCTTCCTAGAAACCCCTTTCTTGTGCTTCCTGAGAACTGAATCATCCGCTGCACTTCTGAGACTTTTGCTGTGTTCTTTCAAGATGTGTACCACAACATTAATATCATTTAAAGCTCCTGGAATACCAAAAAAGTAGTGCCAAAAATGTAAGTTTTGTGAGGCAACTTCTTCTAAAATTATTTTAGGGCTGCTTTCTTTGATAGAAAAAGATGACATGTAAGTTATTTAATAGAGGATAAAATGGACTAGGAACAGAGGGGAATTGTGACTGGAGTGAAGAGAGGAAGGGAAGAATTACCTGATTGACAAATATGACAGGTAAGTTATTTAATAGAGGAGAAAATGGACTTGGGACTGGAGCAGAATGAGGAAGAGACTTGAGGAGGAGTGAGGAAACATAAGATGATAAGTAAATGAAAGAATGGAGAAAAATAAAATAAAGGGAGAAAATGGATTCATTGCTGTAGCAGAGCATATGTACAGAATTACCTGATAGACAAAGATGACAGGTAAGTTATTTAATAGAGGACAAAAGGGACTAGGGACAGAGAGGACTTGGGACTGGAGAGGACAGAGGAAGGGACTTGAGGAGGAGTGAGGAAACATAAGATGATAAGTAAATGAAAGAATGGGAAAAAATAAAATAGAGGGAGAAAATGGATTTATTGCTGTAGCAGAGCATATGCACAGAATTACCTGATAGACACAGATGACAGGTAAGTTATTTAATAAAGGACAAAATGGACTAGGGACAGAGAGGAGCTGGGACTGGAGCAGACAGAGGAAGGGACTTGAGGAGGAGTGAGGAAAAGTAAGACAAGAAGTAAATTAAAGAATAGGAAAAAATAAAATAGAGGGAGAAAATGGATGAAGAATCAGAGATGACTCACGTATCCATACATAATGCTTAACTATCATTCTATTAGGTTAAAGATTAGGTTAAGATAAGTGATGCTAGTAACTGTAAGCAAAAATAGACCTATATTGACATTCCCCTGTGCTCAAGACATCAATGGCTTTAAATCTAAGTACTTTAAAATTAGGTGATGCGTAGGTCTAGATAAGGATTTAGTGAGAACATAAGTTAACATTTGATAAGTAGGTGTATATCTTATATTAAGTTCATTATTGTTTACTTTCTCCCATAATCAACATACTTTAGCATTTATGTGTCTAGTTCTGTGTTGATAAAGTGGATTGAGTGCCAAATTTATTCCACCTTGGTTGTCACTGATTAGAGAGGAATTGATAAAAGGTATATTGCAGTCATTGAATAGTTCTTTAGTCCAAATTAAGTCTTATCCACATTCAGTCATTTCATAGTATTCAGATTTGAAGGTTGAAAGTGTGACAGATTGTTGTTTTGATTATCTTCAACTGATAAGTACAAGATAATCAACCAGGGCTCCTGAGGTAGATTTGGAGTCTTCAGCTTTATTGTAGTCCATTTCAGCATAGCCAGTGAGGTGTCCTAATTTAATTTCACCAAAAGTACCCAATGTAAAGTAGTAATATTTTGTGAGTTGAAGATATCTTAAAATGTGAAAGAAGGCATTTATTTGATCATCAGATGGATCATTGAGATATTGGGCTAATGGGCCTTCAGCAAATGATAAACCAGGACTTGTACATAGGACTAGGTAATTGAGTAACCTTATAGCATGGAAATAGTTCAATAGGTAAGTGAGTTTCTTGGAAGAGATTTGGACAAGGTGGGTATTAGGAACTAGAGGAGTAGATATGGGACAAAAATTAAAGTGATTAAACTCAGTGAGGATCTTTTTGATGTAGAGAGATTGAGATAATGATTTAGTTTTGGCAGTTCTGTTGGGATTGAATCTCATCACTAGTACCCGATTCAGTTCTCCTTGATCATCCATATCAAAGACTTGTGAAATTTTGTTTTTTAAATCTTGAACGGAGGGACTGCCAATGATTAAGTCGTTGAGATGAATGTACACATAGCATGTACTACCAGTGTCATTATTAAAGAACAAGCAGGGGTCCACCTTAATGGCTTTAAAACCAATATTAGCAAAGAAAGTAATTAATTTGTGACATCAGCACTTGGGACATTGCTTGAGACCATAGAGCAACTTTTTTAGGTGTAGGAAACATTTGGTATTAGTAGGTGAGTAACCACTAGGGTATTGTAAGTAGAGATCTTTTTCAGGTTCTCCATGTAAGAAGGCCAATTTAAATTCCATTTGATGGAGCTCCTAGTCATTAAAAGCAGCAATGCTAAGAACTAATCAAAGAGTTGTTAGCTGTCCTATGGGTTCATGTGTTTCATTATATTCTATTCCCTCAATTTGGGAGAAACCCTGCACACATAACCTGGCTTTGTATTTCAATATGTTCCCTTCAGAATTAGTTTTCTTTTTGAATGTGAGATGCTGCCTAGAAGATGATTGTGTTCAGGAATTGGTACTTCTTTTCAGACTTGATGTTTTGATATACTTACTAGCTCAGATTGAATAAATTTTAACCACTCATCTTTTTCAGGGGAATAGACTTCTTTGTAATAATTTTGGGAGTGTCCCATGGAGTGACAGCTAAACAAAGAGGACTACCCCTCTTTCTATGTTGGAGAATATTAGCAGGATCAATATCTGATGTAATTTCTTTCAATGGTCTGAGAGTTTTGTCAACATAGGCATAGTTTTTAGGTTCAGGTGGAACAGAGGTGATCTCCTCAAATCTTTCTTAATCAGGAATGGTGGAGTTTAATTCAGCATTGATCTGATCTTCAGGAGAGTGAATTTTAAGGGGAGGTGTATTATTGTGATTGAAGGAATTATTTTGGGTTGACTCAGAGGATTGAGGATTAGGCAAATGGATGTGTGTAAAGTCCAGATCAGGAAAAACTAGGGTTTTGACAGGACTCCCTTTAGTAATTATGGGGGAAAGATTAAAATAGTTGAGAAATTTGATGTTATGAGTGATAATAATAGAATCAGAACTTGGAGAGTAGATATGGTTATTTATATGGCCCTCACAATAACCCAAAAAGATTCCTTCTGCTCCATTTCTGTAAAATTTCCCATTTTGGTACTGCTTCTTTTGGTAGTAGACAACCTCCCAGCCAAAGGGGTAAAGTTTCTTTGGAATATTATCAGAATTGCCATTCCACAGTTCCAATGGAGTTTGATGATTTTTGTTTGTGGAAGAGGGTAAAATCTTAAGAAGTAAAGTGGCTTTATTAATGGCTTTTGGCCCACCAGTAAGAGCTGAGACCTGACTCAAGAAGTAGGCATCTGGCCTTTTTTACTAGGGATTGATTACCATTTTCAGCTATAGGATTTTGTTGTGGTGAATATGGAGCAGTAAAAGGATTATTGAAACCTTTATTTTTAAGCTGGTTTCTGAAATTGTTGCTGGTAAACTCTCCCCCATTGTGTGACACTATGGCTTTAATGAGTCACTCTAATTAATTTTCAACTAGTTTTTCATACTCTTTATATTTTTCAAAGGTTTATGACTTGATCTGCAAGAAGTATACATGGCAAAAACAAGAATGGCCATCAGCAATTTGGAAAAAGTATGACTTTCTGCCTGTAGATTCTGGAGTGATTGGAACGCATAGGTCCATATGTAAAACATTGAGGGGTGATTTAGGAGTAGGGAATGAACTGGAATAGGGAAAAATGTGAGCTTTTGATAGAGTGCAAGTCTTACAACTGAGCTGAGAGAACTTCAAACCTGGGAAAATCTATTCCTTAGTTTGATTTGTTGGGTGGCCAAAATTATGATGTAGTAGTTTGAGATCTGGTTTATTGGGTGATGTTAGATTAAAATTTAAAATCGTGTATCTCAATGAGGGAAAGATTATAATTCTATCCTTATTTGAGCATTTAATAAGAGTAGTCACATTGTCATTTTCAAGGTACCAACAATTTTTGAAAAGATCAACAATCACAATAAGAGTGAAACTGATTGAAGGTACATAGAGAGCACAGTTGATATTGAACTTCTGACCAGATGATGAGGTAAAAAAAACCTTTCCTTTTCCAAGGGAAAGAATTTCATCCCCATCCTCCAGAGTCAATGAAACTTTAGAGTCTTCAAACTGTGTAAACAAGTCCTGATTATTGAAGATTGAATAAAAGGTGCCACTGTCCAGGATAGTATAATTAAGTGGAACATTGAAGACAAAGGATAATACTTTATATTGAGCATCACTTCCCTTCATCACTTTTTCTTTCTTCTGTTTTAGAGTTTCTTCTTGCTTTTCTGGATGGAGTTGAAAGCGTGAGGCTTCAAAATGAGGTGCAAGAGGATTGTGCTTCCCCTTTGAGCAGAAGGTTTTTTTTTTGGTGTCCACAGCCAAAACAGTCCTTCCAGTGTTACTTATGAGATTAAGGGTTTTTTTATGAGTAACTTCAGTTTCAATGTCTGAAAAAATGGATTCAATGGTAGGCTGCTGGTTATTAATGTCATACTTGCTAAGGATAATGGTAGCAGCCATTTGGTATGATTCAGGGAGCAGGTTGAGCACTTAATTTGCCATAATGTAAGATAGAATATTCTATTTGAAAAAATTGGGTGAAACATCACTTAATAATTTAACAGTCCCTCTGAATTTTTACATTGCTCCAAGAACATTTCTTTCTGTAAATTTAATTTTGAGTAATTTACTGATTACATAGGAGCAGTTTTGACTAGACTTGGAAGCATAATTATTTTTTATCTGTGTCCACAACTCAGTGGGCTTGACAGCATCATCATCTAAAATGAACTTGTGTTGATTGGCCTTTTCTATAAACATTTTAATGATTTTTTTAGCTTGTTTTTGTTTTATTTTGAATAGAGAAAGAAGTTTGGGATTGGAGGGGGTGGGATTGCCTTCAAATAGAAATTGATCCAGGTTGCAAATTGTAAGAGCATATTTTAAGTCAGTTTTCCAGGTACCGTAATTTTTGTTGTTCAGTTTTTCAATGCCTTTGATTTCAGAGTAATTTGAATCATCTTGAAGGTACGTAAAGTCTGAAGATTTTGAGGATGAGGGTTCAACCATGGTGGTTTAGGTAGAGGAGGAAGAATTTCCTGGGGAACTGGGAGAAGTGGTTGTTAATTCAGGAGTCTCCAGGTTTAATTAAATAGATAGCTGGGCCTGTAGCCCTGATAGACAAAGAGGAAAGATAATTTATTTAATAAAGGACAAAATGGACTAGGGACAGAGGGGACACAGGACTGGAGCAGACAGAGGAAGGGACTTGAGGAGGAGTGAGGAAACATAAGATGGTAAGTAAATGAAAGAATGGGCAAAATTATAGTAGAGGGGAAAATGGATGGGGAATCAGAGATGACTTGTGCATCCATGCATAATGCTTAATTATCATACTATTAGGTTAAATATTAGGTTAAAATAAGTAATGGTAGTAACTGTAAGTAAAAATAGATCTATATTGACATTCATTTCCCTGGAATTGAACTGCCCATGCACTAGGAAAGTTTTTCCACTCTGAGTGCATACTGTCTATTGCCCCCAGGCACCCAGTAAAACCATGATCCTCATACTCCTTCAGAATTTATTTCTTCTTGCTGTTGTTGGGTTCCAATAAGTATTCAGGCTTATACAATGTGATGATGTCCTTCATGAATTTTTTTTAGACATTCTAGGGTGGTACTTTCCCCTATTTGGACATACTCATCTGTTCCATCTGCAGTGATTCCATAGGCAGTTGACACAGAACAGAAGTGTTTTTTTTTCTCAGGTGACAAACCCACTTGGCCACAAAATCCTATAATATACTAAGTTGAGTGAATGAATATATATACAAGACAATTTTTATGACTTACAGTCCTCTGTGTCCAATAAATATTATGTAGCTGTAGATCATTATTAATTTTATAAAATAGAGTTTTACCATGCAAAAATGGCAGTGAAAAATAGTTGAGTTGAGGGTACTATTAGGTTTAAAGTAGTCTTTCATAGGCTGGTGATTTCCATCAATGCAATTGTGATTAATAGGGGGTATCAAAGCTGACCAATCTGCAATTAGGGATCAGGATTTTTTTCCCTGGATCAGACATTATTAATTGTGGAAGATTCTTATCCACTAGCCCTGGGGATAGTAGATAATGATTCCACAATAATGCATTATCCCGCCTCTTATACCCCAATTTCAATTCCTAATTCCTGATCCCAAACTCATCAAATCCATGATGGATTTTTAAGAAAGTCACATGACTTATAATTGCTGATTCCATCCTTAAGTCTTTTTTCACTCTATGCTACTTAATTTTGGTGGCAAAAACTTAAAGTTTTTTTCTATCTACACACCCAAACTGCACATTTGGCGGTGAATTCCCACTTCCCTCATCACATAAGCCTTCCACTGACAACTATGAAACACCTCTCTACTAGGCAGCTACTTCACTCAACTATGAATGCTAAGCTCTTTACTATAAAATAGACTCTAATTTGGAAGATGCTTTAGCCTATATGTATTTTATTTTAAAAAAGTGTTACATAAACCTAAGAGGGCCAAATCTTCATCATGATCCCAGATATTATCTCTGCTCCATTCTCAACATTCCTCAACTAAACTTCACTCAACTATTTTGAACTTCTCTTGATTATTTCTTCAAACTTTATCAACTCATCTCTAAAAATCCTATATTTCATAACAATTGTCAAAATAAACAGCCTGATTCTGCTATTCAACTTGCTGTTGCAGTGTGTTTCTTTGGCTCAAATAGAAATGGTGCTGCTGTAAGACGTTTGGAGAATCTCTTTACCATAGGATATGGGATGGTGATATTATACACCAAGAGCTGTATGCTTGCCATAATTCCACTCAAGTCTCAAACACTTTCTTGGCCAACTCCACAAAAGCAACTTGAATCCTCTCAAGTAATGCAAGCTGAAGGTTTCCCTGGCTGTGTAGGGTTTGTTGATGGCACAACTATACCTTTGAGTAAAAAGTCTGCTCATGATGGAAAACATTTTTTTGATTGCAAAAAAAGGTTTCTTCAAAATGTTCTCCAATTTCACATCTTTCAGAAACTGACTTTTTAATTTCTTTGTAGATAATCTATTGCCATTCAACTTGTATTTGATGTCAATAAAAAATTTATTGCTTTTCACAGTGGCTGCCCTGGATCATGTCATGACTCTTCTGTCTTCCAAAGAATGAGGATTTCTCAAAGTCCTGACTCATACTTTGACGAATCTCAACACCTCCTTGCAGACTCAGCATATGCAAGTAGAAATTACATTATACCTGCTTTTCATGGTGCAACTTTAGAAAATGACCCCAAAACCACCTTTAATTATAACCTTTCCCAATCAAGAGTATAGATTGAACATGCTATTGGGATTTTAAAGGGAAGATTTTCTAGTCTCTGGGAACTCAGAATCCAATTTCAAAAAAAATGGAAATAAAAACTGCAAACCATTGGATCATGACTTGCATTATACTCCACAATATCCTAGCAGATTTAAAGAATGAGTGGAATGATATTTATGAATAAGAGGATCCTGAACAAGAACCGGCTCTCCCCTCCCTTGAGTCACAAAAAAGTCATTCAACCAGCATACGCTCTGTCATTATGCCTATTACTCTCCAACATTTCTCTTCACCACCCTTTTAAATTTTTTTGTACTCTTCCAATTTTCAAGTTCCTTGTTTTTTTCACTTGTGTTATTTTCATGTTCCATGTGTTATTCACTTGTGTTGGTAATTTTTTTCTGCATAAGTACGATTTTGAATTTGCTGTCAATTCTCTTTTTTGGATGTCTCATTTGTTTCATTTCATCAGCTCAACATGAAATTGCATATTTTCTGCAATTGCATAATTTTTCACTGTCTCATTTTTTCATTCATCCCTCATATCCATCTCCTACTCTCCTCAAACATCCCTCAAATATTTTCAATTCTTCTATTTTCTCATCTCATCTCTCCAGGTAAGTCATTTTTTTCTTATTTTTGATCTTTTTACTTGCTAATAATTTATTTTTTCTCTTTTTTTTGTTGTCCTTTTTTTTCTTTTTTTTTGTCCTGTAAGTGTTTTTTTTGTTTTCAAGGTTAGGCTAATTTTTTTTAATCTTTTTAATCTTTTTTTCTTTTTTTCTCCCTCCATTATCCCCCTTTCCCCCCTCCTAGTCTCCCTCCATACCCTCCTTTCTCCCCTTCTTGGCCACCTCAAGTCCCCCCTTTACCCCCTCCATCATCCCCCTTTCCCTTCTCCTTGTCTGCCTCCATACCCCCCTTTCTCCCCTTCTTGGCCACCTCAAGTCTACCCCTTTGCCCCCTCAATCTCCCACTTTAACCCCTACTAATAAATATAAGAGTCATGCACAAGATACGGTTGAAGGCTTGAAACAAATTTACAGTAATATTTTGGCCAACGCTGATAAACAAGCGGCTATAAATTTATTTTTGGGCATTGATTCCAACTCATCTGTTCTACAATCAACTATTTCCAACTCAAATTCAAAGTTAGCACCAATTCTTCCCATGTCAATTTCAGAGAAAAACTCTCAATACAATAAAACTATCCCTCTGCAAGTTGAATTTTACACATATATAAGTCAAGGCAAGAGCTATGGAAGACACCAAGGTGTTCATTCTTGAATTGGTATGACCCTGAACATCTAATCAGTCCTCCTGAAGATCCACAGAAGTAAGTCAAACTTCTTAATGGTGTAGCTCCCAAAAGAGGCAATGAAAATTATTTTCTCAGTTATTACAGACCCTGGTTATGGACCAACTTGCAGATTCATCTGGCTGAAAGAATGAATAGCAGTGAAATTTTTATTCCTCAAGGGTAAGTTTAATTGCACAAACTGTATTTATTATGTTTGACTATATGATTTTGGAAGCTTTTTGTTTGCATAAATCTTGATTTTACCACTAGGGTTGGCTACTTGAGTGAACAGGCAAACAAAGTAAGTATGTCACCTTTCAAAAGGTGTCGGGGTACTAATGAATTTGGGAGAAGAGCCCATAGGTACCTTGTTTCTCTTTATAAGAGTCTTATTGTAGAACTTTCTATATAGAAACATTATTTTTGTTTGAAATTGATCTTTTGACTTTCTGTATTCAGAAACTCAAATGAGAGGATGCCTCATGAAGTAGGTGGAGTTTGTTTCTGGCACTACGCAATATAGGGGGTGGACTTGCTAGTAAGTCCTCAACCAAACTCAGATGTAACTCAGATGTAACTCAGACTGAACTCAGACTGAACCCATACTGAACTCTACTTGAACACCCACCTAAAACTGTTCTGCTGAGTGGTGTTCATCCCTGATTGTATGCTTCCTGTCAGTGTATTTAGTGTTTAAGTATGATATAATAGTATTTATTTATGGTCCAACTACTTATTGATATATGATTTAGTGATTAAACCTAAGGGGAAGACTAATAAAATAGTTATACTCAAATAAAACTCACAATACTTGAATTTAAATGCATGCTAGTGGGGGAAAATAGATGAATATAATATAGTTGTAGCTTATATAAAGATAATATCAATTTATAATGGCTTTATAATATATTTCTAAATTCTAATAATTGTATTGTAGTGTTTTTTTGAATTGTAGTAAGTGAATGATGTCCAATAACCGTCAAAATCTTCCCTTACTTAAACCGAAATCCACTGGAGTGCACAGACCTTCAATCCAGATGATGTCACTGCTATCCCCAGCAATTACAGCACTGTGAGGGCCCATCACCTCCCCATGGCCTCCACTTCAAGAAGATTCAACACCCAGACCTCCAGTAAGGATCCTCCATCACAATTAATGATAACACAGACCTATACCATAAATAGAAATTCCAGATAAAAGCAGATACCATAAAGAAACAGGTGAAACAACTCATCCAAAGAGAATATAATGAAACCCAAAGCATATAAAGAAACAAATGAAATTTAAAATCCCCCAATAAAATTTGTAAGCATCCATATTAACCCAGAAATGACCTCCCAACCCATAAATCCGTGAATATCCATCCAAGGAAGCAGATTAAGTTGTCCAGACTGAGTGTATGTGCCTGAAATAGATGTTTATGCTTTTGTAGGCATTGTGAGTCCATTGGATACGTCCATATGACCTAAAATAAGCAGAAAAACAAAGTTTATAGGCTATTAAGGGTCTAAAACCCACTTATATACCTAAATATACATAATATACTGCATATTTCACTGAATATGAGATTTATGTATACATATAAGCTTATGTATGTCAATAATTACTTAGTATCACTTAAGATAAGTATATTATGACTCCATTAACACCTTAATAAGTATTATTAGGCTATGGATAAGCTATTTAAACTATTATAATTTGTATAATAGAGTAATAATTATATATATATGTAATATAATCATATATATTATTGTTTTAACCTTATTTTTAAGATATAAGCTTAATGTACTTAGGGTTATCTTATTTTAAGTATAAGAAATACTCAGTCCTAGGAATATCTAGGCTGACACTTCCTTTATCAATAGCTCAATGTGTGTTCAATCTGTGGTGAGTTTGGGTACAAGGTTGCGGACTTGCTAGCAAGTCTGTCCCCCATATTGTGTGGTGTGGTTTCCAAGATTCTCAGCTTCCGTAATAGATTTGTCTCCTACAAAAAATTACAATTTCAACGCTTTAAATATTTCAACATCTCAACCAGTTGGAAAACCAATAGGATCTGCTAGTGTTTTAAATCACAAGTGTCCAATAGACACTTAAACAGCAATGAAAGTGTAGCATATTCCAGTGATGACAATGATCATCCAAACCATAGCATGCATAAATTTCCTAATGAATTTGATACTGAAACTGAGAAACTAGCTATTAGTTTGATGCATTCGGTAGTTCAACCCAAGGAGTTTAATGAACACAGCTTGTGAGTCTTCCACTTTCATTTGAATTTTTCAAAATGTTGGTGTTGTTTAGAAAACTAAATAAGAGCTCAAGGAGGGGGTAAAAGGGGGGTTTAAGGCGGGTAAGGAGGGGTTAAAGGGGGGGTAGAGGGGGATTGAGGGGGTAAAGGGGGTGTGGTTAAGGTGGGAATGGAGGGGTTAAAGGGGGGACTTTTTGGGGGCATTTTGAAGTAAGAAAAAAAAATACTAATCTCTGCTTTTAATTTTTTTTTACAGAATTTTTTATCTTTCCCTTAGTTTCTGGACATTTCCCCCTGTTTTCAAAATAAATCAGGTAATTTAATTTTTATTATATGTGTTTGTTTTTGAAAATAATTAATTATTCTGAATTTTACTGAATTCAATTTTGTTTTTTAATAAATTGGATGGAAGGACATCAAGTGGTATTTCCAATAGCAGGTAAGTAATTTTTATTTATTTTATTTATTTTTTTTTGCAATCAAATTTACTGAATTTATTATATTTTTATTTTTTATTTTGATTTACTCTTTTTTTTTTGTGATTTTGTTTGTTTTTCAAGAACTTTATCTGGTATTTCAAAAACTATTCAGGATTTTATTTTGATTTTTATGTTTTTGCAATTTATTTAACAATTTTTTTTTTTTTAGAAATTTTTTTCTAGGATATTACCTGGTATTTTAATCATAATTCAGGTTTTTTATTTTGAATTTTTTTTTTCCAAAATTTTTTACTGATTTTTTTGCATTTTTTTGTGTTTTTTTTTTCACCAAAAAAAAGGTTTTCTTTTCAATTATTTTACTGATAATTTATTATTTTTAAGGGGGTTTTTTTAGATATATTTATTTTTTTATTTTTTTATTTTTGTTTTATAAATTTTTATTTTTCCAGGATGTTACTATAGAAAATTTAACTCACTCATCTTCATTATCATCAATTTCTTCTGAATCATCTTTATCCTCTCTGTCTTCCTTGTCTTCAAATCTTGAAAGCTCCAAGAATAACCATCAAATATATTCAACTTCTTCTTCTTTATCTTTTCTGTCTTCTATCTCTTCAATTTCCTTCAATTCTTTTCCTTCAATATATTCAACTTCTTCTTCTTTATCTTTATCTTCTTCTATCAATTCAATGTCCTTCAATTCTATTCCTTCTCCCAATCAATCTGAGCTTTCCTTACCAGAAAATAAAAAGCAGAAAATCATGGAACCAGCTAAAGAATAAAGAAATTCAAAGACAGTATTTTATCAAAATAGAAAGTTGATTAGGATGAAGATATTTTGAAAAACATTCTTTGGACATTTGGACAATCTCAAATCTTATAAGACTTCAATATCAAATCATAAGAAAAATTTTTTACAACAAAATCAAAAACCTTACAGAAGGCAGCATAGATCTCATTGTTTCAAGTGTCAATAATAGATAAAAACCTCAATTAATCTTAGAAGTTCATTCATTTGATGGGAAAAATGATGAATTCTTTGCCAGCTTTCTGATTTAACTTCTACTCTCTATCAAATGGCTTTGGTTCAATAACCCTTATCAAATAAAAATCTGATTTCTGGTGTCATGAAAGGTTTTGGTTGGCGACAAGGATATGATCAAAAGGTTTCTTTTGGTGTGTAAATATTTTTTTAATATAAGTAATTTGTAATTTTTTCATATATTTCAGGAATTTATTCTTTATTGAAAAATTTGAAACCTGAGCAAATGGAAGAAGATCTGAAACCATGGAATTCTTTAGGATCATTTAATATTTTCTTGGTAAATCAATTTAAATAATCATGTATTCAAGATTTTCAAAAAAACCATCAACTTGCTTTAAAATCTGGTTTACCAAATTGGTCTGATCCTGAATGGGAAGAGGCAATAAATGCTTATGTTTTTTGTTCTAATGTTATCATCACTTATAAAGGACTCTACAATAATTTTCATCTAGATAAACATGATAAGAATTATCTAACATTTGGAATTTTATCTTATATTAAACCAGATACTGGTCTTCCTATTTGATCTCCCTCTTCTGATGAGGGACAGTGCCTTTATTTTCCTGACCATAAATGTATTATTGATTTTGGTAGTGCCAATGGAATAGTTGAGGCTATATGAAATTCTTCTCAACATTGGCATAAAACAACTAAAGCACCTCCAACATTAGTTTCTTGTCAAGAATTTACTCATTTTGGCTTTTAATTCCAAATAAATGAGTATCTTATTAATTGTATTAATAATCAAAAAAAAATTTAGATAAAAAAATTGTTCTTAGTAAATCTGTCAAGTATGGTAACAAAAATATTATAAATTTTTTTCTATCATTAAATATTTTCATCCATTTTTTTCTTTTTTTTTCTCATTTATTAATTTAATTTAATTTAATTTTTATCTTTTTTAATTTTTTCTAAATTTTCCTTTTTATTTTCCTTTTTTTCAATTTTATTTATCCTTTTAAATTTTTTTTGCATTTAATTTTGGATTTGTCTCTTCCATTTTTTTTTAAAGTTACATCAAGATAGATTACTGGTTTTATATAATGGTGAATCTGGCCTTAGGTCATTCTACTGGCTATTATACAAAATAGGAAAACTTGATTTGGACTGGTGAAAATAATTGGTTGTAGAAATTTTCATTTTTAATTTTTTTTTCATTTAATTTTAGATTTGTCTCTTCCAATTATTTTTTAAATTTACATCAAGATAAATTACTGGTTTAATTTAATGGTGAATCTGGCCTTAGGCTTTTCTACTGGCTATTATATAAAATAAGAAAACATGATTGGTGCTGGTGAAAATAATTGTTTGTAGAAATTTTCATTTTTAATTTTTTTTTCCATTTGATTTCTTTGATTCAATAAATCGCAGGGGGGGGGGGGGATTGCCAAATTTTTATATCAGACTTTAAAAAACATTTTGACTTGAAATTTTTGTGATACCCATCTCTTACTTCAATAAGATGCAGGGGGAAGTATTGCCAAAATTTTAGATAAGACTTGTGAAATTCTTTACTTGAAAGAATTTTGGTAATACCCACCCCTTAGTTCAATCAAATGCAGGGGTGGGATTGGGAAACTTTCAAATTTGACTTGAAACTTTCAGCTAAAAAAGAATTTCAAAAATTAAAAATTCTTAAAAATATTATTTAAAAAAGAATTTATAGCATCAAAATATGAAAATTCAACTAATGATGGATAGAGTAAAGAAATACAGGGAATTAAGATAAAATTTTATGTACAATTAATTATGAAAATTTGAAGTGTGAGAGAAATAAAACAAACTAGTCATCAAACAATTTCTTAAAACGTTCAATTTCCTCAACAAATTTATTAGCTTTAACACATTCTATCAAGAAATATTTCTTTTTGTAATTTTCTTCACAATCAAGCTTATATTTCATCTGTTCCATGAGGTTTTGATGCTCAAGTGTTTCTCCTCTTTCTTTGATTTTTAAATACTTAGAGATAACTCAAATACCTTCTCCTCCAAGACTTGTGCCCTATCATCCTTCCTTAAAGAGAGTTTGAACTTCTTCTCTTCCAAATCATGTAACCTGTCATCCATCCTTAAAGAGAGCTAATATTTTTGATTTTCAAACTTTAGAGTCTCTTTAGCGATTTCCACTTGTTTTAGAGTGATAAGAAATATTAACAAATAGTAGAAGAAAAGCAGAGTAAAGTATTAAGAGGTATGGTATCACTTACCAGTATCATGTTTCTCATAAAAATTCTTTGATAGAAGAAAAAGGGGTTTGAGATGAAGTATCACTTTTTAATCTTCTTTCAGAGTGGAAATTTAGACTACTTGAAGCCCTTTGCTTTTTCTTCAAGGTCACGTTTTCCTCCTCATCATTGTCACTGGCTTCTGACTCAGTTGATTGTGGCTCCTGTGTTTGTTCTTCAGCCTTTTTAGAAATAAAAAAATGTAAATAAAAAAAGGATTGGTAAGATAAAAGATAAAAACATACTTGAGTTAGATCAGGTTGGTTTATATTTCCATAAGGATCTATTGAAAAGAAATCTTGATTTGTGGAAGTTAAAGGAGGGGAGGCTTGAGTAGAAGAATAAGGAAAAAAATTTCTTTCAAAATCATGTTTGGAGATAGGATCTTCACCATCCAACATGTTTGCAGGATTAACATCAGCTTGCTCTCCAAAAATAGAATCCATTTCTTTAAAGTAAGGACATAAAGAATCAATTTTATCATCTATGGATTTGATGCCCTTACTGATATCAAGGTCAGTAATACCAAAACCAGTAGATGAAGAAAGAGTCTTTGCCTTCTTGTATTTGGCTTGTTAATTCTTGAAGCATTCAGACATCTAATTAGGTAAAAGATCTATCCTTCCCTTGGTCTTATTCCATAATTTGTTGGCCATTAGAAGATAACCATTAACTTTTGATGCTGGGGGTGGTCCTACTTTAGTTGCATTTTCGGTACAAAAACAAGAATCAAAGTTAGATGTAGTTCTCAGCCAGTTGATAAGAATGAGATGATCATCTTTTTTTTAATTGAATGGTCTTTGATTTCTCAGCTGAGAGGGGGAAATGGGGAGTAGTGTGATTTGAAGAACAACTGGGGGAGCGCTGCCTTTGAGAAGATCTATGATGATGGTGTAGATAATCTTACAGTACTAGCTATAGGCCTTGACCAAGGGACTTGGAGAAAATCCAGAGAGAAAATCCCCTTTCCCTATAGAAAAATAAAGAGAGATTTACGTGCTGCAGTAAATTGGTTCCTGTTTGCTAAAGCCCTTTTTCCAACACACTTGACTGCCTTATCAGCCAAGAAAGTAGTCTCCAGAGAGACTACCAAACCAAAAAACTGAAACCTAGACCAATGTCCACACCAGAGAAAGCAATGATACTTGATGTAGGTTGCAAATCCACACCAGAGACAGCAATAATACTTGATATAGCTTGTAAGACTATACCAGAAAAACCAGTTGCCAAAGTTGAGTTAAATGAAGAACTCACCTTGCAACAAACACAGCCAAATTGTGGCCAAAAAAAAAAACAGTGAAAACTGAGTGAGGAACAATAATATCACCTCTGGATGGTTGTATGATTATTAAAGTTGCCCCAAACTGTCTTCTTCACTATGTACACACAGACCACTATATAAAAGCCCATGCACACTAAAAAATTTGGCATTCTTGAGCATCAAATTGCATAAAACCCTCTAGAAATGCTTCCCAGCCTTCCAGCACCGAGGCAGCTAGACCACCTTAAAGCCAGAAAACCACCAAAAACCCCCCAAAATACTTAAAATACTTAGAAAAATATACTACAACTACTAAAACCTTTATAACACATAATTAGGCTATAACAACATTGTGACATAAAATGTAGAGAAAAATTAGCTCATTTTAATGGTACTAAGCACTTAAACCTAAGGCTTAAGGTTAGCCTGTTAAACACAAAAAACAAAATTAAACAGCTATCTTTTTAAATAAAAAATGAGAAATAATCCCTTTAATACTTAAAATCTGAAAATTTTCATCAAGACACAAATATAGAGAAAAACTGGGGCTATGCAATAGTAGTACTCACGTTGCCGCAGTCCCAATATTTGCTGAAAAAATCTAGAAAAACACCCAATTATTAAATAATGTCATTTAAGACATATCAAAACAACGCCAAATAGAACAACAAAGGGCTCTACCAATGTTGGAAAACCACATCCTCCCTCCAATAGAGAATTTCCACCCTCTCCTACATCACAGCCACCATTTTCAGCTTTCTTTCCAAATCTGATAATGACATGGGTCCTTGCCAATACTGCATTGACAAAAATCTCATCTGTGCCATCACACCACTGGCTCATCCCTACAGAGCCTCCTGTGATGCCTGCCACTCTAGGAAGAAGACTTGTTTGAGACCTGGTCCATTGTCCTCTTCAACATCTTCTCCTCCTCTTCAACCTGATACACCTTCTACCAGCACCAAAGATACAGACCATCCATCCTGATTCCCAGACTGGCCAACCAATTACACCCTTTAAAAAAGAGTTCCAACCCCGCTACAAGAACTAGCTCTACAATCTCTGGTCCTTCTGATGGTAAGCCCAATACTTCTTCATACTGAAATTAAATCTGACAAATTTCAAGTTCATTTCCATCGTGGCAGTGATGATGACAATGTGGGAACCATTGAAGCATTCCCACCTAATCCATTTCCCACCATCAAAGACAAATTCCAACAACATTTTTCTCAAAAGAAGCATCTCATTCTAAATTACTTCCAATCCACTCCTTCCAGGAATCCACAGTACCTTGAGAAAAGGGAGAGCCTCATTCACCAGTCCAAAGCCAATGCTGAACATTCTGTTACATCTCTTGATTCTTTTCTGTTATTGCTTCTTGCCTGAAAATCTTTATTTAGAAAAAAAGAAAATAAAATGGTTTCCTCAGTTTAAAGTCTTGGGGGACTAATCCTCAGTTATAAGTCTTGGGGGACTAACAGCCCTCATTTTATAGTCTTGCGGGACTCAAAAACCCTCAGTTTATAGTTTTGGGGGACTCAAAACCTAAATCATTAAGGCATAACCAGAAATCAAACCATTAAAGATCAAAGAAATAAACTAAAATTCTGGGGTAACTGCTCTACAGAGCAGCCAGCTCATCAGTTACCCCAAACTTGCCTTAACTAAATTCAGAAACTCCCCCTTTGGATGCCCTCTTCCATAATTACACCAACACCA